>JACCIB010001640.1:0-26359 GCA_018906965.1 Philotrypesis tridentata | reverse complement strand
TCTCGAGAAAACGCCGAAATTTCGCACTCGTGATTTTCTCGCGTTTACTCGAGTAATTAGGAAACTCGAGAAAACGCCCGAAAAACCGATCATATATAAGCGCAAGGTTTGCGGGCCTCGGTGAGTAGCGTCCCAAACCTCGCGAGACGAGCAGCCGGGATCATCCAGATAATTTTCGCTTGCGCCTAAGCAACGAAAAGACGTTTCGAACGACGAACTTCGCATTGCGCTCCAGCATCGGAGTAAAACCGTGACGTGCGCCATTTTGATATACAATCGTATATCTCAAATTTCGTGTCAGTGTATTAGCCGCTCGCGAATTACTTCTTGTACGCTGTATACTTCCTTACGACCAAAATAAATTGATTCAAAAGGGGTATAAGGAGTTCAAATTATTATCCTCGCCTCTCCACGACGCAAGGTAAGAAAGTACATCGTTTACTATAGAGAAATAATACAAAAACGCCGAGTACCTCAAAACTCGAAAATCCGCCCCACTTGCCGCGATCGTCTGCCACGCGACCGAAACAGGAAAGATACATACTTTTCTCGCGCCTCGATCTATACATACCGCTCGGTGTAGATCGACCAAATTCGGGACATTAACTTACAGTAATTCCACGAGTTAACTAAACTAAATACTATTTTTTCCCTGTAACCCTCACTAGGAACGTTACACCGGACCTCCACACGAGTGAGAGAGAGAGAGAGGCAATGACGGCCATGAGAGCGAGAGCAGCCAGAGAGACTACGAGCAGCGCGAGACACGCGCGACGCCGCATGAGCCAGTGAGAGCGAGCGAGATGGCTACAGCGAGAGAGAGAGAGAGAAAGACACTACTCAAAAGCGCAGCGAAGCCACGAGCACGAGGCGCACGTGCGCGAGCATCCGCCGCTATATTGGCGAGCGCGGTAGAGAGAATGAGTGCGAGAGAGACGAGGAGTGAGAGAGAAAGAGAAAGAGAACGTATAATAGAGAATTATAAAAGTGGAGGCACGAGACGAGCCTCAAGAGGTTTTGGCGAGACGTGGAGGGCTACGGCTCCGTCCACAGCAAGCGTGCGAGCGAGAGAAGAATGCGAAGCGTAAAAGCGTAAGAAAATTGTACGAAAATTATATACGACAGCCAGACGCGAAAAACAGCCAGACCGGAGCGAATTAACGAATTTGAATTTCGCGCGCAGCGACGACACATTTTTAAGAGGGCGCTGAGACAAGATATAACATATATGATGCTAATGCGTGGCATCACGTGATTGGCCAAGAAGAGATGGAAAACGAAATGTAATGCGTGCGAGAGTGATAGCGAGAGACGCCGCGGCCGAGAAGACGCCGGGCGCAACAGGTAGAGTGAGTATCAAGTAGCCATTGGAGATCAACAGACGTATCATCGAGACAATTCCCTCCGCTTTGCATTACCGTTTTCTCTCCATTGCGTTTTTGTAGTGTCGAGAGCTGTTAATCGCGAGAGTTTGCGCCGCGCGTTTTACAGGGAACGAGACTACGCCGTACGAGAGGAAGAGCAGATTCCCGAACACAGCCAGGTAGCGAATTCTTGTAAAAATTTACGAGTGCGCGCTCGCGACACAGCCGGTCGTCCATCAGCCGGACCGGTAGCACGTGTGTGTCACCCCAATCCTTTATTCCATTTTATTTCAATAAACGCCGGACAGTGAAAAGGTATATTTCGTGTAGTTATTTGCGCATATTTTCCCTTTTCGCCATTTTCGGAATTCCCAGCCCGAGGGAGCAGCTTCAACGACTGCTGAGCAGCCGGCAAAGCGAGTTCGAGTGAACTGGGCGTCCAGCAATTATTTCATAATAATATAAATCAAATACGGTTCACTGAGAGGCTCGTACAGGATGCGTTAAGTTGTGTGAGAATCGCCACGATCAGCGTAAAATCCACAACGTCACAAGGCATACAGCACTTAAGATAACATATTTGGCATCATTTATACCTAGCAAATACAACACAACATTTGTACCTAGCAAATACATCACAACAATGAGATGTTCTCTCTCAAACATACTGCAGAAATAAGTGATTTGCACTGAACAGCTAACAAATATACTCTGTTTAGTTTGTATAGCGAGGCTACATATTATAGTGTACTTAAAGAACTTAATTTATTAATTAATTAATTTGCTAATTAATGCTACATGGGACAATTTGTAGTCAGACACCATTTGAGTACATTATGCATGCTTTCTGACTAAGACTAGAACTTTTCTTTGGCCTAACATGGCTGCACATATAGTTCGGGAGTCATAGGATTTTTTCAAAAAGTTCGCACAAAAGTTTATTTTATCATTGAAATATGTTGGTAGCCACTTACTGAAAATAGCCCTAAAGTCTCGACTTCGGATCAAATCGGGAAAATTATTATTATTATTGCAAAATAAGTTTCAAAAATACATTTTTTTTAGTTTTTCTTAAATAACTTTTTTGTTACTCAATTTATGCAATAAAAGGTAGAGACAAAAGTTGATCAGAATTGAATTTTCTGTAAGATACATATATTCCTAAATACAAAATTGATGTTTTTCCTGGCTAAATTGTTAAATAAAAAAATTTTTTTTCAATTTTCATTTTGCAACGGTTTATACAAAAAATGATATTTATTATATCGACGGCTGAGATTAAAAGGCTGCTTATTCAGAGTCCGCTTCAAGAAGCTGCTTATTCAGAGTCCGTTTCAAGAAGCTGCTTATTCAAAATGACATTTTGTACTTCAAATTTTGTAGTGGCAACCATGCGAGAATTTAAAATCTACTGTACGGCGGAAATAAGCAGTGAAAAAAATCGGGAAAAATCTGAAAAAATCGGGAAAAATCAGAACTAATTAAAGGAATAGTATATTACACCCGAGTGCTCAAATCATCATCCGAGTCTGAAAAAGTCATTCGCCCCTTGTTGTGCTTTTTATAATTAGTGCATCGAAGGACTCTTTTACGCAACAACCATAGCTCTTGGACATTGGCTATTACACAACATATTTATGCATGTGTATTATTTTTGGAAATTTTTGGTAAATTAAAAAATTTTGTAAATTTTGAAATTTTCGAAAATTTTCAAATTTTTAATATTACCAAAAGTTTTCAAAAATGTCCAGTAATTTCCAAACATTTCCAGTAATTTCCAAAAATTCCAAAAATTTCCAATGATTTCCAAAAATTTCCAAAAATTTCCATAATACCCATGTATAAATATGTTGCGTAAAAGAGCCCTTTGATGCACTAATTATAAAAAGCACAACAAGGGGCGAATGACTTTTTCAGACTCGGATGATGATTTGAGCACTCGGGTGTAATACACTATTCCTTTAATTAGTTATGATTTTTCCCAATTTTTCTGAATTTTTCCCGATTTTTCCGAATTTCCAATTTTTCAGAATTTTTCCCGATTTTTTTCACTGCTTATTTCCACCGTAAAGCAGATTTTAAATTCTCGCATGGTTGCCACTACAAAATTTGAAAAACAAAATGTCATTTTGAATAAGCAGCTTCTTGAAACGGACTCCGAATAAGCAGCTTCTTGAAACGGACTCTGAATAAGCAGCATCTTCAAACGGACTCTGAATAAGCAGCTTCTTCAAACGGACTCTGAATAAGCAGCCTTTTAATATCAGCCATCGATATAGAAAATTAATCTAACAGGCATTTATATGGTCTCGGCCTGCGTTTTTTCTCTTGCAAGAGAGAACTCTAGCATAGAAAAAAGGCAGGTCGCCACTTAGCGGATACTTATAAGAGCCAGTGTCAAAATTTAGATGGTATGTGACTCTATTACTCGAAAGTATAGTATATAGAAAATTAATCTATCGCTCTACTCGAGTCAAAAAATGATTTTTGATTATAGGCTCTGCACTGCATATTCTCACAATGGAGATCTGTATGCAGGCAGGCCTCAAAAATAAAAAAGAGGGAAATATAAATTTCTCTGTGTTGGCGTTTCGTCCGCTAGGTGGTGACCTGCCTTTTTCTCTAGAGTTCTCTCTTGCAAGAGAAAAAACGCAGGCATATAAATGCAGTTTCACTTCGAAGTGGCGGGCGTCTAAGGAAGCTGTCAGAGCCTTACTGAGGAGTTCACTCTGACTATTCTTGCTACCATCGCGCAGACAAGCATCACGCGCTACCCTTATGGCTAGCTTGATCTCAGCTCTAGATCGCCTATATGGCTGGTACATGCTTGAGTTTCCAGTTCACTTTGCCAGTTTATATAGTCGGTCTCCAGACTTACATCACTGCCTAAGCTCAGAAGTTATCCATGGTGCTGGATTTCACTTGATTGTGCGAGAGGTAAAGGGAGCGTACATATCCAACGAGTTTTGGACAGCTATTTTGAGTACTTCTAATTATTCGTCGACTGATGACATCGAGGACGCCGAGATCATACCAGCTCTGAGATTAGCATTAAATTTATCAAGCGGAAAATGGCAGAAGTCACGAGAGAGTAGCTTCACCTCACGCTTGCGTCGATAATCTGCGTCTAGGTCTATCAAAATAAAGTCATGGCCATTAATAAAGGGGGCAGCAGACTTTTCTGAGTGACGTATAAGATCCTTGGATCCAACTAGAATGAGATCAAGCCACGTATCAGAAATCTCGGTGTGATGTGTCGTACCAAGGGGAACTGAATACAAGTTTTGTTGATCAATGAGGTGCTGCAGGTGATTACCATAATAGTTGTCAGTTGCTAAATCAGAATTCATATCACCCGCGATCACAACATTATTATAGCGATGAATATGCATTTGTAAAGTGGCAAATAACCGACTAAGTATGTGTCCTTTGGGCCGATGGTATACCCCACCTATCAGTATTTTGGCGCCGCATTCTACACCAACAAAAGGAACTCAGCCTCATTTATGTTTTGCAACTGAGAAGACTCAACTACATTATATCTTATATTTTCGCGTATGTACATTCAAACACCACCGCCTTCTACATAGATTTGATTGCCAGCTTGGCTTGCACCTCGACCTGCAACTAAATCCCTATCGTTCCCAACTAAATTATAACCGGCAATATCACAAACAGATTAACTAGAACAAGGAGTGAACCAACTCTCAGTAATAATGAAAATATCAATACTTCTTTCTGTTAAAAAAAATCTTTTTCCAAGTTAAAGTATAGACATTTAAAAAAATTTTACATGTTTTTAAAAAATTATATATCTATACTTACTATATAAACAATCCCATGTAAAGTTTACCAAATTTCAGCACTTTTTTTGCTTTGCCGCAGGAAATCTCAGCATCCGGGTGATGAATAAAGGTCAAACTTGATGGAATATTTTCTAAATATGTTTCTTCACTGCTTGAACGGAAGACTTTGCTGAAAAATATTAATTTTCAATATTTAATAACATACAAGTTGATAATATTAGTAATTATAGAGAATATTATATATTTTCACATACGTAACATTACTTTTAACTTACTTTAGTCAATTCTGCTCCGTTTAAGCAGTGAAGAAGGGCTTCCTGGAGTTCTCCAAAAAATTTCAGCTTGATCGGTCCCATAGTTGCTGAGAAATCCTGCGGCAACTGACTCTGAATCATAAAAATACAAAACCTGAGTAAAATGCAATTAAAGTATACGCATGTAAATCATAGAAATAAACTCAGTAATACTTACGGGTACTATGTAGCATACTTTAATTCCATTTTTATACTCAAACACATATACTCTGAAGTATATTTGGTGACCCGGGTGCAGGATATAATTCTATAATGGTCTCTCGATACTGAAAATAAAGTAAAAGTTATGAATACCAATTCATAATCAAAATATTATAATATTTACAATTATTTTTGCTACTTACCATTAATATATTTTGTAAAGGTTCTTGTAAATATGTCAAATGAGACTCTTCAAATTCAATATGAAAGCCAATCAATCCATATTTACCTATGAACAAAAAAGAAATACAAAGAACTAAATCTTTATAAACGCAATTACTATTTACTAGTTTACAATACTTATCTGAATTTTTAGTGTAGAAGTTTTTAAACTTTCTATTCACACCAGTAACAGGTTATAAGTAGCACTGTATCAGTAGACAAAAACTTCACTACATGGTGACTTGAAGACTGGATCAAAATTCAAACAGTTGTTTCCTAGGGAACTATTGTATCGATAAAACAGAACTGAATCTTCTTTATCGTTGCTGTCTAGCGCTAACTATTTGGTGGGAATTTTAAATCGATTAAATTATTTACGGTTTTTAAATTTGAAATTAGTTATTTGGCGGTTTGTACTAGGTTAACAACTTTTTGAGAAAGAACTATTTTGCAAAACAGATTTATGTTGTAGTTTCGGTGAAATTCCCTATCAAAATCTTGTACTAGAGGCATTACAAAAATTCTGTTCAATACTTGAGGTATAATCATATTTAAATATCGAAAATCGATGATTTTTCTAAAATAAGAAGAAAAATTTTTTTCATTTTTTTGTCTGTATTTTTGTAGAAAAATTTTTTCATGAAAAATGACTTTAGCTTTGAAACTATTAGCTTTGAAAAAAGTGAATAAAAAAAATCGACATATGCATCATTTTAACTCGGGCATAACTCCTTAAGAGGCATATAATGTTATCAAAACGTTCTTTAAGCGAACTGGAATTTACATGCGCAACGCGAATTATTCTAGCCTGTGCAACAGGCCTCATACAGTTTGATAGTTGAGTTTCCTTATCGGTATTAACATGTGGTGCAACAATGGGTCACTTTATCTAATCGAGGTAATTTGTAGTGACTATAACGAGTGTCTCAGATCCCTCATTCTTCTTAACAAGTACGCGATCATCTCTCACCCACAAAAATGAATACCCCATAGCTTTTGCACGGTCCTTAGCAGCTATACGCAGTTTCTGTATATATGGTGACAGCATCCTATGCAAATCAATCAATGAATCTGTTCCATTTTCAACTACTTCAGAAAAATTTCATTTGCCATAAGCACGTTTTGCATCGAGTGTACTGTTACGTACACATGCACTCTTAAACATAATACAATAAGGAATACTAGATACTTTTTGTTTCTGACTTTGCGTGACAGATATTGTAGGCTTAGGCATATCGCCTTCAGTGAATACATTTGTGCGCTTTGATAACTCTGTATGTCGCTCAGATATTTCTTTACCTGCAATTTCTTAAAAATTATCAGCGTTATTTCATTTACATTCAGTATACAGATTGTTGGAACACCAATCACTTTAATTTCACAATGCCTAGTACGTTTAGCGAACTTCTCTTTTAAAATTGCAATTTTTATATCTTTAGCTGAAGAGCCTTCCTCTAATTTTACAATTCTTTTTTCGTGCGAAGCAATTTTAGGTAGTTAAGGCATCAACTACTCCGGTTGGTCAAAATCCAGTCTATCCTAGTTAAAATAATGCAGATAATTTTTCATTTAAATGAGATAATTCCCAGTTTTCTGGAAAATCTATGCTAGGAGATGCATCACCTGTAACTGCCATTGGTGGGCCTTGTGATTCTATGTTGATATTACTAGCTGGGGAGCGAGGAGCCACCAAAGCTCGTATCTACCAAAGTGCTCGTACTCAAGGTACTGATATTGAGTAGGGGAGCTGAGTTTAGGTTCCTGTCAGTGTCTTTTTCTGATGCTCGTCTCTCGCTAGTTGGTTGCTGCTTGTTAAGCTTGGTTTGTTTAGCAGAAATTAAATCATGGTAGGCTCTCAGGCAATAATTTGGGCATTCTTTTGTGCCTACGTACCAGGAAATACACGATTTTTGGTATACTAAGCTGCATGAATTGCACTGGAGACTCGATGTTCCTGTGGTATTACCGCAATGTCTGCAAACTGGTATCTAGAACGTTATGTTAGAAGTGCACACACATTTATGGCCAGTAAAACGGTATATTATGCACTAATTTTGTACAAAATGAATAAAAGGAAAATACTGGTAACGTACACAAAGTAGCGAGCACATCATCAGTCTCTCAAACCGCATGAAATACTACAAACTTCCAATAGTACACTGGTAATACACTAGTGCCTAGTAAAATAGCCAATTTAACTAAATAATAAGTATTAATTTTGCATAAATTAAATATCTGCGTATTGCTGATACTCTGAGTAATGTAACAAGCACACTAAACAGGCTCCCAGACTGCAGAATTACTAACACGAGTATCAGAAGTGCATTGGCACCAAGTGGAAATGCAGCCTGTGTAGCACGGTTATAGCATAAACTTCTAACATAAGCTAAATTAAACTAAATTAAACAATTTGCAGACTGGTACTGCCATTTGGTAAGCCAAGCAGTAAATTCATGTGTATAGTAATAAAGAAGCTATCTAAAGTAGACTAGCTTCAATGTTATGTGCAACACTAATACTCAGTAGTTATCGACCGGTGATAACACGCTGAGGTCGGTAAGCAGTCTGCAACACTCTTTTACACTCGCTATTTACACTTGAAAGGGCTTTTCTATTTAGCGGCAATTTGCCAATTTCAGCTTATCATTAACACTATGCCCTAATTTATTGCTATTTTACTTAGTAATTCTACTCTATTTTACGATGTGGTTCTCACAGTACTCTTAATTACAGGTTTGCCTTTTCACAGACACGTGGTCGCCCCGCTGTGCTAATTTTGCTTAAAACTATTCACGCACTTTGAGGTCAATGTATATGCACATCACTAGCAACGCTTATTACGTTCACCGCTTTCCACTCGAACATAGTTTTGATTAGACGTTGGGGCAGCGATGGCAATGTCGAGGGCGATTTCCATATAGATCAGCTACGAAGGCCGACAACGATGACCGTGGGTGACACAGAACCGCAATATGTGGAGCAGCAACAGATGGTGTAGTAACAGCAGCAGGAATGAGTTTGTGGCCGTCAGCAGCATGCACGTGGTTTGTATGGCAAGCAAGGCCTAACCTTAAATTTTGGCCAGGCAAAAACAAAGGTCCCCAGCTCGAAGAGAGAGCAGCAGCAGCACGAGGCGAGAGTGAGAGAAAGGGAGAACAGCAGCGCAGCAGCGCGCGGCAACATGGCAAGAAAGAGAGAGAGAGAGAGAGAGAGAGAGAGAGAGAGAGAGAGTGAGAGAGAGAGAGAGAGAGAGACGAGGCGAACTCACCGAAGTGACCGCTGCCACGTTAGCGAGCTAGTGGCCGACGAATGAGTGAGAGAAAGACAGAGATAGTATGTATGAGAGTGTGCGCTTATAGCCACACAGGAGAGAGTGGAGGCACCGTGCCGTAGTGTGCATGATATTGGGGCGAAGTGGAGGCTACAGCTCAATCCACAGCGTGCGTTCGAGTAACAGAAAATAGTGTAAGCGTGCCGTACTGTGATCTGCTATAAAACTGCGAATAGAAAGAGGGTATAGCCAAACATGAGCGACTGTAACATTTTTGTATTTCGCGCACCTACAAGAGAAATAGGCGAGAGGGCGCGAGAGCATTAGTATGCTACAGTGTACGATTGATAGGTGAAAGCGAGCGATCTAGAAGAAAATGCACGAGTGTGAGTGAGATAGAGACAGATGCCGCGAACCGGTGTAGACGCCGAACGGCGACGAATAGTTAGTATCCATTGGGTCTTCTCTGAAAGCAGAGCAGATAGCAAAAGCAGAGCAAATTTCCCTCCGTGTGCATAACCGGAAAAAAAAGTATTATTTCTTTTTCGCGAGCGCTTCCACAGGGTTCAAGACAGCACCAGAACGCGAGGAAGAGCTGAGCCAGTTAGGGACAAGTAGAGTGGTTTTCATTCGTTATCACCGCGAGTTACTGTCCGAGATAGAGCCAGCCCGCGTGTAGAGACGGTGAGTGCGCCTGAGGACGAACCGCACGTCCGCGAGAGTATAACGAGAATTTCCGATTCTTCATTTACTTAAATAAACGATTGAGTTAAGTTTGAAATTGTGCGTATTCTTATTTCGTGTTTTCCCCTCCTTACTTCTAACCTGCGACCCGGAGCAAATCGAGAGGCAGTCAGCTGGCGAATGTTTAACTGCACGACGCAGCAATAATTATTGCTACGTCGCAAAATAAAAAATAAAATGACGAAAAATGACGTTATACAAAATAATGTCATAAAAGGTCGGAAATTGTAGCATCACTCATAATGTTATTTAACGTTATGAAATGACGTTATGAAATGACATTATTATTTTCAATAGGGGAGGTAACTCTGATTAGTCATAATTAAATACGATTTCGCGGTCTACCTTTTAGGTGTCATTACAAGGTGAGCGGCCTTCTACAGGTCGGATAAACCACCACGTCAAAATATATATTATGATTTTTGATTTTGATGTTTTGATTTCTTAAAGGGTTATGACAGGGTCAAAATTATGAAAATATCGATTTTTTAATTCACTTTTTTCATAAAACAACACACAAAAAAATTTGCCTGAAAGATATAGACAAAAAACTGATAAATATTTTTTAGCAAACTTGTCGAAAGAATTGTTCTACTACGCTTCTTATAGAGTAATTTTATGAGAAATCTTACTAAAAACACGACATAAAAATCGATTTTTTTCAAACATTTTGTATCTATTTCTGTAAAATATGAATTTTTCTATGTGTGAATGTATGTTATTATTAAATTCAATGTATTAAAGTAAAGGCATTCAACAAATTTGAATTTGCCACCGAACATGTTGCGTCTCACAATGTTGAGCCGGGAATGTAGATTACTATATGATCGATATAGTAGAATTTTATGTGAAGCAGCCAAACAGCTATTTTTCATCCAATCTTCAATAGACACGAGATCAATGGTATTTTTAAGTTCAACAGCTTCTTCAGAGTACAGCAATTATTTAGATAAGTATTGGAAGCTAATAAGTAATAATTTATGCGTAAAGAGCTTTTCCTTTCTTTGTTTATTTTTTGCTTTTAGGTGTACGGGTGGAAGACAACAAAATGGGACTGTTATATTGACTCTATGGAGTCGCATTTTTCATGCTTTCTAACAATTTAAAGTGTATGTAATAATGGTAAGTATTGCAAATAACTGTAATCATTAGTTTAACTTGATTATGAATTGGTAACGATAATTTTGATTTTATTTCCAGCTTCTGAATACTAATATAAACATCATAATGTATGCGTACCATCAAATATAATATATTGCATGTATATTTGAGTACCAAAAATAAATCAAGTTATGTCAGACAATTTCTGTAAGTATGACTGAGTTTTTTGTATGATTTACATCATAAATACATGTATGAGAAGATTCTGTCGATCTCTCCAAGGCAATGGTGTGGAAAATAGAAATAACTCTTACAACATTTTTCCCTTTTGCGAAGTTTCGGTGAACATTGTCACCCTCATCAGGACACTGTCAAGTTTTTTATTTAAAAGTTAAGAAATGAATATAATACTAGCATTCCCCGTAATGCAAACGCTACGCATTTGCATAATAGGTACGACCGCGATACGTATAATTTTGATTACGTACATTTTGTAATGTAATTTTGCACTTGTTAGTGTTAATTCGATTTTGGGCAGTTAATTCGATTTAAAAGCATTTCTAAGCTTCGAAGTTAAGAGAAAAAAGTTGTATTTTATCGAGTTCAACCACTTATCTATTTAAATTTTTATTGTAAAACGTCTCAGTTTTAAGTTGTTTGTGAAACTATTCATATTTTGATGTTAAAATTCGATTTTGGACGGTTAAGTCGTTTTAAACGCATTTTTCAGTTTCGATGTCAATAGAAAAAAGTTGTATTTTAATGATATCTACAACTTTTCATTGTAAAATGTAACTTTTTATTGTAAAATGCGTGGATTCAAAATTATGGCCTAAAAACTGTTTTTAGCGATTTTTTGAAGTGACCGTATAATTAATGTATGTATAGGATCGGGCCCAAAATAGGACCGTCACCTTATTAGCACTAGGGGAGTTTGTGAAAAAAAATTTGGCTCGATTGGAGTTAATTTCGCAGAGATAATCGAGATCAACTGAAATTTTTCTTCAAAAAAAATCAGTTTTGGGGTTTTATAACATATTGAATCATTCTGAATGTATAATTATTATAGTCAAAAATTGTATTTTTAAAATATCTACAGCTTTTATGTTGAACGTTTTTATGTACAACGTAAGCCTAAAAAGTTTTATTATGAAAAACGAATTATTTTAGGTTAAAATTTGATTTTAGCTTGTTAACTTCAATTCTAAGCATTTTCGAGTGTTCATGTTAATAGGAAAAAGTTGTATTTTTTTGAGATGTACAACATTTCCATTTAACTTTTTTGTGTAAAATGCTTAGAATTTGAGTTATAACCAAAAAACCGTTTTTCGAAAATCTAAAAAATGCCCGCATATTTTTTGTATGAATGGAATCAAGTCCAATTTTATACTGTCACTTTGTTAACATGGGTAGAAGTTACAAAAAAAATTTGGATCGATTGGGACTTATCTGACTGAGATAAACTTATTACAACATAATTAATTAAAAATACATGTAAAATTAAGCATAAAGAGCTACCATTTGAACAATATGTCGGCAATCGGAAAAGAAAAAAACGTTTTTTTGTACATGTAAGAGTTGTAATCTAATAAATTTTCAGCCCGATTGGTCGAAAATTGGCTGAGTTATCGCAGATTACAATTTTTGCGATGATAAAACTATAAGGCATTCCCGCCTTGCGGTCGTGCCTAAAAACGTATATCTTATCTAGACAATATATAGAAAACTTACATGATTTTGAGCACATACACAGCGTTTAACAGTCCTTCCCCAGCCATTTGCGGGCGGGGGAAGGTAACAACAAGACCGAATGTTATTGTTCCGGACTGATCGGTTACTGTTTCGGCAATACGGAAACAGCAGCTAATCCTCGCTTTTATATGGCATAGAGCATCTCACACTCATATCCCGTTTTGTTTATGTACGTTCAATCAGTCCGTCACACTCGCATGTATACAAATTATGTCCCTCTATTATTCGTTTCGTTTTTCAAACGATGTATCAAGTGTGTGTACACATTACTGAGTTTCTGTGTCTTCCCTTTTATTAATGCTGTTTTCTTGCATATGTATATTATTCAAATTACTTTCTCGGTTTTTTATCTTAAAATTGTCAAAATTGAAAGTATGGTTAAATTCGTTATTGTGGTCACAAATTACATTATTCTTTGATTTTTTTTACAAAATCATACAGAATCTTCAACGCAAAATTTTCAATCTCGAGATTGAAGATATTTGTATACACATCCAATACTTAGAAATAGATTGCGAAAAATTATAATCAATATTGCAACAAACATTGAACTACGAAATACTAGAACACATAGGTAATAACCAGGATACACCTAACATGAACTACCATAAAAAACGAAATATTACGCATTATAGAAAATTCAATAGTTTCGCTGTAGAAATGAGTACAAACACACACTATGAAAAGTGCTATGAAAATCTTACAAATGTTGATATACCCGATAATGTAAAATTTGTCACCGCGTTAGGGAGAAAATTCAATCCCGTTTATGATCTTAATGATACAATCACATACGTCCCCAAATCCAAATTGAATGAAACAATAGATATATTTAACTCATACAATAGTAGACTACAATTCACACATGAAACTGAAAATAATAACTCCATAAGCTTCCTGGACGTTTTATTGATAAATGAGGCGGGAAAGATAAAAACTGATTGGTACACCAAACCTACTTTTTCGGGCAGATTTTTAAATTTTCAGTCACAACATCCTGATTGCCAAAAAATCGCCATGGTTTATAATCTAGTAGACAGAGCAATCAAGTTATCAAATAAATGTTTTCACGCGAAAAACATCAATATTGTGAAAACACTGCTACTAGAAAATAACTATCCCGTCGACTTTATCAATAAATACATAAGAAAACGCCTTAACGTATTAAATTCAACTAGACAAATCCAACATTGTGACAATAGTGAAAATCACCGTAATATTCTTACATTACCTTATATTAAAGGTTTTTATGAGCGTACGCAACACGCATTGAAACACAACAAAATAATCACAGTGCCAAAAATCCATAGCAATATGAGTAATATAATTGTTAAAGGAAAGGACAAAAAAGATAAACAACTCGAAAAAATGTGGTGTACAAGCTTCAGTGCAACGATTGCACTGCCACTTATGTCGGTCAAACGAAGAGAAGTGTGTCTACACGTATCGAAGAACACAAAAAATCAAAGAATAATGTAATTTATGACCATAATAACGAATTTAACCATACTTTCAATTTTGACAATTTTAAGATAAAAGACCGAGAAAGTAATTTGAATAAAAGACTTGTTTCTGAAATGCTGCATATACATATGCAAAAAAACAGCATTAATAAAAGGGAAGACACACAAACTCAGTAACGTGTACACACACTTGATACATCGTTTGAAAAACGAAACGAATAATAGAGGGACATAATTTGTATACATGCGAGTGTGACGGACTGATTGAACATACATAAACAAAACGAGATATGAGTGTGATATGCTCTATGCCGTTTCCGTATTGCCGAAACAGTAACCGATCAGTCCGAAACAATAACATTCGGTCTTGTTGTTACCTTTCCCCGCCCGCAAATGGCTGGAGAAGGACTGTTAAACGCTGTGTATGTGCTCAAAATCATGTAAGTTTTCTATATATTGTCTAGATAAGATCTACGTTTTATTATATTCATTTCTTAACTTTTAAATAAAAAACTCGACAGTGTCCTGATGAGGGTGACAATGTTCACCGAAACGTCGCAAAAGGGATAAATGTTGTAATATTTATTTCACATTTCTCACACCATTGCCTCGGAAAGATCGACAGAATCTTCTCATACATGTATTAAAAACACCGAGGGATAAAGTCATTTTAGATATTGGTTTCACACTTTATCTATACATATATTACATCATAAACTTTAAATGCCTTTTACTCAGATGTAGGTTTTTCATGATTTTTATGTAACTTGGCGCAGTTTTTCTTCGCAGCAATCCTGATTATCCAAATTGATAAATCTTCCTTATGAGTCTGGTCATATACTAAGTTGAGCACTATTGTCAAAAGTAAGTTAAAAGTGAATGTTACGTATGTTTACATATGTAACATTCACTGTAATTACTAATATTGTCAATATATGTATGATTAATTGCATTAATTTTCTGTTTTTAAGGAATCCGTTCCACTTACTTTGTGACCAGACTCATAAGGAAGATTTTCCAATTTGGTTCATCAAGACTGATAGTTCGGTTCCTTCAGAAAGCTACAGCAAGTACACAAAAATGAAAATCATGATTTTTAGTAAGTAAATATCTTTACTTGTTTTGAAGTATTTCACTCACTTAACGCACGTTTTTACTGCATAAAAGTGGTGTAAAGAGCGACGATGGCTCAATCGGTAGAGTGTCGGGCTAGTAATCCAGAGGTCCTGGGTTCAAGCCTGACTCTCGACGATTTTGGAGACACCTCTTTGTTTACATAAGTGTCTATACATCTGAGCTCCAGTGGTTCGGATTCCACTGTGTACAACGTGTATATTTCACTGTACATAAAACTGTAGGTCCCCGTTCCCTTGCGAATTTGCTAGTGGTTCAATAGTGGACTCAATGCACTAATTGAGGACTCGCAAAACACAGGGAATGAGAGTCGCTAATACCGCAAGGGGATGCGACTTAAAACAAACAAATAAAAAAAAAAAAAAAAAAAAAAAGTGGTGTATAATAGATATATTTTAAAGGAAAAATATAGTTTTTTGAGTATTTATAAATATATTAATTTTTTACAATACTAATAATTTTTTCAGGTTTTAACCCTGTCATAACCCCTTAAGTGGTCCTAAACTTTGAGTGGTATTCTAGAACTTATTCAAATACTTTTGGGCTCAAAAAAGTTATCTTTACAAATTTTTTTATCTCAATCCGAAGGATCAAACCTTCAAAATTTTGAATTTAAATGTCTAAATTGCATATAAAGCCGCTAAAATGTATATGTATCATATTGGGAGTATTTTTCCTGGAAATTAAAAAAAATTTCCTTGAAAAAGTATTGTACGCATTTTGGACAAAAAACGCTTCCCTCAGAAGCTATGAATTTTTGAAAATTTTTAAAAACTGAAAAAAATTCTTAAAATCCTAAATTTAACCCTCTATATCTAGAGATGTGCCAGAAAAAACCTGAAAATATTTGGAACATCCTTTTATAATCTGTAGAACATATTCCGACAGTTCTCGAAACAAAAAAAAAATGAAGCTTTGACTTGACAGAGAATCATCCATACATATATATATATACATATATGTATGTGTGTGTGTGTGCGTGCGTGCGTGCGTGTGTGTTTATTCATTATATTAAAATCATTGTGCTACAGCTTTTATATAGTGGTATATTGTGCTATTGTCCTACTTTATAACGTTATAATTCCAAAATAAATCAAAGATGCACATTAACTTATTGATATTATGGATATGCTGATTATTTTTAACATTTGAAAAATTATTCAGATTTTGTTTCTTAAGATTCATTATAGAATATTATAATTACTATAGTATCCAATGATTTATGTATTTCAAAAGGAACACAACGATATACAATTTTTTCCGGGATGGGTGACTACAAGCAAGGGACGGAACGACATGAAAGGATGGCAGGGGTAACAACAAAGAATGGGATGAGTCGCCAAAATGACGTGGAGGAGTGTTATATATGCAATCATGACCTTGATGTACAAGATATTGAATATCCGGACAAATGATTGTAAAGGTCTGATTGTAATTCTTAGGTTTACAAATTTCAAAATGTGTATATGAGTATTTCTCTGTGCGATCACGCGTGTCTTCGTCGCAGCTTTACTGTTGCAGTCTGCCTTACGGAAACCGCCTTTCATCCCAGTTTTTCTCGCAGCAGCGGTCAGCCTCTCGGCGTGATCTTTTCATCGCCACGCATTTCATTACACCGTTCTGCCTGCTGGGTGAACACAATTCATGATTGCTGGCATCATCGCTCATCGCAGTCCTACTTCAGCCTCGTGAATATCGTCGCTTGGGAATCTACGCAGCTTCATCGAAAAATTTTTTTCGAGATATTTAGCGTGCGTATCGTGATCTACTGGAGTAACTACGTATTATCTTCGTGTAGATAATCTGTGATAAATTTAGATAATCGCGTGATGTTTGAAGCGTATATTCCTCTCAGACGGCTGCTTCAATAAACAATGTATTTTCCCCAGCAATTTATAAAACACAACGGCAATACGAGAGACCATTTATATTTATACAATTCCTTTCGACGTTTATAGGAAACAATATCCGCAATTTTGTTATTATTAAAACCAATATTATATAAGAAGCATTGCCGAAATGCTTAAAGTTTCCTATCTATTAAAATCTGTGATAACGATTAAAGTCTGTAACTTAATAATTCGTATTAAAATTAATAGTAGCACTGAAAGTCTATATATACTGCAATAATCCGCGTAACGCTTAGAAATCTGATTGATGATAAAAGTGATGGTAGAAATGTTGCATAAACGTTAGAATTGACCTGAAAAAAAATTGTCTACCTATAAAAATAAAGTTTTTTATCAGGATAATACTTCTTGAAAACGTAAAAAAACCATAAGATAAGCTGAGGCCCGGTTACTAGCCGTAGTATACCTATAATCTCCAGCGGCTATCATACTCCGTCCATCCAGTAGTTTTAGTACCTTATGTTTATGCCAAAACTCAGCTTCAAGCATGCAAGCTTTCGAAAAAGTATCAGGCGTACAATTCCACATGTAGTTTAGAAATTAATAAATGTAAATATTTCTCTCTTTTTTTATTTTAGAGCTAAACTCATAATTCGGTGAAATTTTTTAAGTTATCATCAGTCTTCACTGGTCCGCGATGTATGACGCAGCAGTTAAGCATTCAGATGTCCATGTAAAATATTTGAGTCTACGGCAGGCTAAACTTAAAAAACAGCTAAAAAAGTAGTTCTAACTGATTCGCAAGCATCGCGATGCTTACGGTGAGCTCCACCCATTTCAAATGCTTAAAAAAAGACTCGTGGCTAAATTAAAAATTTACGTAGATTACATTATTAATTATTAATGAGGATTCGTAAATAACTATAAGTACAATTAGATAATATTATAACGTAAAATTAAATATAATAATGTATTATTTTCAAACAGGGTATATTGGTACCACCTTCCCACTTTAGATATATCATCCAATTCGACTTATTTGAATAAACCACCGATCTTAGTGTATTTATTGCTACTGCATGATAAGAAATTCACAAGTATAGATCAGAAATTTTTCTTTTCAGGTACTTTCTGGATATGTTACGATATTCATTATTTTGGGATTGACGCATGAGGCAGGAATTCAAGATTTGATAGCACGAGATACCGAAGATGTACTTGAACGAGAAGCTTTAGAAGAAATAACATCGAAGCATATAAACAGTCATCGTATGGAGCTTGCACATCACAATGCAATAGGTTAGTATTCATAAAAAATTGAAACTGCTGAGGCTAAGGGAACTGAAGAAATATTAGTACAAGCACCTCACATAAAACAGTAAACACATCTGCTATAACTTTCCTTACTGTTGATAATCTTATATTAAAAAACTATTCATTTTCTCTCATGGAATCACCATGTGCCAATTAACTTCAAAAATTAATACATTTAAGATGATTGCTAAATAATTATTTTACACGTTACATTTATACTAACTTTACAGTTAGGATAAACTATAATTCTGAAGGCAAAGGAGGCTTACGATTTGCATCGACGTCGATCGAGCGGCGTAGTACGTGACATAGGTAGTCACATCTGCGCGACCTGCTGGCGTTCAGGAGAGCTCGCAGCAGGAAGCCACGAGCGCGCGGTCACATGAATGTAACCGAGTGTATGTGGGAGAGAAAGAGAGAGTGTGCGAGAATGGAATGGAGAGAATGCGCCGTAGAACTAGCGCGGCTGTGCGAGTGAAAGAAAGCGACGTGTGAGAGTGAGAGAGAGCGTATGCAAGGTGAGCGCCCGGCGAAGAACGCGGAAAAGAAAGGGAAACGTTCTCCGTCCATCATGTGTGAAAGAGCAAGAGAGTGAGCGCTCGGCCGAATGCGTGAATGTGACGGAGAGAGAGCATGATACTAATGTGTACTGTAGAGACGAATTATCCAGTATTAATACATTAAATCCTGAATACAAATTTTTACTAAAGTAAAATTTTATGATCTTTCAGAACCTTTAATAAGATTTTTCAAAAAATTTAAGTGTTCAACGCTGTACATGAATTTTTCCAAAAATCGTGTATTTAAGATTAACCGATTGAAGCACAGAAAACGTGTCCTCGAGATTTAAACTTGAAAATTTAGTGATTCAGATTTAGAAAAAAAATTTGAAAACACAAAATGGCGGCTGAAATGCAGAAAAATCTAAAAATTTTCTAGGATTGTTTACTCGAACAAAATAGAGTAAAATTTTGCTGAAAAATAAGTGACTAAAGAAGACGCTAGGATTTTTTTAGAAACATTAGAAGCGTTTCTAAATTTTTCAAAACTAGGAAATTGTGAAAAATTTTAAAATTTTCCAAAAAGTTCTGGAAAAATTTCAACATATCCTTTGAATAATGCTAAGAATATTTTCTTTAGTAACATTTTTTTCTAAAGCCGATCATTGAGAGTAAATAATTCCGACAATTTTCAACAATTCATCTTTTTGGAATTATAATTAAATATTTAGACAGTTGACCCTGTATAGTCAAAATATATTTATTGTTATTTTTAGTTACATTCAAAGGTCCTACTATATCCATAGTTACTTTATCAAATATTTTGAAAGAAGTATCTGAAATTACCATAGGTTTTCTCGTTTTAACTCTTTTCAATTTATTTTTTTGACAATCATTACAATTTTTGCTTTTATTTTCCATATCTTGTTTTCAATTTTCCCAAAAGTATTTTGACCTTATACGATTAAAAGTGCTCATTAACCTGAATGACTCCTTAATAAACTATCATCATTTTCTTGAAAAATTTTATCTGTATTTTTCAAATTTATGTATTCGATATAATTCAAACAAATTACTATTCTTATTTCAGAATTTTCAAAAACTCTCTGACCAGTTTAAATTATGTATTTTTAAATCTTTTGAAATACTGCAATGATCAATTTTTTCTGTAAGAAAAAAATATCCTTGAATTTCTTAAAGATATGTAATATATTTTCTTTATTCATAGAAACTGATTGAGCTATATCTATACGTAAAACAAAAATATCAAATGCTTTGAAATTTATAATCTCCACCTCATTAAATCTTATGATAAAGGAAATGTTGTTTTCCTTTATAAAATTATTTGTATTTATATCTAAATCTTCTATTATTTATATCTAAATCTTCCCCTTTATTATCTATAAAATGTACGATATTGTCTTTCTGATATTTAATCAATTTCTTTGTATATCTACTATTTTTTTCCGAAGACTTTTAGAAATGTTCTCTGTTTACTTAATCCAAGCTTCATTGAAGGGGTTATGATAGTGTTAAAATTATGAAAATATCAATTTTTTATACATTTTTTCACAGTTAACAGTCTGTAGAATATGGTCCTTAAAGTCGTTTTTTGCTAAAACAATTTATTTCGAAGATATAGACAAAAAACTGATACATATTTTTCTAACAAATTTTCGAAAAATCGAAAATTTTAAATATTTGAATTATACTAAACTTATGGAAAGAATTTTTCTACGATGCTTCTTATAGTTATCTCTCTCTCTCTCTCTCTCTCTCTCTCTCTCTCTCTCTCTCTCTCTCAGAGTATTACAACTCTCGTATTGTCACCCTGACCGACCCTGCGATGATCTGGCGAGAGTTGAGAAACCTTGGCATCGTCACCGCCAAAAGACAGGACATCTCGTCTGGTTTCTCAAATGAGGACTTGAACATCTTTTTTGCCTCTATCTGTAAAGATGATCTCTCTCCCTCGGTTGATGAGGCCCTGAGACACATTGAAGCCGCAGACTATCCTGAGCATTTCAACTTTTCTGAAATATCAGAGGCGGATGTTCGACTGGCAGTTGCACACTTCACCTCCCAGGCCGTCGGAGTGGATGGAATTCCTCAAATTGTCGTGCAGAAAGCTTTGCCCTTTATCTGCCCCTTTCTTGTACATATGTTTAATCTTTCATTAAAAGAGTCCTCCTTCCCGGCGATCTGGAAAGAGGCTGTGGTTCGTGCACTGCCCAAAGTCCCTTCTCCCAAGGCTCTGACGGACTTTCGTCCGATTTCTCTCTTATGTTTCCTTTCTAAGGTGCTCGAGTGGCTAGTGCACCAGCAACTCTCAGTATATCTCGAAACCAGGCTTTTCCTTGACCCACTTCAGACTGGTTTTCGCACTGGCCACAGTACACAGTTAGCGTTGATTAAGCTTACTGATGACATTAGGCTTGGCATGGAAAAAAAGAGAGTTACTCTTCTTCTGCTTTTCGACTTTAGCAAGGCGTATGACACGGTTTGTCACGCCAAGCTCCTGAAGAAGCTCACGGTCTTCTGCTTCTCTAAACAGGTCATCCGCTGGCTTGCTTCTTACCTTTCTGGCAGGAAGCAGACAGTCACTGGCGAAGAGAGAAACCTATCTACTTTTCTTAACTTGAATACTGGTGTTCCGCAGGGATCTGTGCTTGGTCCGCTGCTATTCTCCCTCTACGTCAGTGATATTCAATACTGTCTCGACCACTCCATCTCTCACATCATTTACGCGGATGATCTGCAAATTTATAGCCAATGCAACCTGGAGAAGCTGGATGACTGCATTACCAGGAGGTCAGCTGCCGCCTCCAGGATTATTAGCTGGGCTACTGACTGTAAGCTGAGATTGAATCCGGGAAAGACCAAGGCCATAGTCTTTGGCACGGCCTACTACGTGGCGAGGTTGGGTGCTCGTGCTAACAATTTCGTCAGTGTTGGTGGTGTTCGGGTCGGCTTTGAGTCCGAGGTCCGCAGCCTGGGGGTAGTGCTTGATTCCAAGCTTGACTGGACAGCACACGTGGATTACGTATGCAAGCGTGCTCACACACTTCTGTATAGGCTGAAATTTTTCAGAAAAAGCACGAACTTCAGGCTGCGCAAGCATTTAGTCTCAGCTTTGCTTTTCCCTCTCATAGACTACTGCTCATTGGCATTCATGGACATCAGTGGGTTTCTGAATACACGGTTGCAGAGGCTCGCCAACTCAGGTGTTAGGTACATTTTTGGTGTGGGGGGGGGGGGATGCTCGCATTACCCCTCACAGGCGTGAGCTGAACTGGCTTACCATCGCCATGCGCCGGAAGTATTTTGCGGCATGTTTTCTCAGGAGACTTTTTAACACCTCTGTCCCGGGATACATTGCGGCGTACTTTGAGGCGCATATTCCGCTCCGGCCTGGGAGGGGGGTTGCGAGGCCACTCGACATTCCGTTGGCCGCCACGGAAAAGCTGAGGAACTCATTCCACGTTTCATCAGCCATTCTCTGGAATTCCTTACCCCCCAATATTCGGTCAATTCCTTCCATTTCATCGTTCAAGGCACGCATTTTCATGTTCATGTTCAACCAAAAAGAAGAGGCCAGCTAAATTGACATATAGACTTATCATTTTATTATCATTTTTCATTTTTTTTTAATCTTTGTAACTCGCTCTCACTCATATATTTCATTTTAGCATCTCATTTAAATTTAAATTCTTTTGTAATTATACATTTGTACAACATAATGTACAGTAATAAATATTTTAAATCAATCAATCAATCAATCAATCTCTCTCTCTCTCTCTCTCTCTTCTTCTTCTTCTTCTTCTTCTTCTTCTTCTTCTTCTTCTTCTTCCTCAGTATAGCATTCTCTACAAAAATTATCAGAAGTCTTTCCGCATCTTTTGAAGGTTGACTCCGGTAGCACAGTGACTTGTGATTATTCCTGTGATCATGCTGACTGTCGTTTTTTTGTGTTTTAATAAATCTACTTTATTGTATGTATGTTTGAACATCAATACCAAATCAAAGCATACCAGACATTTCCTGTAAGTATCATTGGGTTTATTCATACAATTTACATCATAAACTTCAAATGCCTTTTTCTCAATTTTTGTATTTTTGTATTTTTATGATTTAAGGTCTCTTGCCGCAGGATTTCTGAGCAACCAGTTGAAGGATTAGCCTGTAATTTTGTCGAGACCTTTGAAATATCATTCTCCATAAACTGTGGTGAGCAGAATTGCAAAACTAAGTTTAAAGTGAATGTTATGTTTGTTTACATACGTATACTTCACTATAATTTATAATATTGTCATTATATGCATAACTAGTAATTATAATTTAAAATTTTTCAGAAATATGTTCCACTTATTTTGTGAGTACTTCACAAGGAACATTTTGTATTTTGGTTGGCCTTAAAATATGCACCGATTACTTCAGAAAGTTGCAGTAAGTAGATAAGAATACTGAAAATCATGATTTTTAGTAAGTGTTGAGTTGAAGAGAGCAGCTTCAAGCTGAACATCAAGCTTTAAACGTTAAAACGTTTAAACGTTCGATTTTCCCTCCGTAACCAAAATGTTCTTCGTCGGCCTTGTTGCCGTGGAATCTCTCCTCGATTCCCGGCAGGTACCAGACGCTGTCATTCAGCGTCAGAGCTCGCTTGTTTGGAGCGGTTTGGCTAGCTCAGTCCCGTTTTACAGTAAGGAGAGAGGGCGATTCGGGATTAAGATTTATTCGCTAGTTCACAAAAGTATAATAGTTAGCCAAAGATAGCCTGTCGACGCTTCGACCGAATAACACAGAACATAACGAATCTATTCACAAGTTTTGACTTATTCTCGCGTAACGTAACCATAAAAGCAATATTCCGCGAAGTATAAAACAACTAAAAAAGGTAGCCCTCACAAAATAGCACAACTCCCGCGCGTCACAAAGTCTCACACACTCTAGTCATCGCGACGCTTTACTCACGCTTTGCCTGAAGGCAATATTTTATATTTACACGTGGTCACTCTTACGACACCCCTCGCGCCTTAACTTATCCGCGAACCTTGGACGAGTCCCCCTTGTACTTGCCGACGTATATATCTGAAAGCACTCATCAAATTTGCCTAAAGAAACAACACGAAACAGGTAGCCTCCAAGTTCCTATCACCGAGGTAACTTTACGCTACTCGTCAGGTAACCCAATCCAAGGTAACATTCACGCACTGATTTTCACTATTATCCACTAGGTACTTAATTAAGAAGAGACGCCGAAGGTACCCGAGTTGGTCGCGCTTCGATGTTTCGTGTTCTCACAAAACAAAGAACTTCACGCAGGGAATTCGCGCGTTAAATACTGGGCTAAATATCGCGCGATAATAACAAAGCGATCCACTGACCTTAGTCCTCCAATTCAGTCCAATTGTCTTAGCCAACAGGATCCACGAAATCAAAATAGTACAAGTTAAAGAATCACAAAAGAAGTCCCTCAGGAGCAAGCGGCGAGTTGTCCGAGCTGAAGCGGCCGGGGCAGGAGAGTGCCGGTTCGTGCTCTCGTCGGTCCTATTGGTCGATTTGCTTGGGCGGACGGCCCGCGCCCTCGGACCGCAACAGACTCGCGCCTCACGCATCGTCGATCGCTACACATACGCACTCATCTATTCAATTACTATAGACGCTGAAGTAGATAGCCGCGAGATTTAAAGGCTTGTTACAATAGATAGCCAGTATTCGCACACGACCGAGGCAATATGCTAATTACGAAGTATAATATAACTCTCAATATGTCCTTTTGTCTGGGCCCTTGATTCGGGAGCACGCCTGTTACAAAGGGCGCCGAAGCTGCCTTTTTACTTCTGACGTTCATGGGAGAGGAAACCTCACGCTGATCCCGTAGGAAGCCCCGCCGGAGCTCATCATCAACGTCCGAAGATTTCATTGTTATTGGTGATGAACGGTATTGAACGCCCTAGGTGAATCTGGACTATTATCGTGACACCGAAGTTGTACATCCTCCTCTCGCCAATAAATGAGGATCGAACAAGCCCTCCATATTTTCCTCCTCTCGCTATCATCTCTTCGCTCTTCACATAGTTACTCACAAAAGAAACAAACGCCATTACCGCATGCACGCAATCCCCATTCACACGACCTTGAGACGCTCTACCCCAGTAGCTCCACACCCGATGTGACGTGGCGATATTTTGCCACGTTACAACGTTAATTGACTATAGTTTCGGAAATAAGGAAGTAGCCGATAGTCTACGCCTTTACATTGCGAAAATTATCATATTGTTAAGCGGTTTATTTACAAATGACGTCACATATTTGTATATGTTTGTACATTGGACAGGTCTAACGTTTGCTTTTATTTTTCAGATGGAATATGAAGTGTGTATACACATTATTGAGCTTATGTATATCCTCTCTCTTATTAATGCCGTTCTCCTGCATATATATGTGCAGTATTTCAGAGATTAGTCTTTTATTCAAATTCTTGTCCCTCTCTTTTATTTTGAATTTATCAAAGTTAAAAGTATTAGTCTAAGAGATGAAGACGAAAAATACACGTAGAAGGCAAAAAAACTCGATATACGATTGATTCTTACTGGGCCGGATCCTCGAGCGCATGTGAGTACAAAATGGCAAACGTCAGACTCGTTTCTTTATCTTGAAAAGGGTGGCGGGCGATCGAACAAGTGAATTTTTTATGTAAAAAAAATTTTGAAAGATAGGGATAATGATTGCGAAAAGTGATTTTATTTCTTCTCACGATACTCGGTATATTGTTGTCAGACTAGTTACTACCGCCAAAATGCTGTAAGACGAGTACAAAGTTACATAAAATTTATAAAAATTAAAATTGTTACTCGATACATATAAACTTATTCATTCTGATCTTTATACATGTGAATAACTATATACAAAATGTCATACCAATAAATTGCGATTAAAGGCATGAAAGCAGGTTGCAAAGTCGCGGCAGGCGAAGGTTATTTAATTAAGAAATTAATAGTTACAACATAGTAACACGAAACGGACAGAGCAGTTGTATGGAGGACAGGCCACAGCCTAATTTTATTAAAATGTCGACAATGAAAATATTATTAATAACTTTTTTATAAACATTTAAGTGTCGAAAAATACGTTTTTTTTACTTTTTTGTTAATAACTTAAAAACCAATAAAGTAATTTGAATGGCGTCAACAGAAGAATTGTAGATAATTAAATTTTAAACAAATTACGCTTTTGAATGATGCGATTGCATCAGTTAGTTCGGATTAAATTTGAAATAATAAGGAAATTTCGCTTTTTTTTTAAATTCGTAATCTCGACCTTAATTTTAATTTTTGGCGGTCGGGTCTTCGTCAACTGGTATTAATATATGTATACTTACTG
>JACCIB010000164.1:0-296566 GCA_018906965.1 Philotrypesis tridentata | reverse complement strand
GACTTCGTCGCGTCTTCAAATACCATTTGTCCTCGATCTCACCTATTGCTGAGATTTCTGGCTCCATCATTCTGGATAGCGCGTCTGGCACTACATGCTGGGTGCCCCTACGATGTATTATCTCGAAGTCCCATTGTTGAATCTCTATCGACCATCGGGCTAGTCTACCTTTCGGATCCTTCAGCGAGCGGAGCCACTTCAGAGCGCTGTGGTCAGTGATAACCGTGAAGTGGTAACCCTCGACGTACGGCCTGAGTTTGTTGATAGACCAAACTAATGCCAAGCACTCCTTTTCGGTGGTGGTGTAACTTTATCTCTGGTGCTGACAATACTCGGCTGACGTAGACGATCGGGTGTTCCGTCGTCAAATTCTTGCGTGAGCACTGCACCAATAGCGAAATTACTTGCGTCGCCCTGGATCGTGAAAGGTTTCGTAAAATCCGGTCTGGCTAGAACAGGAGCGTTGGTCAACGCCTGCTTCAACTTGTTGAACGCTTCGTCTTGCTCCGGTCCCCAATTCCAGTTTTTCTGGTCTTCAGCATTCTGACTAGAGGGATTTTATCTCCGACTCGTTTTCCAAGAACCTAGAATACCACCCAAACATGCCCAGGAATCGTCGTAAGCCTGTCAAGTCCTTTGGAGTTGGGCAGTTCATCACTGGCTCTATTTTTGCGGGATCGGTTCGTAAGCCGTGTCGATCCAGAATGAATCCCAGGTACTTTATCTCGCTAACACAGAATTCACATTTCTTCGGGTTAATCGTGAGTCCGGCTGACGTCAATTTGGTTAACACGTGTCTGACTCTATGTTTGTGTTCCTCGAACGTGTCGGTGGCTATGACGATGTCGTCTAGGTATCCGAACACATTTGGGGAGTCCTCAGGGCCAAACAAAATGTCAACCATTCTCTGCAGCGTACTGGGCGCGTTGCAAAGGCCGAAAGCCATGCGCTTAAATTGCCATAAACCGTATCCAGGTACTGCAAAAGCGGTGTATTTCTTACTGCTTTCCTCCATTTTGACTTGGAAGTAAGCCTGCTTGCGATCGATCTTGCTCAAGTATCTGGCTGCGCGTAGCCTGTCTAGTATCATGTCCATTTGGGGCAGAGGGTAGCTATCCTTTTTCGTCACTTTATTTAATTCGATATAGTTGACGCAAAATCTCTCTGTCCCATCGGGCTTTGGCACTAGTAATGGCTGGCTACAATAAGCGCTTGCGGATCTCTCGATTACCCCTAGTCTTCTAAGTTCTATAGCTGCTTTTTGTATTTCCTCTATCTTCTTCGGTGACCGTCTTCTGGCTTTACAGCGTATGGGGGTTGGGTCTGTCACTACGATGTGATGCTCAGTTAAGTCCGTGTACCCCAATTCCTCTCCGGGATTGTTTGGTAGTATCTCGGCCACCAGTTCCTCGATTTCCCGTCTCTCCTCGTAGCTGAGCTCGGAGATACCCGCGCTCTCTGCGATGATGATTGCTGGAGACCTAGCTTCTGGCCGGTCGAACTCTCTCCATACTCCCAGATTGGCTCGCCATAAGCCTTTGTGGCTTGTGTCGATTTTGAACGTCTTGCAGAAATCTTTGACCAAAATCAGTTCATGTGTGACTTCAGCGACTACTCTTGCCGTAATCGTTTTGTCTATTCCGTCTAAGTCTATTCGGATTGGTAGAAATCCTAATACGGGCGACGTTCCTCCTGTCACCGTTCGTATCAGAGCTTCACTAGCTTTGAGTCGAGTCTTGTACCTCCTAGCGATCTCTGGGCCTACGATAGTTATCATGGCTCCAGGGTCGAACAGGGCTCTGTACTCTTTTCCGCCTAGGCTGACTTTAATGTAGTCTCTATTGTCTACCGTGGTCGTGGCTGCGTGCACCTCCGTTTCTTTGGAATCTCTGTCGACTCCGGCTTCCTCTAATTGTGTAGGGGTGCTAGGGTCTGACATCGTTTCGTTGATCAGAGTGTCCATAGCTGCCTCGATTTGTCTTAACTTCACGTAATCCGTCTCTTCATCGAGCAAATCTTTCACTTTCGTCCTTATTCTTTGGTCTTCCTGTCTTTCTTCCTCTAATAATTCGTTTGCCTCAATCAGTACTATTTCCTCTTCACTGATGCTATCTTCATCATCATCTGTAGTTACCTCTTTGTCAATTTCCTCAATTTCTTCCCACTTATTGCCTTCCTCCAGGGCGGTTACTCGAGTTTCTCCGAAATCTAAAGCCTGTGCTAACCTCTGAGCTGACTTCCTCTGCTCGCCGTTATTGTCTGGCTCCACAGTGAATTTCGGCTCCAAGTTTAAGTTGGCTTCAGCTCTCATGATATTTTCAGCTTTCCTGAATTCTGCTAACTATTTTACCTTTGCCAGGCTCTTTTTCGAAAATTCCACGATATCTTCTAGTCCTCGACCTTGAATCATGTCTTTCTCTACTCTAAAGCCTCGCTTTTTGCACAGCTGGATTTCTTTGTTTAACCTCGTATCATCGTCACTAGTCTCCATTGGCGCAGCCGGCGTCCCGTCTGGCTTAGATTCCGTGTCTCTAGCGATACTGGCTCTAACGTGATTTCCTCTGTTTGCCCCTGAATTCACTAGTCTCTTCTTCTCTGTGACAGAGTCTGGCCGTTGTGTTGCAATGGCATCTCCTCTTTTCACATTCGCGTTTACTTCCTTCTCGGCCTGCAGCGTTTGCCCACGGGTTGCGTCAGCGTTTCTTTCAGGCTTCGAACATCTCTTTATCTCTCTTGTCTCTTCTTGTTGTGCGCCTGTCTTTAAATAGCTGGTCTGGCTGTTACTTACAGCTTTGGCCGCTACTTCCTGACTTCGCACTGTTTCTCGTGGCTTGCTGCCACTTTCTCCCCCTCCCAAAATTGACATACTCCTGCAAAGTGCGGGGGTATGATTGTCAATTTTGTTCGCTAGATGAGGGCCCAAGGCGTGAACACGGAGGTCGGCTGGCCCTTGGCGGCCTCCGTCGAGTCGTTTCCCAGAAGTTTTCTAACGTGAACACAGTTTGTGCAGTCCCGCAGCGTCGTGCCTTTTTGTCCGCATACCTGACATGCTGTGTCTGGCTCAATCTTCGGCTGTAACGTTTGTAGAAGTTCTCTTGCTTTCGCACAGTTGTTGCAGTTTTTGAATTGTGCTCCAACTTGGCCACACCACTGACATTTTCCGGACAATTTTATCGGGTAAGGGCAGGCGTTTTTCCTGTGACCGAATTGCCTGCAATTATAACATTGCGTTTTTGGACAATTCGCTGCCCTATGTCCCACTGTCTCGCAAACGTGGCACGGTCCATAATATTGATCTTGTGGTTGCGGTTGATTCAGTTGTTGGCTCAGTGCTGGTATGAAGGGTTGCTGCCGCCACTTTCTCCCCCTCCCAAAATTGACATACTCCTGCAAAGTGCGGGGGTATGATTGTCAATTTTGTTCGCTAGTTGAGGGCCCAAGACGTGAACACGAAGGTCGGCTGGCCCTTGGCGGCCTCTGTCAAGTCGTTTCCGAGAAGCTTTCTGACGTGCACACAGTTTCTGCAGTCTCGCAGCGTCGTGCCTTTTTGTCTGCATACCTGGCACGCGGTGTCTTGCTCAGTCTTCGGCTGCAATGTCTGTAGAAGTTCTCTTGCTTTAGCACAGTGTTTGCAATTCTTGAATTGTGCTCCCACTTGACCACACCATTGGCATTTTCCAGACAATTTTATTGGGTAAGGGCAGACGTTCTTCCTATGACCGAACTATTTTTTACTTATTTCTTATTATTTTTATTTTTATTTTTTATTTATTTTTTAGTTTGCAATTATAACATTGCGTTTTTGGGCAATTTGCTGCCCTATGTCCCACTGTCTCGCAAACGTGGCATGGTCCATAATATGGAACTTGTGGCTGCGTTTGATTCAGTTATTGACTCAATGCTGGTGTGAAGGGTTGCGGAGGCTTCTGCTGTACTTGCGTCGTTTGCGGGGCTTGCACTTGCTGGCTGGTTGCACAAGCTTTCTGTGTCGTAGTTTCCTGCTGTTCAGGAGTCGTCTCGGTTGTTTCAGCCTTTTTCTTTTTATTTTTCTTCTTCTTTGCTTTCGTTGCAATTTCGTTCGTTTCTGCTATCTCGTCTGTCACAGCTACCTTTGTTTTGGTGTAGCCGACCATGCTGCTGCTGGGAACTTGGACTTTTCTGCAGGTGGTGGCGGAGCATATCTGGCATCATGTTCTAGCTCGTCTTCGAGTTCTTTACAGTACTTCTTTACGTCATGGAATGTTTTAATCTTCTTGTGCTTTAGAGCTTTTCTGTAGATTGGCCTTAATCTGTCGATGAGTAGACTTAACTGTTTTTTAACTGACATTGGTTTTTGTAGATGATCGGCGATGTGTCTAAAATTCATAATGTATGTCGATATCTTTTCGGCGTTGCCTTGTGTTCGTCGTAACAGTTCGTCCATTACATCGTTCGTATTGGCAGATGTATAGAATTGCTCTTTGAATGCTGACAAAAAGTCTTTCCAAGAGTGGATGTCTGTCTTTTCTGTCTGATACCACATTTGTGCTCTTCCTGTCAAAGTATATGGTACTAGCTTTAGCATGGCTTTTCCCGGTATCTCTAGACTGTCTTTAATGCCTGTCAATTTCCTGTTGTAATCTTCTGGGTCATCTTTAGGTGAGCCTGAATACTCTATCTTTAGATTCTTGATTAGTTGTAAATGACTGACATGGTCTTTAGCAGAGATACGGTTGCGGCTACTACTTCTTTCCCTTCTGTGTCGTCTATGTCTGCTTCTATACGACGTGTCCTCTTCTGAAGAACTGCTGTCTGACGAAGTGTCGGACGATTCTTCTGAAGAGCTGCTACTTGTAGATGGCGATCTTGACTTCTTGTGTGGTTTACTTCTGTTTTCTGTTCTCGATTTGCCAATCTTCGGTGTTGACTTCGGTCTGGAGTCGCGCCTGTATTTATGACTGACTTTAGTTCTTATGGTGCTGTCGGTTTCTGCTTCTGTCGATGTAATTTGCATTTCATGGATTGTCTTTTCCAGTTGTCTTCTCTGTGCCTCGAGTGAATCTTCATGCTCTGACTCTTCGCTCGAGTTTGGGTTAACCTGTAGTTTCTCATCAGAATTTTTCGACTTCTTTTTTGTTCCTGTATCATTTGCAATTGCTTCAATTTCTGGAAAATTCTTGGCGAATGAGTCGCTTACAGGTATATGCTTTTTTCCTGGTGAGGAGTGCAGCAGAGTTGAAGTATGCTGGCTCACATACCATTTATTACTGGGTAATGACTTATTCGCAGCTTCAGTCAATAAATGTTTCACGTGCTCGGAATATTGTATACTCGTCGACGCACTCGGTTGAATAAACTCCGGTGTTATTATCGGCTTTAACTGTGTCGTTAATTCTGTGACCTTTCTTCTATTTGTTTCAACTTCATCGTTATTCGTTTGTATTTGTCGTGGGATTATCGGCTGACCGTCCCATTCGTACCAAGGTGCTGCTAAATTTGTTTCCGTTAATATTCTCGCTCTAAGTAATCTGTCTTGCAGTATTGCTTTACTGCCATTAGTATCCACATTTAGTTCTTCTAAATAATCTCGCAATTCTCGTCGATCCAATTTCGTTATTTCTCTGATTATTGCTCTGACTTCCCTATTCTTACGGAGTGCCGTCATTATCTCTTGATGGTCGGCGTTGGACATTTTGTGGTCTTCTGGTAATTTATTCATACTTAACCGGATTTGTGATTACTGTCTTCAAAAAAAAATTTGTTCGCTCTAACCTCTAGTACTACTAAAAAATTTTCTGTCTGACTGTAATCGGTCGAATCTAGTATCTGTCTGTATAAATCTTCCTGAAATAAAAAATAAATTTTTCCCACGTCTGTCCTTAAGTCGTTGAAAGTTATTAAATAATTTTCGACGTACAAACTGTTAACCGTCAGAGTAATTTTATGGGGCACTGTGTTAGTGGGGTATCAAAAATAATATATAGAGAAATAAGATTTACAGTAAATATAAATAATTTATATAATGTAAATTATGGTCATGCAAAAATTTTTCGAATGTCGGGTAGGGTAAATTTTTAATTTTCTTCGCTGTTGAAGCGCTGTCGCGTAAAAAAAATTTCGTTGCGAAAAGTATAATTTTTCTCGGAAACGGCCGTGTAGTAATTTGGCTTGTCTCTAAAAATTATTTAATTCTCCGTCACTAGTCAAAATAAAGTCGCGTGATTTGCTAAACAACGGTGAGGTTATCCGGCTACACGAGTCAATCGATTTGACTGTAAGCTGTGACAAAAAAAAATTTTTTATGGAAAGCTGCATATACCACTCGTGAACGCTCGCTATATATAGCGCTTGAGAAAAAAAATTTTCCAGAATTTTTACCGCACTTGCTCTTCCGAGCGAAAGACAAAAAAAAATACTATCTTCTTCCCGACTTTTCTCGAATCTTTTTCCACGTGGCGTCTACCAAGATGGCCGCCGAAACCGACCGCGTGGCAAAAAAAATGGTTAAGTCGCGTATTCTCACTTTTCTTTTTCTCCGTCTGTACTCTACGCCGCACGTTGGGCGTCACTGTGACGTTGTGCTTTTTCCGTCCCTGGGGAGGCGTAGCACGACGTAATGACACCTATGCAGGTTTATCGCGAGCTCGTATTTTAATATTTGTTGGACGCCCGAACTCGCGATCTTTAACACTTATCACTTATCTGCCGGCTTGAGAATTCTTTATACCCGGGGTCACGGGGGGTGAGAGGTGCAGGGAGAGAAGTACATAAAAATAAATACACGCTACTTGTAAAATAAAACTCTTCGTAATTTATTTTAAAATTAGATAATGTCTTACTCGCGGACGCGTTTACGTCCTCGGGCGAGCTCTCCGTCACTACGCGGCTGGCTCTAAGGTTAGAACTCGCGGCGGGGAGGTATCGTATAGAAACTCTCCTACCTGTCTCTACCTCGGGTTCTCCACGTCCTCGCGTTCTGGTGACGTCTCGTTCCCTGTGGAAGCGCACGCGAAAGAACACTACTAAACGCTCGGGTAATTCACACGGAGGGAAATGGTCGCTCTGGTCGTCGCCTTGGAAAAATACTCGTTGTTCGCTCGTGGTGTCTCGTTCCTCGTGGTACTCGATACTCTCTGGATACTCATTCCATACTGACTATCCTCGCGCGTTCGGCAACTACGCCGGTTCGCGGCGTCTATCGCTCTCTCACTCGCACTCACGCATTTCCCCTAGATCGCTCTCTCGCGCCTATTACATTTTTCCACGCTTTCGCACCATATATGCCACTCGCACTCTCGCGCCCTCTTTTCCAACTTTTATAAGTGCGCGCGACTTTTGAAGCACGCTTACACGCATGTCTGGCTCTATCAATCCTATTTACACATTTTTGCACGGTTACATACTTCGGCACGCTTACATTTTATTTCCCGCTCGCACGCGCGCTGTGGATTGAGCCGTAGCCCTCCACCTTTTCCCAATATCATACGGCGCATACGCGTTGCCTCCACTCTCTCTCTTGTCTGTTTCTAATTCACATTCATTCGCTCGCTATCCATCCTTCTCGCACTCATGCCTCGGTCAATAGCTCGCCAACATGGCGGCCGCCGCTCGCGCGCGTACGCCTCGTGGCTCGCATGCCTCGTATCTCGTGTCTCTCTCGCTCTCGTTGCTCCAGCGCTGCGCCGTCCGTCCCTCTCTCTTTCTCTCGCCTTGGCTGCCGCGCGCTGCTACGCGCCGTGTTTCCCCCACTCTCTCGCTCTCGCCTCGTGCTGCTGCTGCTCTCGTGGCTTTAACAGCTGACTGCTCTGAAAGCACCACCGAGTATAAGAATATGTTATCTTACTGGGTGGTGTCCAGACGAGCAGCCATCGACGGGATCCCCGTCACAGTATATATGCATAAATAACAAATAATGTCAATAAAATATTATAAAGTTAAAATATAAAATATTGTATAGTATACGTTAATGGATTAGTATATATGTAATTTATTCATATAAATATATTCTACTGTAAAATAAACATTTTGCAAAAAATAATAAAGACTTGTGTTTTCATAATTTGAGATATCAACCCTTTACACACAATTCTAAACTCTGCATGCACAATTCCCAAATATAATTTTTTAACTGTGACATTACGCCACAGGTGACAGTTCGCCACAGTGACATTTTACTACAGGTAACAAAATCATATATTTTTTAAATACCTGAATACTTGGAATTACCCCTGTATACGATGTCCAGGTGTCAGGGTGACCCCCAGGTCAACAAAATACCATCGGCAAGCATTAGCACCAACAATACCTAAAAAATACCAGAAAACTCAAAACTGTCCCTGTAGACGATGTCCAGGTGTCAGGGTGATCCACAGGTCGACGAAACACCGTCGGCAAGCATCAGCACCAGTTGTACTGCAAAAATACCTGAATACTCGAAATTGTCCCTGTAGACGATGTCCAGGTATCAGGGTGACCCACTGGTCGACGAGAATCGTCTGCGAGGTACAACACCTGCAGACTTTCCCCCCCCCCCATCCCCCATCGCCGTCAATCTCCATCCATTAGTTTCCATTTTATAATTATATATAGGATATATATAGGAATTTGATGGAATTGATTTTATTTTTTTATTAAAAAATGGGTCTAATTCAAAAATCTCAAAATTTTTTTATCCTGATAGTGTAGAATATTCAAAAACAATTAAGATTATCCAACCGTATTTTCAATTTTTTATTTGCTTCAGGGTAAAAAAGCACCCGAACGTACGTTCGTACGCGAGTTTTTGAAATTTCGGGTCATACTTATTGGCCCATATTTAAAAAACTAATTAGACGAGGTTCAGCTATTTTACATGAGTGGAAGCGCACTAGAACAGAGAATACAGTCGTTGCAACAAAGTTAAATTTTACAATGCATTTTTGCCAGAATCGAGAATTCTTTACAAGACTGTTTTTCGGGATTTTGAATATACCGGGATACGAAGTTGGTTATTGCGGCTATTGGTGACAGAGTATGATTGGTAGGAAACATTATTTAGCCTAAATTAAGTGTATCGCACCTGTAGCTTATAAAGCACAGGTGCGACATTCCATCGCAGATTCGTCGCACCGGGCCTTTTATCAAGAAACCACGCGAATAGTCACTTGGGTAGTCTCGCTGAGTGAGTAAATGCGTTGAGCATTTATTTGACTTGAGATACCTTTTCACAGTCGACTACGAGGGCTCTACCTTAGAAAAGTTGAGTAGTCTCGCTGATACTGAAAAGAGTTATTTCAGACTAAATAAGATTTCCATTATTTGAAGCCTCGGCTACGAGGGCCTTGGAGATCAAAGCCGTATTTTGTAGAGGATCGACAATAGATCTGACAAGAGTGACGTAATAGTCACAGCTTAGGTAAAAAATCACTCTGCCACGAAAAATCGTGTAATATAAGTTAGTATAATCATTGTTGTTTCGGAAGCCTAGAAAGCTTCTGTAATAACAATCTTTAGACGCTAGAAGACTTTGCGTTAGAGGATAGATCATAGACTTAAGATTGCGACGTAACAATAAATATTGCTACGTCGTAGAAATCATTGTACAGCTGACAAGCTTCGCAAGCGAATTGACAGCTCTTGTAGCGGAGCCAGCGCCGATGGAACTCGCAAAAAGGGTATCTGCTCGACCGCGCGCGGAGCGTGGGATGTAACGTAACTAATCACACCTGCGCCACCTGTCGTCGTTCGAGAGAGCAGCAGGAAGCCGAGAGCGCAGAGCGTGCGGTCACACACACGTGACATAGTGTGAATGCGAGAGAGAGAGAGAGAGAGAGAGAGAGAGAGAGCGGAAGTCAGATTTCGCGGTGCCTAGGCATTTAGTCAGCTGATTGCGATGACTCTCTATCTCGTCTATTTGTTTGTATATTTGGTCTGCGATAAGAAGAGTTGGAGCAGTGGGGGTCTCACCGACGTCGCCGTCGTACTCCTCGCAGGTGTTGTTATTTACTTACCGAACTCGCTTGGCTGCTAGACATCGTTTTTCTGCAGAAAAAATCGTTCAAGAAGACAGAGCAGAAAATCAAGATGTTAACTTACACTCAGAGAGAGAGAGAGAGAGAGAGAGAGAGAGAGAGAGAGAGAGAGAGAGAGAGAGAGAGAGAGAGAGAGAGAGAGAGAGAGAGAGAGAGAGAGAGAGAGACTTTGGAGAGTACTGTACAGTACTGATATAGTGGTTTTCTCCTTATAGGTATAGAGGCATGGCGGTTACTAACTAGAGGATACTAGTTGGTATTAAAGGGTCGTTTACAGTGATCTATATATAGGAATAGAGGATTTTGAATGCCGCGCGTTCAACAGTTTATCTATAGATGAAGCCACCGGATTGATATCGACATTGATTGATTGAGCGATATTGATAAAGGGGGCGCGCATTAGCATATCAATTAGAGGATATAGAGCGCGGCAATGAATTTCTTGACCAATGAGAAAATTAGACTAGAAAATTAAAACTATTAAAGGCCAATAGAGGATTTATTTCAGAGAAAGGACCAATTGGAAATTCGGCGGCTGAGATGACGCTTCCGTAAAGAAGGAGGCCGGGTGGGAAAACGCGGCATCCTTTCTTGAGGAAGCGTTGGCCTCGGTCATTCCGTGCCCGATCGCCCTAGTAGCAACAGTTCTTTACTTAGTTATTGAACAGTTTTGCCATTAAGATTTTGGAGAAGTTTTGTTCCCGTGGAGGTTTCCCAGGAGGTTTTTCCGTGACGCTTATCTCGATCATTGGAGTATTATTGGAGGGTTTTGTTGAAGGATTGGAGGAGATTCTTTTGAGATTTTGGTGGAAATAATTGGTGAGAAATTATTCTAAATATCGATCGTGGTCATGCACATTTTTGGAGGGAAAACGTATAAATACAGGTCGAGATTTATTTCGAGTGCGTCGTGGACATTTTTCGCGTTTCAGAGGACCAGGCGGACATCCCTTTTGTGTGAATTTCTTTTAAATTGACCGTAGAAGATGTTTCACAGTTCGTTTTGATACTTAGCAGAATGCCATTTGTCTGATTGGAGTTAGTTACATGGCCGATAGGCCCATGAGATTATTTAAAATCATTTATTCTTGTTTGCCGCGGAGTAACTGTGTACTAAGAATTGAGTACAATACATATCCTCGAATATCATATATTAATTATTTGTATTCATTTCTGCTCGCCCAATTGCTACCACATTCCCGCCTTCCCGCCTTTCAGGACTTTACGAGCCGGGAGAAGGAGTCAGCCGCGCATAAATAAATTAATTGTACACTAACTGAAATTCCCGTGCGGGCGGGTAAAATTCACGATACAAGATATCGAGAAACAAAGATTGTAAGATTGTAAAGAGCTGGAGGAGAAAAGACGGAATAAACGCCCATCAATATAATATGCGTATTTATTGAGTACATTTATTATTATTCTCGAAACTATATTTATCAAGACTTAAGAACTGCAGTCCGGAGACAAAAAGGTAATATAGGACAGTAATTGTCCCAACGTCAGCTGAATACCACGGGACAAGCCTCAGTTGCCCCGTGCTCCGCACTTGTCTCGCGGTATAGTTGTCCCATGCTAACAATTCCAAGTCACTTATCCCGCGTCTCTACGTGTCCCACCTTGCATAAACACTGTCCCCTTCAAGCACCTTTGTCCCAACCACCCAATTATATACATACAACGTAAGACTCTTGGGTCGAGGCTAAGTTCCGAATAAAATAGTATACCTTTGGTAAATACGGTCTTTACATATGTGTATATATATATATTTTTTTTTTGAAACGTGGCAAAATATCGCCACGTCACATCGAGCAACGAGCAGCCGGGGGTAAAGCGTCTCAAGATCATGTGTTTGGGTTTGTGTGCATGTTTTAATGGCGTTTCGTTTCTTTACAGCGACGACGCGAGGAGAGGAGAGATAACAATGAGAGGAGGAAAATACAGGGAACCTCTTTGCTCCTCATTCAGGGATGAGAGGAGAAGATGATAAGCTCCGGCGCAACAATAGCAGATACAGATTAATCCAGGGTGTTCGAGCCCGCTTATCGTAAGTCGTCAGACGCAGATGAAGCAGGCGGGGTTCTTCCTACATTGACGCCTTCTGCAGCACGGCTACGGGTAATGGTTGTTCTCCCACGTGAACGTTGGAAGCAAAAAGGCAGCTTCCGCGCCCTTTATAACAGGCGAGCTGGCCTTTATAAAAGGCCTAGACAGAAGTATTTGCAGAGAGTTATATTGTGCTTCGTAATTCGTGCAAGGCCTCGGCATTGCGCGAATTACCTGTGTGAATGCTGGTTGTCTATTGCAGCGATCGTTCGAATTTCGCAGTTATCTCCTCCAGCATCGATTGTAATCGAAAAGCCAAACGTGCATACATAGCGATCGACGGCGCGCGAGGCGAGCGAGCCTGCTGCGGCGCGAGAGCGCGGGCCGTCGACCCACGCGAACCGACCAATAGGAGCGCTCGCTGTCCGGCGTCTCGGAAGCGCGAGAGTGCAAGGCAAACGGCGAGTGTGCGAGCCGGCACTCTCCTGTCCCGGCCGTTCCAGCTCTCTGTAGCCAGCTCCCAAGGGAATTCTAATACTTTATATTCGTGTACTTTTATTTGTGTGCTTTCACCGGCGATCCTGTTGGTGGACATCAGGAGGCGAGGAAAAGGTCGGTGAGTCGTTCCGTTATTAAGTTAAGTTTCCCTCGCGGGCGCAGTTCCACGCGTGGATTCGGGTGCGCGAAGCCTTTGTCTCGCGAACGCATATTCATCAGCGAGCGCGGCTACCTCGATTATCTGTGGATGTCTCTTCTTCGTTAAGTGCGGTTATTGCGTAGTGCGAATCAGTGCGTGAAAGGTGTGTACCTCGGGTTATCTTCTACGCGGATATCTTCGACCAAGGGCTATCTCGACGTCCCGATGCGAGCGAACAGCTATCTCGCGTGCGTGTCCCTTTCGCGGACGGTTGTCTAGTTGGGCTAACGCGGACAAAAAGAGCTACCTGCGCAGTTAAGAGATCTGTGGTTATCTGCTTATCGTCCAGAGTGAATCGGTAGGGTCTCGGTTATAAGTCGGCGAGGTCAAGAGGGACTCGCTCGACATCGTGTAAGAGTGTCTTGGGAATACGCCGGCGAGGACAAAGGGGGCCTCGCTTGGCGTCGCGTCATTAGGTTACAGCGCGAGGGGTGTCGTAAGTCGTCGGACGCGGACAGGCCCTCAGCCACACGTAGGTTACACGGACGCGATCTAACTAAATGTGGGAGGTCGCATCCATAGCTTAAGGTGCGAAAGAAGAGTCGGCGGAGAGTGAGTGATTGCGGCCAAGAGGGCAGATATCTACGCGGTGCAGTAGCGAATTGCGGAGTAATAGTGTGCGGAATAAGGTGATGTAATAAACGTGGAAGTGGTGACACGTCGAGTAACTCGCGAACTTGTCTACGGATATCTTTCGGTTGCCTTGATCTTCATGTAAATAGCTTAGTTAATGTCAAATAAATGGTGCACTAAAAAAAGATAACCGAGTCATGTTTTCCTTCCGAACCGCCCTTTCTCCTTTACTGTGAAGCGGGGCTGAGCTAGCCAGCCGGGCAAATCTGCCTGTCACTTTAAGGTAAGTGTCTGGCGCCACCGGGTTAAGGAGACCGGCCGAGAAATAGCGCTGATCACACGAGCAAAAATCAACGTTATAATATATTTGGGTGATTCTCTGACAAATCGAGCTCGCCATTTTTTGACCCCCCTCACCCAAAAATATTTTTAAAACATTCTTTACGAGCCTATGAGTACCCCTGAATTTTTTCAGTTTTTTCCCATCACTTTTATTGAAGTTACAGAGCTTCAAAGTTGGCATTGTAAGCATATTTTGTATTTTTTGCCCATTTTCGTTAATTTGTAGCTCCTCAGGGAAACATTTTTAACGATATACACATAAACCATTTTTGTTATCAAATTTGCTCTAATTTAAGGCAAAAATATTGCTAAAGTAATATATATATATATGGGTGGTTCTCTGACAAATCGAGCGGTCGATTTTTTGACCCTATCGAAAAAAATTTTTAAAATGTTCCTAAGAGACACATGAGTAGCCCTGAATTTTTTCAAATTTTTTGCATCAAGTATCTTCGAGTTACAGAGGATCAAAGTTGATGAAATCATGTTTTTTTGCTTTGTCTGGCTACTTTCATTAATTTATAGAGCCTCAGGGAAGCATTTTTCACTATAGAGATATATAACATTTTTTTCTGCAAATTTTCTAAACTTTAAAAGAAAATAGTTTTGATGTCGTATATATATGTTTTAAAAAAGTTATAAGTCATTTAAGCTTTAAAATCAAGTTTTAGGAAAGTTCGATCATCCGGATCATAACCAAAAAATTCATGAAGATACCTTATTTCAATTCAAAAAAGCTTGCGAAAGACCCAGAATGTCAGAGGCCTTTGTTACTCTGTAAAAAATCATTATATCCATTCATATATGAAAAAAGTTTTGAAGGTTAATAAAAATGCGTCTCTTCGAGCCAAAATGGTTTTTAATACGCCAGACGTTTCAGGGTATTGTACCCCCTCATCAGTGGCAAAAATCCAATAAATTGAGTCGTCTACTACGTTGACGAAACAAGAAAACGCAGACGGCGAAGTGTGACCCTCGAAAAACTTAAACAATAGGAAAACCACACGACCGGTGCCACTCGGTGGTAATGTGGCACCGGCCAAGGACAAAAGTCAACTGAAAAAAGTTTTGTTTTTTGCTATATCGAAGAATTTAACCAATTTTATCAATTACGTAAATTTTTTTATAATAATTTCAATCATTAAAAAAATGATAAGGTTAGTGAAATGCTTCGATATAGCAATAAAACTAAATTTTTTTCATATATGAACGGATATAATGATTTTTTACAGAGAAACCAAGGCCTCTGACATTCTGGGTCTTTCGCAGACTTTTTTGAATTGAAATAAGGTATCTTCATGAATTTTTTGGTTATGATCTGGATGATGGAACTTTCCTAAAACTTGATTTTAAGACTTAAATGACTTATAACTTTCTTAAAATATATATATACGACATCAAAAATATTTTTTTTGAATAGTTTAGAAAATTTGCAGAAAAAAATGTTACATATCTCTATAGTGAAAAATGCTTCCCTGAGGATCTACAAATTAATGAAAGTAGCCAGAAAAAGCAAAAAAACATGATTTCATCAACTTTGACCCTCTGTAACTCGAAGATACTTGATGCAAAAAATCTGAAAAAATTCAGGGATCCTCATATGTCTCTTAGGAACAATTTAAAAATTTTTTTCGATAGGGTCAAAAAATCGGCCGCTCGATTTGTCAGAGAACCACCCATATATATATGTTTGCTTCTACGTATAAACTTTTAAACCTTAAAATCAAGTTTTCAACTTGATCGATTATCAATATCGAAGCCACAAAAATTTGAAAAAATAGTTTAACTCATTATAAAAGAATCTGTGAAAGTCCCAGAATGTCAGAGGCCTTGATTTCTCTGTGAGAAATAAATATAACAGCTCATTTATTAAAAAACACAAGTTTATTAAAAATGACATGTTTGACGCATCAAAAATTTAGGTAAAACAGTGAAATATTAGAATCCATCGAAATTTGGTGGATTACATTATAAAAATGATATAGAATATCCCCATACAATCAGTTTTAACATTTATAATAATTAAAATAAACTAAGCAAGATTTTATACTTTATATATAATAGTTTCAAGGATATTTGACTTACATAAAAGTCAATAAACCATTAATTATAATCAATACACCCACTCATTATTCATTTTTATTTAGTTTTATTTAAAAACGAATTCTAAAAGGCATTTTTTAAGAGAGCAAATTAAGCTCTAGCAGAAGGGACGATCTTTCCATCTCTTTCTCTCTCTAATAAATGCATAAATGTACCAAAATTAGACTTTAGAATAAATTAAAAAATTTTTAGGAAAGATTGACGGTCAAAGAAGTAGATGAGAATATTCTATGGGATCTAGCGAACAAAACAGATTAGGTCAGAAAAGCCGAAAACATTTATTATATACGAAATTAATGTTGTAAAAGAAAAATATAGTAACGGGAAAAAACTTGTGTTTCGATAAGTAAATCTTGTTTACCCTAACGCCTAGAGAACTGAGACTTGATGTCTGAGTACTCTGAGTTAAAGAATTTAACGAAGAATTTGCACATATAAATATGTTATACATTATTTTGTTTATATTAAAAGTTTATAACGTTATTCGCTGCCCGAAGCGAGCTCGGCGGGCGACGCGCATGCGCGAAGAGTCGAGAGCAGCTGGAACTGCACATTTCGAGCTACATTTTTTCACTTGCAACGTTATAAACTTTGAATATAAACAAAATAATGTTTAAACCGATATTTTTATACCGTTACGTGGATGATTACATGCATCTCGAAAACAAAAATTAATGAAAGACTTAAGGGGTTATGCCTGAGTTAAAATTTTAAAAAATCCAAAATTTTTTTATTTGATATTTTAAGGCAAATTTACTGCAGAATGAGCTGCCTTAGTCCTTTTTGCCCGAAAGAATTCCGTTACAAAGTTATAGGCAAAATACCAAAAAAATACAATTTTTCAAAATTGCGTATTATTCATATTTGTTTTATAGTACTTTTGATTATTCAAAAAAATTGCGTTTTTATAGAAAATGTAACATTCAATGTGTTCACAAATTCTTTTTGAAAATGCAATTTTATTTAAAAAAAAGCACAAATTATTTACTAAATCATTATATAGTAGGGTCCTCAATATGGTGTACCAAAATGATAGGTTTTGCAAAAAACGATGATAACGAATTCGAATGGAGTTTAGTAGACTATATTTATTTGCTGAATATTGACCAAAGCCACTCAGGCTACTAAATGCAAAAATACAGAAACTTGAGAAAAGTGAGCAACTCAATAATTACACGTCTGGACTCGTCTAGATCTCAGAACGCACTGGCTAGGGCTCGCAATTTGGCGTAGCAGAGAGCGCGTCACTTTCTCTCCCACTAATTGTTTTTTACCTCTCCCCCATCCCTCTCTTCGCTGCACTTGTAACTTCACTCTCTCTCTCGCACCCATGGACTAGGTGAGAAGTCCGGCGGCACGGAGGAGGGCGAAACGCTTGGTCAGCGCTTCGAGGGCTGTGGGAGAGGTACCGTTATTATCTTCGCCGGGCGATGATTCTAACTGCCTTTGGCTTATAGAAAATTCCTCTCGTTATGCGACGTTGCCGGTGCGTTATGCATCCTGGCTTCGTTACATAACATGTATATACTAAGAAATTGATTCAAAATAGAAAAGATGATATTGTACAATTTCTAGATAGTAAAAGGAAAGGTTTAGATATAAATGCAAATAATTTTATTGTGGAGAACAATATTTCTTTTTCTATAACATTTAATGAGGTGGAAATTATAAGTTTCAAAGAATTTAAAATGTTTGTTCTATGTATTGATGTAGTTCAATCAGTTTATATGATTAAAGAAATTATGTTACAGATTTTTAACAAGTTCAAGGATATTTTGTTGACAGAAAAAGTTGATCATTTGAATATTTCAAAAGATTTAAAAATACATAATTTAAATTGGTCAGATATTGAAGTAATTTTAGTGCAAGTTTTTGAAAATTCTGGAATAAGAATAGTAATTTGTATGAATTATATTGAATACTTAGCTTTACAGGATAGGGATAAGATGTTTCAGGAAAATCATGATAGTTTATTAAGAGGATATGCAGGTATAACTAGAACTTTTAATCGTATAAAGTTTAAATATTTTTATGAAAATTTAAACCAAGATAAAGAAAATAGAATCAAAAATTGTAATGACTGTCAGAGAAATAAATGAAAAAGAGTGAAAACAAGACAGCCTATGATAATTCCAGATACTCCTTTCAAAATATTTGATAAAGTAGCTATGGATATAGTAGGACCTTTGAATGTAACTTATAGCAAATATATTTTGACTATACAGAATCAACTTTCGAAATATTTAATTGCAGTATCGTTACCAGATCAAATGGTTGAAACGGTAGCGGATGCATTTATACATAAATTCATATGTATTTTTAGTTCACCAAAAGTAGTTTTAACGGATAGAGGTAAAAATTATATGAATAAATTAATGAAAGCTGTAGCAAAACCATTTAAATTTCCAATAATAGAAACAGCAGCTTTTTCACCACAGTCTAATGTTTCTTTAGAAAGAGCGCAACACCCATTGTGTGAATATTTAAAGAATTTCTTTTCTAAAAATATTTCATGGGATGGTTTATTAGAATCAGCACAATTTGAGTATAATACAAGTATCCATAGCGCACATAAGTTTATGCCATATGAATTAGTATTTACTTACCCACCAAATTTACCTTCATTTGAACCTTTGAAAGTCTCAGAACAATTACCTACTTAGGTAATTGCTCTGAGGTAATTAGGTAATTAGAATAATTACCTACTTAATCGCGTAACAGTTGCAAAAGAAAAGTCTAAGACATACTATGACAGATTTATTAAACGAGCAAATTTGGAAATAGGAGATGAGGTATGGGTAATTAAAGAACCAAAACCTGGAAAATTAGAAAAATGTCATAATCTCGAACCATTTGAAATTATAGATGTATCTAAAAATGTTAATATTACTATAAATAAAGAAGGAAAGCAAATAGTAGTTCATGCAAATAAGTTGGTATTGTTTAAAAAGAAAAATTATTTTTTACTTCTGCAGGCAAATACAAAATGTATAAACAATGGTGTATAACAATTTTTAAACACACAAAATTTCAAAAACGCATAATACAATTGGAGTTTAACCACGCAATAATTGCATTGAATTATCATTTTTTTCATTTTCATACAATAAAAACTCACGTATGTGTATATATTCAAGCAATGTCATAAATATCAAACTAACTGAAATCTCATATTCATGTTTAACAAAAAATTAAAATTAATGATATTGTAATAATTGTAACGTTTGGTTAATTATTCTTTTTATATAATAACTATAATTTTTATACCGTAATTTGTGACTATTAATTATTATGTACTATAACGGTCGCATATATGATACGCACGTTATCGCCTCTCCGGGCGTATGCCGTATCGAACTGTATTAATACTTATTTGTGTTCTAGCTACCACCAGCAGACACTAGCATACGAGAGAGACAGAGAGAGCGAGAGAGCGCCTTATAGTAGGCCGATGTTAAGAGAGAGAGCGCGCGTTCATTAGGCGACGTTGCCGGTCCATATCTCACGCGCTGCCAAAATATGACAACGCTGGGTCAAGGACCGGAGCGTCCTTCCGTATCGTGCGCGTATTAGTTTCCAGTATTGCGGTAGCGCCCAAGCGGTACACACGACCACGCGCCCGTGCATTTTTCCCTTGTGCCCCGATCGTACGACGTGCGACGCCGAGAGACGCTACCTTTCGTCCGACTGCCACCGGAGCCACGCTACCCGCGACGACCCGATTGCGAGCCTGGACGACTGCTGCGAGCCAGAGCAGACAGTGACCCCCCGGCACCGACGTGTGACTGTAAGTGCCAACTCTCTCTCACTCTCGGTATTCGGGCGATCGAGCCCATCTCTCTCTCTCTCTCTCTCTCTCTCTCTCTCTCTCTCTCTCTCTCCCGTAGTGTGCGGTGGAGCACACACGCTCGCTCGCACCAGCCCTGTACATTTTTTGTCCCGTACATACGCACGGAAACCACGAGCCGACCGAGCCGTGTTGACCACGAGGTGAGTACGACGAGAAACAATAAACGTGGCTGTACTAACCGCGGTTGTACACGACCGATTGCTTCGGGAACGGCAATCGAGCCGTTACAGTACTTAAAAATATTTATTTTGAATAAATAAATCTATCTTGGTTTTTTTACATTTTCGTAGTTTTCATTTTTATAAATATTCAGCTAAATTCAGCTAAATCGTCTATTTAGCAGTAGATGCAGTATACAAGAACGTTCTTTCAATTTTTACTCAATATACAAGATATATCAAAACAATTGTCTTTTTCGCGGTCAATTACTTTTCGTGAATTCGCGAATATTCCACGTTCGGCGTTCCTCTAATTCTAGTGCGCTTTCTCTCTCGTACTCGTTACGTCAATATTGACGTCCAAAACACGAAAAGCCATTCCACCTGCGACAGCCTCGCTATGAGTTATGTCGACTTACTGCATACCGCCCCAGGCGTGGTAGCAGAAAAAAGATACACAAGTGGATGTTGCTTGGAGTAGTCTGGTTTTTTTCTGAAATTGCTGTAAAAACATGTGTAGAATATAAATATCTAACTGCTACGTGCGAAAAACCTGTGAAAAAATTTTTAATTAACAATAACTAAAAAATACTGACTTTTGTATGGAAAAGTCTTTTTATTTCGAGAATTAAGCCTCTAAGCCGGTTAAATATAGCAGATTTTATTTTGTTTGTTTTTAAATTTTCTATACAATCAATCTGTCGCTTATCAAAAATTTGCATTTTCACTTTGTTAAATAACAAAAAACAGTGAAAAACGAATGATATTGTTAATTGTCCGTAAGGTAAACATAAATATAAATATTTTTTTGCGATAATGTTGAATAAAGTAGCTAACTCTGTTGTGATGAAGTACCCGAAAGCCCGGTCGCTGAAGAACAAATCGTTTTGTAAAAAACAATTAATTAACTAAGCTAATCAGATAATCTTCAATTTTTTACATACTAAATTTTTTACATACTTTTGAACGTTGTAGGAATCGAAAGAAACCAAAAAAAAACTTTTTCATTTTTACAACAGTTCTACTAATTTTTTCAAAATGTTGGCTTTAATTAATAAATGGATATAATTCATTTGTTGTTATTATCGATCTCTCCGAGGCAATGGTTTAGAAAGGGTTTAAAAAATTAAAACTCCTTTTTTTGAAGAAACGACGTTTCGGCGATCATTGTCGCCCTCAACAGAAAAATATTGGCTAAACCATTGCCTCGGAGAGATCGATAATAACAACAAAAGAATTATAACAAACTACCGAGGGATAAAATCATACTAGATAGTGTATACACACTCATCTAAATACATTAATAAATGGATATTTACACTAAATATTGATCCATCAAAGACATTTTTGTTTATTGAATAAAGCTTTTAATGACGGTCAATATGAAGTGTTCAGAAATAAAACATGTTCACTAGATCCAGAGATATTAACAATCAAAATTTATCAACATTTACAGCTAAACTAAACAATGTAGAGTAATTCTACAAAGACTGGCAGGTCCCTGAATGGGTCTACTTTCTAAGACTATGTATTACAGTAAGAATATAATTCATTTATCCATACTTTTGGTACGAGAGTACCACGCTCGTAGCACGCGGGTCTGTCGAAGCCCGTATTCAATCTGACGCGATCGCACGGTTCGCGGTCGCGTGCCAATAGCGCTCTCTCTCCCCCCGCTTACTCACCTATTCGGTGGTCCTCCGGGCTGTTCGGTGCTGTTTCTGTAACAAGCTTACAGTTTTGAGTACATGTGCTTTGAGTTGGAGGACATGCTGGGCATGACGGTTGCAAACCGTCATATCCCTCCCTCCCAGAAGATGAGTAACTGGAGAAGTATCAGCTCTCAATTTCTCACCAGCATGTTCGCGACATGTATCGGGGTCAAGCAGTTTAATCGTCTAAGAGGTTATGCCTGAGTTAAAATTCAAAAAAATAAAAAATTTTTTTATTTGATTTTTTGAAGGCAAATTTACTGTAGCATACGCTGCTGAAGTCCTTTTTGCCCGAAAAAATTCCACTACAAAGTTATAGGCAAAATATTAAAAAAATATAATTTTTCAAAATTGCGTTTTATTGATATTTTGTCTTATAGCACTTTTGATTATTCCAAACAATTGCCTTTTCATAGAAAATGTAACATTAAATGTGGTTACGAAACTCCTTTTGAAAACGCAATTTGATTAAAAAAAAACATATTATTTACTGAACATTACATACTGTAAATAACTAATTTTTATAAAATCATAGATTTTATTTTTATTTTGAATGTTCAAAATAAAATAAATTTAGGATTTAAATTTAGTCTTGTTATTTTTTAATTAAACTTATAAAGGGATAAAAAAATATACGTGCAAATTTAAATTACCGTCTTAAAAATAGCACCTTGCATTATATGAAAAAGGAAATCATTGTTTTACCGACTTAGTCGAGTTTGCATTCAGACATCAGCTGTTTCGTCTGCTGTCTGTAGTTTAGTGTAAACTGGATGTTGTGCTGTTGTGATAACTTCTGAGTCTACTAGTCTTCAAATTTAGATTTGGTTCAAAATTAGTATTTGGACTATAAACAACATACTATTTGTGAAGAATTTGTTCTTTGTGAATGTATTCTTTATTTTTAGGTATGCGGGCTATGAATATCACGTGCATGAGAAGATGGCTGTGTGTTAGATAGTCTTAAAGCAGCTCAAAGTCTACTGTAATTGTTAACCATCCTGTTAAGTAATGGGTAAGCATTGACAAAAATTATATTCATCTAAAATTTTCTGAATGTAAATGCGTATAAAAAACTTAAATTTCATTTTCAGCTTTTGATACTGGCATATGAATATCTACAGCACACGGATCTTCATATATCCCATAGAATATAGGTATTTTATGTTAAAATATAACAAAAATATGCCAAACAGTTCATGTAAGTACTACTCGATAAGTATACATAAGTATCTTGCATAAACTTTAAATACATTTTTCTCAAGTTTTGAATTTTTATGATTTTAGGTCACTTGCCGCAGGATTTCTCAGGAACCATCAGTCCAATCAAGCTGAAAATTTTTGGAGAGCTTCAGGAAACCCTTCGTCACAGCTTGAACGGAGCAAAATTGGCTAAGGTAAGTTTAAAGAATGTTACGCATGTGAACAAACGCACAATGTACTATAATTATTAATATTATGAAGTTATGTGTTACTAAATATTTTAAATTTATATATTTCAGAAAAGTCATCCGTTCAAGTTGTGAAGATATATATTCACAAGAATTCCCATCCTGTCTGGTCTTAATTCATCACTCGGATGTTGAGATATCCTGCGGCAAAGGGAAAAAAGTACTGAAAATTAGTGATTCATGCATGGAACTGTTTACAATGTAATTATAGATATATCATTTTTTAAAAATAGTTAAAAATATGTTTAATACCTACATTTTAAGTAGGAGAAAGATTTTTTTTGATACTATGAATATATAATTTTTTGCAGCCTATTACTTATTAATTTCTTTTTTACAGGTTTAACTCAGGCATAACCCCTTAATAGCAAAAAAAGTAATTGTTTAAGCCACGTAGCCATGAATTAAAAAAAAGGAATATAGTGGCAAAATTGAATGAAAAGAGAAAGAGTAAAAAAAAACTTTCCAACATTTGGGACATGCCATGGAAAGGTAGGTTTAATATAGGGAAATGAACAAAATCGTCTGAGCTTCTTTTCAAAGATAGGTCTCTATTTTCAAGTTCCAGCCTAGGCCATGCGTAGTGCTGGCGTAATACAGTCACCCCTGGAGCGATTCGCTAGCGTGGGTGGTTGAAGGACGGCGTCAGCCGCTGTCTCAGGGAAGTAACCTATTACTCTAGTCTAGCTATTCCGCTCGTTTGGAGTTTGGAGGTTCGCCCGCATTCGGCGCGAGAAGGTTTCAGCGAGGGTTGGCTCCTTATTCTTGGAGCCTTTCGGTCTGCCGCGCTTCACCGCTTTCGGGGGTTCGATTACGTTCGCTGGTTCCCGCAGGGACGACGTGCCGCCGCTCGCGCGCGCGTTCGCTCAGACAACTGCGATATTACTTCGTCGTGGCCAACCTCACGGCCGTAGCGCTTCCACGCGTACAATTATCTCGGTGTTCTCGGATTCCGCGGTACTCGCATCATCTTCGGGGGGGTGGAGGGTCTTCGTCTTCGGGTTTGGAGTCGCCGTTGGATGCAGGAGCTTCTTCTTCCGCGACGCTCGCGTCGTCTTCGGGAAGAGCATCTTCGCTTTCGGGCTCGAAGCCGCTGGGGCCTACTGTGTCCTCTTCTTCCGCACACGGTTTTAGATCCACAACATAGATTTTCTCGAAGGTCTCTTCTCGATCGTTGATTAGCGTGTGCACATCTCTGCCTAACTTGGCAATAACCTCAAACGGTCCAGCGAACTTTGGTGCGTGTTTCGCGTTAATTCCCTGGATAGCGGGGGATAGAATGCGATTCCGTTTCCAAACCTTATCTCCCAGATGGTACTCAACCTGTCGGCGTTTGGTATTGTAATATTTAGCTTGGCGAGCCGATGCCTTTTCCGACTGCTTCGCCGTCAGCCTTTGCAAGTCCAACAACTTGCACATCCTATCCCGCCACTGTCCGAGGGCTTCCTTAGCGGCTTTTTCTCTAGCTTCCTTCTCTTCGGCCCGTTGAGAGCTGTGTGGCGGATAGGATTGCGTCCTGTGTTTAAATATACAGGGCTTACTCCAGTGGATTCTTGCGTGGCGCTGTTATAGGCGAAGGTCATTTCCGGGAGGAACTTATCCCACTTACGAGGTTCTTCTTCTATGAAGGAGGTGATCATGGTTTTAAACGTCCGGTTAACCCGCTCCACAGGGGGGGGGACAGCTTGGGCATGGTACGGAGGGATCGTGCGGTGTTCTACCCCGTGTCTTGCAAGAAATTCGTGTACACACACTTATTACACCGTTTGAAAAACAAAACGGATTATAGGCGACTCTAGAACTTGTACATATGCGGTAGAGCGACTAGCGTGACGTCACTCGTAAACAGACCGCTCGAAAAATCAGCGAGACTCTTCGTGGATATAAAATCGCTGGCTACACCTATTGTTTCCTTATTATCGAAACAGTAGCTAAGGAAGCCGGAACAATAATAGTGTCCGTCTCCTTGCTTCTCGCTCCTCCTTCTCCCGCCTAAGATTGGCTGGGGAAGAGAACATTAGATAATTAAATTTTTTTGTTATTATTGATATTTCATAATATCAATAATATCGATATTTTTTAACAAAGTTTTTTGCATTTAATCATTGATTATGCTTATCTTTAATAGTTAATAACGTTAAGGTAATTAAATTAAATATATTACTTGTAAAAATTAATATATTTATTGCACTCTCGCTTTTTAGGCACGACCACAACGCGGGAATGCCTTATAGTTTTATCATCACAAAAATTGTAAACTGCGATGTCTCATACAATTTTCGACTAATCGGGATGAAAATTTATGAAAGTGCAGCTCATATATATATATATATATATATATATATATATATATATATAAAAGTTTTTTCTTACTTTCACGATTACTGGCCCATTGTTCATATGGGAGCTCTTTATGCTTAATTTTACATGTATTTTCAACTAAAGTGTGTTGTAATAATCTTATCTCAGTCAGCTAAGCCCCAATCGATCTAAATTTTTTTTGCAAGTTCTACTTATATTAAGAAAGTGACAGATAAAATCGAAAAACGGTTTTTTGCCCACGGCTCAAATTCTAAGCATTTTACACAAAAAAGTTAAAAAAAAACACATTTTCACGCAACCCGCAATCTGAGCAAAATCTCACAGAACCCGCCAATTGAGAGAAGAGGCACACACCCCTCTATTCATCAAAGTGTCTGAAAAGCAGACCTGAATTTCGAGAAGAAAAACCAGTCATCCCAAACAAATTTATTTAATTTAAAAAGATTAAAAATAAATTAAGACGCTGGTGAAGACATCGAAGATATCAAAAATATTATCTTTGTAGAAAATAGAATGCAAGCAAGAATGCTGGTTTTTATATTCTGTATTTGGGATGTCTGGTTTTTCCTTCCCGAAATTCAAGTCTGCTTTTCACTTTGATGAAATAGCGGGGTCTGTGTCACTTCTCTCAATTGGTGGGTTCTATGAGACTTTGCTCATATAGCGGGTTCTGTGAGACTTTGCTCATATAGCGGGTTCTGTGAAAAAGTGTTGAGATGGCGGGGTCTGCCTCTCTAGCGTCGAAATTTGGGCTCGATTCCATATACACAAAAAATATGCTCACATTTTTTAGATTGTCGAAAAACGGATTTTTGGCGGATAACACGAGCGCAAAGCGCGAGCGTCAGTCGGTCGTGCCTTAAATGCAAAACGCGAAACAAAACGCGAAGTTTCGAGAAGTTTTCAAAGAAATTTTCGAGTGTTCATGTCAAGAGGAAAAAGTTGTATTTTTTTGAGATCTATAACATTTCCATTTAACTTTTTTGTGTAAAATGCTTAGAATATGAGCTGTGGGCAAAAACCGTTTTTCGAAAAACTAATAAATGCCCGCATATTTCTTGTATATACGGAATCGAGCCCAATTTTTTCTGTCACTTTCTTAACATAAGTAGAACTTACAAAAAAAATTTAGATCGATTGGGGCTTAACTGCCTGTGATAAGCTTATTACAACAAACTTTATTTAAAAATATATGTAAAATTAAGCATAAAAAGCTCCCATTTGAACAATAGGCCGGTAATCGTAAAAGTAAGAAAAAAAGTTTTAATATATTGTATCGAGGTGACAATCGCACAAAAGTTAAGCGACGTGGGGATTTGAACCCACGACCTCGAGATCTCCAGGCACGCGCTCTAACCACGGAGCCAGCGTCGCACTGCGAAACGCTACTATGCCAACTAGCTTAGACATGCTCAGACACCGTTACACCCCCCACTTTAAACGCGACCAACTTCTCCAGAATTGGGAGCGCCAATACATTCGATAGTTGAAGTCGGCGGTGAGCAGGTAAAGAAGGACCACTAGTTCAATCTCATTATCTACTGAGCAATATGTATATATATATATATATAGATACACACACACATACACACACACACACACACACACACCCACATATATATATAAGAGCTGCACTTTCATACATTTTCACCACGATTAGTCGAAAATTGGATTAGACATCGCAGGTTACAATTTTTGTGATGATAAAACTATAAGGCATTCCCGCGTTGCGGTCGTGCCTAAAAAGGAGAGTAAAATAAATATATTAATTTTTACAAGTAATATATTTAATTTATTTACCTTAACGTTATTAACTATTAAAGATAAGCATAATCAATGATTAAATGCAAAAAACTTTGTCAAAAAATATCGATATTATTGATATTATGAAATATCAATAATAACACAAAAATTTAATTATCTGTGTAATTAGCAAGTCGGTAGTTGAATTTGTCTCGATTTGCTATATCATTTTAAAAAAAAATCATCTTGATCGGTGCTTCCATTCCCGAGATATTGAAAATTTTTCTGTGCGAGTGGATTTGAAGCGCACGAAATTACTTTTGTGACAGCTCCCCCACCACCGCGCCACCCGTCGCTGCATCGAAATTCATGTGCGTCAGAAATATTCTGATCAACTATTTAAAGGATAAATGAATTATATATGTACTGTAATACATATTCTTAGAAAGTAGAGCCATGCAGGTACCTGCCACTCTTTATAGAATTACTCTACACTGTTTAGTTTAGCTGTAAATGTTGATACATTTTGATGTTAATATCTCTGGATCTAGTGAACATGTTTAATTTCTGAACCCTTCATATTGACCGTCATTAAAATCTCTATTCAATCAACAAGAAATTTCTTTGATCGATCAATATTTAGTGTAAATATCCATTTATTAATTAAAGCCAACATTTTGAAAAAATTGTAGAACTTTTGTAAAAATGGAAAAGTTTTTTTTTTGGTTTCATTCGCTTCCTACAATGTTCAAAAGTACGTAAAAAATTTAGCCGGTATTTGGGATCATTTTAAACAAAAGTACGGGCCATTGAAGATTATCTGATTAGCTAAGTTAATTAATTGTTTTTTACAGAACGATTTATTCTTCAGCGACCCGGCTTTCGGGTACTTCATCACAACAGAGTTAGCTACTTTATTCAACATTATCGCAAAAAAATATTTATATTTATGTTTACCTTACGGACAATTAACAATATCATTCGTTTTTCACTATTTTTTGTTATTTAACAAAGTGAAAATACAAATTTTTGATAAGCGACAGATTGATTGTATAGAAAATTTAAAAACAAACAAAATAAAATCTGCTATATTTAGCCGGAAGAGGCTTCTTTCTCGAAATAAAAAGACTTCCGTACAAGTCAGTATTTCTTCAGTTAATGTTAATTAAAAATTTTTCCACAGGTTTTTCGCACGTAGCAGTTAGATATTTATATTCTACACATGTTTTTATAGCAATTTCAGAAAAAAACCAGACTGCTCCAAGCAACATCCACACCAATTGCCAGTGCCACTCGACTACAATTCCAATCATCACTTCCAGGAACAGAATTGGACTCATCTTTTGCAAAGAACATTCCCATCTTAAAAAACCATCCAAACTAATCTCTTCCTCTTTCTATCCAAGCCTCAGTTTCTCCTTTCAACTTTATTTTAATGTTTCTCTCTTAATCTTTCTGTTTGTCCTGGGAGTGTTAGCCTTCATCTTAATCAGGATAAGACTTTCCATCTTCAAACAATTAATGGGGACTTGATATGCCATGGTACCTCACTTCAAGCCCTGCTCTGGTATTCACCTTCACGCTCATGGAAAAAACACGGTTCAAAAACTATGAACAGAGCATTCATCAGTTAAATTAGGATTTCTCTCGGTAAACGTTTCAAAAACGATTGATATGGATAATCTTGGACTTGTGTCTTGATGAGTGTTTTCCACTATGATGGTAAATTTTCTTGAAAGATCGTTTGGGCAGAAGTTTCTTCAGTTTCAGAAAATTTATCCTCTACTTTCGAACAATATTTACAGTAAGAATCTTTATGAGGACGTCGAGAGAATTTGAACTGAATTTCTTTTATTTTTTTTTTGCCTAGGCCACAGGAGCTGAAAGGTAGCTTACCTCAGCAATTACAAAAATATGTACACTACAGAGCGCTAAATCAAATAAAATGAAAACGCAAATAATGTGCTCTCGTAAACAAAATAGCTTAACTTGACAATTTTTTCTAGCGAGTAGTCGGAGAGCGAGAGAGAGAAAGAGAGAGAGAGAGAGAGAGAGAGAGAGAGTACGAGAATCAGCATTCCTATGTTAGCTATCTTTCCGATGAACAATCTTATAACCACGCTGATCTAATTTACCTAACCATCGAGCTAATTGTCCATTGAATTCCTTGAAAGATAATAACCAAGCTAAAGAAGAATGATCTGTCCTAAGAACAAATTGTTCACCAATATGATAGCGGTGAAAATTTCTTAATGAATCTATTATAGTAAGAAGTTCTCGACGAGTCACACAATAATTTCTTTCTGACTTAGAGAGGACTCTACTATAATAGCCAACTACTCGCTCTTTATTATTCTGTATCCGTGAAAGAACTAAACTAATTCCATGGTCAGAAGTGTCAGTATCTAAAATGAATTCAGTTTCAAGAGAAGGAAATGCTAAAATAGGAGGAGAAAATTCTCTTAGAAAACAATTTAGAAAAAGCATTTTGACAGTCTACTGACCAAATGAATTTAGCTGATTTTTCAGTTAATTTACACAGAGGTTTAGCTGTATCTGCAAAACCTTTAATAATAACCACAAAAATTCACAAAACTAAGAACATCTGTCTTCTTTTGAGGAATAGACCAATTCTTAACACATTCAATCTCCTTGGGATCAGAAGTTTTCCCCTTTTCAGAAACAATATAAATTAAATATTTTACCTGTCTCCTAAAGAAAACACATTTCTTCTTGTTAACTGTTTCGGTCTAAATTGAAAATACTTACAGTTAGTCGAGCACCGAAAAAATTCCAAATCTGCAATTTCGACACGAGGAGTAGTCTTGGAGTTTATATGCGGGAGCGCGCGGCTGGAGTTGTTGGTCTCAGGTGTACTTAGTTGCAGTTTATATTTTCGGGAGTATAGAGTCTATGTACGATGCGTAAATGTTTAAATCATCGTTCTAGGAACTGAATTGCTCATCCTAGGGGGTTTTGGGGTAATTTTTTCAGGATTTTTACTCATCGGATTTGAATACGCTTAAGTCCGTAGAAAGATACTTTGAAAACATATTTTTGAAAAAGTTGAACTATATCTTTTTAATTTATTAATATTTTATGAATGTGAAGAGCGGTGTTGGCTGCGTGGTTAACATGTTAGGCACGCAATCAACAATTTTCTAGGGGTCCAGGTTCGATTTCCGGTGAAGGTAAAACCTGGATTTTTCCTGAGTTCGGTTTGTCAGCGGTAAAAAGACCAAATCCGCGGCTGACTTGGAGCGGGTTTTTCCATGGTATTTGCCTTCAATGTAATTTCAGTTTTTCCCTTGCCCTACACACATAAGCCTGGACAGAATTGCGAGACAGTGTTAGGGACACTCAGAGGGTAATGTAGATTAGGCAGGGTACGTTGGCTTTACTGACGGAGGGCTGATCTTTGAAAAGACTTTCTCCTGCAAGCTAGCCTGGGAAGGCGGACCCGATGGCTCTGCGGGGTCAGAGAGTACCAGTTTAACCGGTAAGGTGCGAGTCTAAAAGATGTCCTCACCGGAAATGCCTTCCCAATCATTAGACTATGGGGGGATGCGAAAGAAGAGAAATGAGAAGAGGGTAAAGTAAGAAAAAATCAAAAGTGGTATTTTGAATAAAGGTTATCTCTTGCTAGGTCTCTGAGGCCGCGGGTGTAAAAACCCATCACACAAAAAATATTTTGTAAATGTTAGTTGATACCTCGGAAGTCTAGGCTTAATTAAGAATCCAGCCATTATTAAGAAAAATTTATTTTAAAAACAAATAGCTTATTGTCTTTTAGTAGGATTAAAATATAGGCTTAACTAACAAATTATGTACCAAAATGACAATTTTCAGATGGTAATTTTTCGAAATATTCAAGTTCAAGTTCAAGTCAACAACATGCACCGATCGTCGGTAGCGGAAGGACCAACGGGTTCGCAAAAACGAAAACGTAATGATGAAGAAGCTAAGTGTGGGCCAAGAATATCAGATAATACAAAACGAAGATGAATGGAGACAAAAACTGTGATTGTTTTTGAAGACCCATTAAGTCGTACGGCAGAAGATATTTTAAACTGTATTAAAATCTGGTACAGGTATCCAACTCAACGAGGTCTACAATATAAATTGTCATGACTAACTATTTTCGAGAATAATAAAAAGAAAAGATCGACCTTAGAGAAAAAAAAGTAAGAAGATGAAACTAACTGAAAAAGAGAAGATTCTGTGGAGAAGAGAAAAAGATAGGATAAGAAAAGCAGAAGCGAGGAGGAGGAAGCAGGTTCGCGCGATATAACATCATGTATGTGAAAGCTTGTATAACTTTTGTAATCTTTCTTTCGATGGCGAGTGTCGATTGGTTTTCAGGGATCCCCACACTTGGTTATTAGGTAACTGCCTTGATCGAGCTCGAGTCTTTATAAGCCCTGGACTCGATCAACACAGTGCCTTTCACGACCAGACCAGGTACCGGTGACCCTTAAACTTCGTCGAATACTGTAAAGCAAACTGTTGCTGTCACTTCGACTTGCAGCAGAAGCTAGCCGACTACCTATTACTAGCTGCGATTACGAACTATTGTTAAAGTATCTATTCAAGACGGTAAGAGGGAAACAAGGTACTACACGTTAGTTATCGGCAGGCCTAGAAATCAGCTGAATTCTGTTGATTGAAAGCATTTATATTTGCTCCGCTTGGAAATAAAACACTGCCGCAATACTCTGTAAAGAAAGGACTGCCAATCATATCTGGCGTGAATGGGTAAAACCGCAGTTTAGTTAAACTTTTCTATTGCCACGACTAGCTCGTGTAGTTCTAAGTCGTACACACGACAAAACAAACAAAAAGATCGAATTGATCTTTATTTGTGCTTGTATACGTGACCCTTTGAAATTTCTATCTGGCTCAAATCAATTAAAATAACAAAATAAAATAAAGAAGTTGGAAGTAACATTTATTTAAAAATTCTAAACTACGATATCCCTTATTAATCCTAACTAGATACAAATAAGAGGCGTGAAGGTGAAGCGTCTATACTAATCGGAAGTGTCCGCATTTTCAATCGGCCAATTCACACCTTAGAAGCGTGTTCGCACATTAGCATAGTGTCCGCACTTTCTTACCTCGTCCATATTTTCATACAGCGTCTCCACATAAATGGCAGAGTCTGCACAATGGGACTCAAGGTCCCACAGCAAAGGTGAGGTAGAGTCCATCTCAATAGAAGCTGGACATTAACAGCAAAGATAAGAATGAACTAGAGGATCATTTACGAAGTTCGTAAAAATCTACTTATGAATTATTATTTTACGAAATTTTAGGACCAAAGACAGCCTTCCAAATACAATTAATTTATTTGTATTGAACGCTAGCTGGAATAAGTCTAATTCGGCTCTTACACCTCGTTATAACAGGCATGTTTGTTCTTACATATACTTACGTTGGCAATGCTGAAAACTAAGTCATTATAATAAATGAGAAGAATAAAGTAACGTCATTTGTTAGAGTACAAAAATTTTCAATTTATTATAAGTAGTTCGTATAACTTCTTTATTCCTAAATTTTTAAAATTTTAGAAGATATTTCGTTTTAATAGTTCAAATTATAAGTCATCTGATTAAACTATAATTTTCAATATTCTGATTTTATTATTACATTTAGAATAGGAATGAAATTTTATTTTGTCAGTTTGGTAAATTTAATTGGCTTTCGCTTCTTAACTATTGTATTTGTTTAAAAAACATCTTTTATTACTTGACTATTACAGTACAAATATTATTTCAAATCATATGCCCCGTCTTGGAGCACTAGGGATAAGCAACTGAATTGCTGACATTGCATCAGGAAATAGAGAATGGTAGTTAACTACAGGTACATAGGCAGCTGTAATGACCCGACCAGCAAACCATCTTCCATGGAGGGAGTTGACTGCGGCTACGGCAGTGGCGATAGATGGACATTTTACATAAACGTTGCCTTGTGGTGAAGCTTGATCCACGTAAACATGCAATACTCCACCATGTTTATTGCATTCTTCAATAACATCATCTCTTATTTCTTTGACCCACAAGTTGTTGCTTTCACTGAAAAAAAATAATAATAATAATTGTGTACAAACTTTTAAAAAATATTGATGGTTAAAATAGAAACATAAGAAAAAAATTATAGTTGAGGTTTATTATTTAATAGAAATTGGTCTGAACGAATAAAGCATGATTTTAATTTAGAACTATTGTAAGATCCCACGATTGATTGAATACATTAATTGCTAATTGATCATGTTTGCTGAGTGGTTATTTATCATGTAGTATACTGTATGACTGTGCATGTGTGCTAATGAGAGCGCTGACAGTGTGATCGTTGCCGCGTACGCCTTGAGTGTATGAATGAGGATGCTGACGATGAACGTATTGCAATACACCAGTTTCGCGAGCTGGTTGAGCAACAATAAGCGTAAGTCTCGATTGGAAAGAGCAGTTCAGCATTTTTACACTGTAATCACTCGTTCGACTTTTGTAACCTCCCTCTAAGTGGCGAGTTTTGATTGGACCGCGGTATCCCCATGAATTAATTGAACAGCTAACGCCCTGGTCGAGGATGAGGCTTTATAAGCCCAGGACTCGGTCGGCGCGGGGCCTTTCACGACCAAACCAGGTACCGGTGTGCGTCTAACCTCTTCGCATACGGTAAAGCAAGCTGTTACCGTGACTACGACTTGCCGCCGAAGACTAGCCGACTACTTGGAGCTGTTGAAGAAGACCTTACCAGAGATCGTAAGAGGGTGTCAAGGTACTACCTGTACGCTATCGGAGGGCCTAGAAATCCACTGAACTCTGCAGGCAAGCTGGCATATTTGCTCCGGTCAAAAGTATAGTACGACTTCAATACATTGCGATGAAAGGACCGTCAATATATCTGGCGTGAGTGGGTAAAGCCGCAGCTTAGTTAAGGGAGTCCAAACTTGCCACGACTAGCGCGTGTACTATAAGTAAGTTAATCATATCAGTAAGTTAAGAGTACAACAATAAAGACAAACGAACATCTTACTTATAACTAGTGTGAAAGACGTATGCAAGTGTCCCTTTTTGTACCCTTTGAACTTGTCTGGCTCCAAAGCAATAAACCATAACAATTGAAAAGTATACTAGACGCATTAGATGAACAAATTATTCAATTAACAAAAATACATAAAACCCTACTAACAAACCCTTCAGTTTACAAATAAAGGTTTGTTCCCTAACCAAGATAAGGACATAAGTCTGCAGTAAAAACATCAGCGAGTCCTTTCTACTTATACGGCGTGTCCGCATATTACATGCATGTTCGCATATTGCAGTAGCGTGCCCGCATATTACATGCATGTCCGCATTTGCAGTAGCGTGTCCGCATATTACGTGCATGTCCGCATATTGCAATAGCGCGTCAGCATAAATTGACTAATACAAAAAGTCTGAACGGATCTCATCAAGAGTCCGCAATTTCCTAATTGATAATTTATTGAATTTAAGATAATAAAATTACAAACTAAAGGTCTTGGGACCGAAGACATCCTTCCAAATAAAAATAATTATTTGTTGAACCCTGACGGACCGGAGTCAAATCCGGCCCTTACACTATCATTTTCATGAGAATTCCTGCCAATACTACTTTATTACATAAAAAATCATGATTTTTTCCGTACTTTATGATACACTTTGCAGCGTAATAGTTAGATACAAACGTAAGAATCAACATTTGTTGTAAAAAATGTTGTTCAATATGAATTAAAACAAGTCCTTTACAATGTTTGTTGAATAAGCAATAAAAGCTATCGATAGTAGATAGTCGCATTATTTATTGTGATCTGCGTCAAATTGAAATGAATTTGAATTAATAAATCTGACTTCAATTTTTATATAATGTTTATTATTTTTAATTTTTTTATTATCCGAGTATCAAAATATTTTTAGGGAAAACCATTTTTTTAAACTATGGCGCTATTAAAAATTTTTTTTTTAAACAGTCTATTGATGAAAGAAGTTAATTAGCACTCTGAAACGATTGGCGGACACGTTTTTTAATCGAAAATGTCTAAATTCCGTTTTCTCTAAAGTATATAGTTAAATTTTCTAAAATTATATAGTTAAAAAATGCACAAACAAAATAAATTCATTTCGACCAACCTCATTCATAACGATCAAAACCGAAAAAATTACAAAATGTTTTGGTCTTGTTTGAAAATTCTCGTAAAACATAATACAATATAAAAAAATTTAAATATTGCTATTGTGGAAATAATTGGTGCATTTGGATTTTGCATTTGGATAGCTATTAGTTCACTAAAAATAGAAGTAGTACAGGTCAGCGATATTGGTGTCGTCGTAGAGGTAAAGAATGTGGAATTCGCGCAATAACTAATGGTAGTAATGAAAACTTGGAACTTCACAAATGGTCTGAGCAAGCATCTCATTTACACCCACCAGACCTAGAGGAGGTAGAAAAAGAGAAAGTAATGATCGTACGAAAAAAACATAGCTAAAGTCCATGGTCGTCTAAGACTATGCCGCAAGTCTCCTGATACCATCCTCATCAGTGGAATTAAAATAAGTCAGTAATAAAGGGCACAGCTTGGACAAATCATGTCTCTAAGGGGTGGCATAACAAAATGCAAGTAGCTATGGGAGAAAAGCACGCTAGTTTATACGCCTATTCGGAAAAGTTGCTGATAGAACAGGCGGACACAGAGATCATGTTGCTGCAAATACAGATTGGCCAATAAATAAGAAAAAACCTCGATAAAAGAAAAGAAAAGAGCGAGAGGAGAAAATACGAAATATCGTAAAAGCCTATGAAGAATATGCAAAAAATGAGGGTATACTGACATAAAAAATATTGAATACTATATGAAATTTTAAAGAAATTATACTTAAGGGGTTATGCCTAAGTTAAAATAATGAATAAGTCGAGTTTTTTTATTCACCTTTTTCATAAATAATAGTTCATAGAATATGATGGTGAAAGTCCTTTTTCATGAAAAAATTTTACCACAAAAATACAGACAAAAAACTGAAAAAAATTTTTTTTTCGAATTTTCGAAAAATCATCGATTTTCGATATTTAAATTTGATTACACCTCAATTATTCAACAGAATATTTGTAATACCACTAGTACAAGATTTTTATAGGGAATTTCACCGAAACTACAATATCAATCTGTTTTGCAAAATAGTTCTTGCTCAAAAGTTGTTAACCTACTACAAACCGCCAAATAACCCATTCGTAACTATTTCGCAAAATCACAATTTTTTTGTTAGTTTACTTTTCTTAAACAACATAAAACTACAATCTCATAAAATAAGGCAAATTCAAATTTGAAAAAAGTAAAAAAAATTTAATCTAATTGAAATTGTTTGCGACCACCAAATAGTTTGCGCTGCACAGCAACGATAAAGAAGATTCAGTTCTGTTTTATCGATATAATAGTTCCCGAGCCTAGGAAACAGCTATTTGAATTTCGATCCAGTCTTCAAGTCAGCATGTGGTGATGCATTTCTCTTCTGCTACTTATAACCTGTTACTAGTGTGGATAGAAAGTTCAAAAACTTCTACAACAAGAATTCAGATAAGTATTGTAAACTAGTAAATAGTAATTGCATTTATAAAGATTTAGTTCTTTCCGTTTTTTTTTGTTCATAGGTAAATATATATTTATTGGCTTTGATTTTGGAGAGTCATATTGAATTTGAAGAGTCTTATTTGACATGTTTACAAGAACCTTTACAGAATATATTAATGGTAAGTAGCAAAACAAATTGTAAACCTTATAATATTTTGATTATAAATTCGTATTGACAACTTATTTTATTTTCGGTATCGAGATACCATTGCAGACTAATTTCAGCACCCGGGTCATCTAATATACTTCAGCGTATATGTGTTGAAGAACAAAAATATATTAAAATATGCTAGATAGTAACCGCAAGTAATACTTAGTTTGTTTTTGTGATTTAGATATGTATACTTTAATTGCATTTTACTCGGCTTTAGGAATTTGATAATTCTAAGTCAGTTGCCGCAGGTTTTCTCAGCATCTGTTAAACCAATCAAGCTAAAATTTCTTGAAGAATTCCAGGAAACCTTCCTTCACAGACTGAACCGAGCAGAATCGACTACAGTAAGTTAAAAGTAATGTTACGTATATGAACATATATAATATTTTCTATGATTACCAATATTATCAACATATGTTATGTGACGAACTACCGTCAACACATGCTCTCCTGGATACCACCGGAGCCACTTAGAAAAAAGTACAGGTACGAGCATTACTGCCGGACAATCAGCGAGAGCGAGCGAGAGAGAGTCAGATGACTACAGCAGCTGAGAGAGGGAGACGAGAACGAACCAGCGAGAGCGAGCGAGCGAGAGAGAGAGAGAGAGAGAGAGAACATCGAGTAGCACACAGCGCCGCATGAGCCAGCGAGAGTGAGCGACAGAGAGACAGATGACGATAGCAGCTGAGAGAGGGAGACACCGTCCGACAGCACATCATAGCGAAGCCAAGAGCACGAGGCGTACGCGCGCGAGCGGCCGTCGCCATATTGGCGAGCGCAGCAGAAGAATGAGTGCGAAAGAGACGAAGAATGAGAGAGAAAGAAATAAGGCGCATGAGAAATGTAGGATTGAAGGCACGCGACGAGCCTCGGGAGTTATTGGCGAGAAGTGGAGGGCTGCAGCTCCGTCCACAGTATGCGTGCGAGCGAGTACGAAATTACGCCGTACAAAATGTGAGAAAAATGTAAAAGAAAATGTATAACTCAGCCAGACGCGAATACAGCCAGAAGCGAATTAACAGATTCGGATTTCGCACGAAATGGTACTAATTGTTAAGTGGGCGCTGGAATGATTGATGACCTATATTATACTAATATGCGTCATCACGTGATTGGTCGATTTTATTCGATAAATGCCGGACAGTTAAGGTTAAATTCGTGTGAGTTATTTTGCGTGTATATTCCTTATTTCCCTTTTCGAAATACAAAGCCCGAGTAAAGCAGCCTCAACTACCGCTGAGCAGCCCGCACAGCGAGTACAACAGAATCGGATGTCCAACAACAATTTATTAAATTACTTAAATACGGGTCACAGAGAGGCAGCCTGATAACAGAGTGCGTTTACGTTAAGAATATCGCCACAATTGGCAAATAGTCTACAACGTCACAGTTATTAAATATTTAAAATTAATATTTTTCAACGAAGTCTTCCGTTCAAGCTGTGAAGGAACATATTTAGAATATTTTCGATCAAGTTTAACCTTTATTCATCACCCGGTTGCTGACATTTCCTGCGGCAAAGCAAAAAAAGTGCTGAAATTTGGTAAACTTTACATGGGATTGTTTATATAGGGGTATAGATATATAATTTTTTAAAAATATGTAAAATTACATTTAATATCTATACTTTAACTTGGAAAAAGATTTTTTTTTCTACGACTAATAGATAATTTTTTTAGCATATTAATTGAAAATTTGTTTTTTTCAGATTCAACTCAGGCATAACTTTTTGAATTTGTTGTTATGTTTAATTTCAGAAAAACCGATTTTAGAAAAAATAATTATAGAAAAAGCGATACGTTAGAAAAATTTGTTTCAGAAAAAATGCCTTTTACAAAAATCGATCTTTAGACATTTCGGATTAAAAAAAGTAATCTCCCACCTCTGAAACAGATGTACCTTATAATTAACTCATTACTGAACAATTTTCATACTCAACTTATTCGTAAAGTTAATAAAAAGGTAATGTGAATAAATAAAAAATTCATTTTTGAACATTATATTACAATAAAAACATTATTCCGAGGAAGCTATAGTGTAGAGACTTGGTGGACTATGGCTTTTTTCAGCCCACTAATATTTACTAATTCGAATAGTTAAATTACTAGTGGTAAGAAATTCCAAAAGCGATTCTGTTTAGTCATAGGACTCTCTAGACTATAGCGTTGGGATGTCGCCGTTATATCATGTGCTGCTCATCGACCGACTACTCATAGCTAAGTAGTGTGAACGTGAAAAAGTATCTGCACTGGTCCGAAAATTTCAGGCGAGCTCTATTTCTAACTACAAATAAAAGATATAGTGAAATTGAGGTGTAGGACTTATAGAGTGTATAACGTCTTAGATTGAGTCTAAAAAAAACCAGAGAGGTAACCCAATTACAACTAACGTGTACGAATCCTGTTCGCGGTATCCCCACCATCGCGTCTCCCGACCAGAGATTCACGCAGCCGCGTGCGCAGTTTTTCTATTGTTCATCAATCATTTTAGATGAACTAAACCATTTATAACTGTCTCGAATAATATCATCATTTAGAATATTATTTGAACAAGCACTGTGCCAAATTTCAACTAAAAATATCAAGTAGTTTCGGCAGAATAGTTGATTGAAAATTTTTCTTATCTCGGCTCCTATTGATCCAATCATGACAAAATTTATATTAAAATTATTAATAGTTATTAATATTAATAATATTTTAATAATAATCATGATAATAATTAATAATAATATTAATATTAATATATATTAATTTATATTAAATTTATATTAAAATTCATGGTATTTTACGTTATTTTTTAAGTTGCATTTAGCTGCAATTCTCTATATAGATTATATATATCTATATATATAAACCCAACCCCATCATAAAAATATTGCCAATTATTCTAAAACATGCCACGGGATTTCACAAATTTTTTCAAATTTTTTGCAAAACTGCCTTCGCGTTTCAGAGGGTCAAAATTCATGAAATCAGTCATTTTTACATTTTTGCCTATTTTCATTAATTTGTAGCTCTTGAGTAAAACGTTTTCCGTCGAAAATGCATAGAATACTTACAAAATTGTAAGGAAATTTACTCTAGTTTTCATGAAATATACTTTCAGTATGATATATATAAGCTTCAGCAACTTTGTATACAATTTAGACATGTAAATTCAAAATTTTGAAGGTTTGATCCTTCGGTTAAAAAAAAAATTTGTAAAGATAGTTTTTTTCAACCTAAAAGTAACTGAATAAGTTCCACAATGCCAATCAGAGTTTAAGACCACTTAAAAAAATCACAACATCACTTTAAAAAAAAGTTGGAATTCCTATCTAAAAAAATATGGTAAAAAAATGTTTTTGAATTTCACTTCGTTTCCAAGCTAAAAATTACAAAAAGGTTGAATTGTTAGCATAAAATTTACTATTAAAAGTTACGATTAAAAAAAAGGAAATCCAACTTTCTTTTTAAATATGATATTTCGATTTCTTAAGTGGTCTTAAACTCTGAGTAACATTGTGGGCTACTCATTCAGTTATACTTATTCAGTTACACTTGGTTTAAAAAAAACTAGCTTTGTAAATTTTTTTTATTTCAATGTGAAGGATCAAACCTTCAAAATTTTGAATTTAAATGTCTAAATTGAATAGAAACTTGCTGAAACGTATACATATCATATTGGAAGTATTTTTCCTGGTAACTAAAGAAAATTTCTTTGCAAAAGTATTCTATGGATTTTCGACGAAAAACGCTTCCCTCTGGAGCTTTGAATTTTTTTCAATTTGTAAAAAGTGAAAATATGCTTAAAATCCCAAGTTTGACCCTCTGTAGATCGTAGAGGTGTGCTGGAAAAAATCTGAGAAAAATTCAAAACATCCATTTACAACCTCTAGAACATTTTCCGATAGTTCCTGAAACGAAAAAAAATGAAGCTTTTATTTGACAGAGAACCACCTACATACATGTGTGTGTGTGTATTATAACGCGGTTTCTGGTGTTTTGGAAGTTGCGTTACTGTCGGCCTCGTCTCTGTGGAATCTGCCATTAATTCCTGGTAGAGGCCAGACGCAGCCTGCGTGCGTGAGAGTCTCGTGACTCTTTTGTGAAACTCTTTTTGTGAAATTTTCACCACGTAGCATAAAATTTGTTATAAAAATTCGACATTTTCATCGATTTTTAACTTGGAAACAAAGTGAAATTAAGAAAAACCTCAAAAATACATTTTGTCATAGAATTTTTTTACTATTTAAATGTATTTTTTCAGATAGGAAATCCAATTTTTTGGTTTTGACAAGTGATTTTTTTATTTTTAGCTTATCAGAGTGGTTCCATCTTGTTCTAAGGGTTTCACAGCCACTTTTGTACTGAAAAAAGGTAGCTTCAGGAATTTTTTGGTAGTCGCAGTTCGGAGCAAATTTTCAGTTTTGCTACTATTAATGAATAAATGTATTATAAAATAGTTGCAACATGTATATATGACTTTTATATATATACATATATACAGACAGACACACACCGTGTGTGTTAGGTGAAACTGTCAATGCTGGGGGTGCGGGTAGAAAAAATTTCAGCATCAAAAACTATGGTAAAAAATGTATGTGAGTGAAGGGTGATCCTGGCGGCTGAGCGTGTGTAACCCTTATGTTTCGTATTAAAAATCACTACATTTAAAAAATTTAAAATTTGCACAATTAATATTTTTTGAATAGACTTGAATGACAAAAATCGAGATAACGATACTAATTTGTAAATTGTCACTTGCAGGATTGTCAATTGATAAAAGTGAAAATGATCCGATTTTTGTGATTCAAGTTTTGCAAGTGTTAGGGATTCTTATGCACAAACATTTAAAAATTCTTGATTTAAAAACTGAGAAAGCAAATTTTTTTTAATGTCGCGTCACACGTGTACTGGTACAGACGGGACCGAGGAAGGGACTTAGCCTTTTATTACACCGGTGGGCAGATCCTTGGCTAGAGCAGTCGAACGAGGGTCACTCGTGTAATTACCTTCCATGAACAAAATTTTTCCTGAATACTTTTGAAGATTTTTCAATTTTTCATTATTATTGATTTGCGTTTAAAATATTAACCATTTTTAAAATTAATTGATATTAAGAAAGTTTGAATCGTGGAAATTGGATGATTTTTACATTCACTTCACTACACAGTCCGGTTCGCGTCGTATTTTCGTATTTTTGCAAGGCTGAGCAAGTAATTGGATTTAAGAATGGAATGAGGTCAGGTTCATCAAATTGAATAAATTTTGCATATTTGAAATAATCATACTATTTATTAATAAATATATTTATATTTGATTTTCGAAATACAGTCCTTGTGCTAATAAGCAGTACCCGAGACGATTATAAAAGTTTCGTGTAACAGCTCTGACTTGCTCTGGCCGAATACTGTTATGAACTTTCAATATTCGTTGTTGCAATTGAAACAAATTGGAAAAATCATCGGTCAAATATATATTATATTTTAAGTGTCCCCAAGAAAAATAATCCAATGGAATTAAATCTAGTGGCCACGCTGGCCAGCTGTTTTCGGCGTGTAAGCCAATCCATCCATTCGGAAATTGGGTTCGCAAACAAGCCGTCACAATTCGCGAACTATGTGCGGATGCACCATCTTGCTGGAATAATATTGGGCCCTAAACATAAAAAATAGGCATGAAATTAAAAATTTTCTCTGAAATTTTGTAATGTTATTGCAATATTAGATTTTTTTATATCACAATTTTAGAAGAAATACTTATGCGGTAAAAATTAAAACGAATAAATTGTAAATTTTCGAGCAAGTTTTAGATTAAAATTTAAATAGAATAAATGTAGTATTAATACTCAAAATTAATAATTACTAAAAATTTTAAATGAATTCTGTATGCTAGTGTTGCAGTTCTAAAAATTTTTATGCTGATATTGCAATATTCGATTTTATTATACTAGAATTTAAGAAGAAATATTTATGCGGTAAAAATTAATATAGAAAATTTGCAATTTTTAGGTTAAAATTGTAATAGAAAAAGTGTTTTACTTACACCCAGATCTTGCTCCAAATTTCGTATTGCTGTCATAATCCGCTCTTGAAGTAGCTGCAGATATACCTCAGAAGTTAGGTTGTCGGCGATGAAAAATGTCCCGTTAATCCTATCTGCCACCATTCCTGCCCACACATTTACCTTTTTGTGGCTATTGTGTTTTAGAGTCCACTATAAGATGTTGGTTTTCAGTGCTCCAGTAGCGCAGATTTTGTCTATTCGGAACTTACGATAGATCTAAATAAAAAAAAACTTTCGATAGATAAAAGCTGCTCTCATCCGTCGTACAGATGAAGTTAATCAAATTCGGATTCTCATTGATCAAATTCATCATGATTTCGCAGAATACCATCCTGCGTTCAGGATATCCTGCTAGAAGTTGTTGATGGTGTTGATACTTTTTTTTCTTCAAAATTCGTTGGATACTTGATTTGCTCACTTCCAAATCCACAGCTATGCGCCGCACCGAACTTGCCCTTTTATGTTCAATGTAAGCACAAACATTCACTTGCCGCTCTTCGGGTAATTGCTTGGCTGGTTGAACGCATTTTTTGTGCCCTGTATTCGCACAGCCTGTTTCATTAAATTTGTTCACCATATTCCGTATCGTAGATATTGCAGGAATCGGTCTATATGGAAATTCAACAGCAAACTCATCTTTAATTTGAGCTGCAGTTTAACCGAAAAAACATTTTCTCACAAAAAAGATGCATTCTTGCAACTCGTACACTACGTTAGGCATTTTGCGGGAAGGAAAAAACGTTCAAAGGTCACGATGTAATCGGTTCGAGTAGAAATCTACGATCGAACCGATCTTAGAAGTTGTCGTCGCTTTTGCCGTCAAAAATGCAATAAAATAAAATTTCTAAACACAAAACAGTAAAACAGAAATTTTTGAAGAAAATTTTATGACTAGAGCCTTACCTTAACAAAGTCAACCAACAGTTCTCGTATTAAAATTTTACTATCAAAAAATTCTTCAAATCAAACAATAGATTTACAGTTAAAATATAAATCATTGTAAAATTTTATTATTATGGAAATTGAGTAGGAAACGTGGGACGAAAGATTACCCATGGATATCATAAAGAGCTAGACTTGATAAGTGTTGGTAAAATTTGGCCAATTGCCGCATCATTGGCCTCTTGAAAGAGCGTTGCGTTTTCTCATTTACTACCACATGCGTTTATGATTTTTTTAATGTTTTGCTCTACTCCTTTGGCGATATTAAAATATGGTCGAAGGTCTGTCTTTTGGACTACTCTCCAGACTGAGCTGGAAGTCGCTAAAGGAGCGACTTTTTAGTCAGTTAATCCTAAATTTGGGTCGAGTTTGTGTATTTTCCACAGAGGCTCTGCTACTGGCAGCCATTCGTGGGCTACCGCGATGCATGTCAAGATGCCGCTTAAAGGGAGATTTTTATTGTAGATTTTGTTGTTGAAATTATGTTGATAACGCAGCTCAGCTCGGCCTGGTGTTATTGTTCATTTTTTTGGGGTTTCCTTTTCTGCGCTCCGCGTCCGGTGGTGCGGAAAAAAAACAGTAAAAAGAAATGACTATTGCTCGTCTGTTACACTAGAATCGGAACGTCTAGATAGCCTGCTCGTGCGCTCGAGTTTATTTGCGTGAACTACTTTAGTTATGTCATCTTTACGAACTGTGACGTTATAATAGATTTTCTATTTACTTTAATAATTTCGAAGGGACCGACGTATTCTACCTCGAATTTTGTATTTTTTGGCTCTCTTAGCAGACCGGTACTTAGATTATACAAGGTTCATTGCTGCCGTCGTTTGTAGCGCGGTGAAATTATATACCATATCCGAAATATATTGGTTGTATTATATTATCGCATCTTCCTTGTGTGGAAAGCTTGAAGGAGTCCGCAATTAGGTGTAGGTATAAACAATACGTATTTGTTCAGCATGTCCTGCACCGATACAATGTATTTATTACCATTTTTCGTTGTTTCTAATGGACCATAAAAGTCCAGTGCTATTTGCGCGAAAGGGAACACAGGAGTATTACTAATTATCATGGGTAAGCGCCAGTAAAAATCGCATGCTATTTTTGCGTAAGTTTTTTTCATTCCACGATGCCCGCCGATTGTTGCTTCATGGTATTCTCTAATCAGCTTAAAGCGTTCCGACGTAGGTGGCACGGGTAGATTATTGGTACATATAATCGCGTTAACCGGTTTGTTAATAAAGCAACTGTCGGAAATGTTCATAAATGTAACCCATTCAGTTAAGGTTAAAATCGCGAGATCACGAATTAGCGCAAAACTGTTAATTTTTTTAGCTTGGATCACGTTACGTAGTGTGCACAGATATTTTCGTATGTCCGCTTGTAACGGTCTCTCGTCGATGTAATTTTTCATATATACGCCGATTACTTTGAAATTTTTGTGCTCGATTACCTTTACTTCTCCGAGCCTAAATTCTTGACTATTAATAACTTTAGGGTTTATATAACCCTAATCAGTTGCGCGGAACAGTAGTAAAGTCGGTTCTACATTTTCAGGGTCAGATACGATATCAGGGACGTCGAAGGTCGCTGCAGCAGGCTAGAGATTACTGCTCTTTCCTGAACGTTCTACACCGGCCTGACTCAATTGCATCACCTCGGCGTCGGTAGTAGCTGCTTGCGTTGACGTTTGTTCGACTAGCTCAATGCGGATCCCCAGCTTTTTCCCGATTTCTTGATTCGCGACTTTCATGCCTAATTTCTTTTTACTCAAATTGCTCTTCCAGGGCCAGGCTACGACTATCGTTGGTTTGGCTTTTGCAGCTTTCTATACTAATTTTAGGGTATCATCAAACGAGCGAGAATTTGTCTAATGCGCACGTATTCGTAACTGCTCAGTTCGTTCAAGTCGTTATCTTTCCGCTACAGAGTTGTATTTGTAAGAATACTGCGCGTGTTTACGATATCATTGTAATCAAGTTTAAACATTCTGCTCTGTTCGTCTACTTCGGAGAACCAGCGTACTTCCACACTTACATCTTCGACGTAGATATTCTGCTGAGCTAAGCATAAGCAGAAACCATCGACTACGTTTCAAATTGCGAGTGTTTCGCACTTCGCATACACCTGTTTACGAACTGCGCGTTTCTTGTAACGAAGTCGAGTTCTATACGAGGAATCTAAATCGGTTATGTTTTTTCACCTTCAAACTCTATCTATACTCTGTTTATTAACCGTGCGCCAACGGAATAATCTTTCCAGCGGAGCTTTCGCGTCTTCGTAGGGGATCACTTTAACTTGATCGTCAGCTAGCTGGTAGAGCTGTTGGCGCAGTAAGTCGGGATTCTTACCAGGACGATAAACTATGTCGAAATCGTAGCCGGTTAATGCTGCTTTCAGCCTATTGAAGCGTGTATCTGTAGTACGCGTATTATAAAAATGCTTTAAGGGTTCGTGGTCGGTGACCACTGTCAAATGTTGGCCATATAAATAGCAGCGAAATTGCTCCTTGGCATAAACGAATGCTAGGAGCTCTTTATCGTAAGTTGGGTACCTTAACTCGCTGCCCTTTAAGCACCGCGAGGCGTATGCGCACGACTGATTTCGGCCTAATTGCCCCTGATTCAGGATGTCCCCGATTGCGTAATTGCTGGCATCAGTTATCATAAATCGTTTCGACATATCCGGTGGTTTGAATACCGGCTCAGGCGACAAGATTCGTTTTAACTCATTGAAAGCTGTTTCTTATATTTCACTCCATTCGAACTGTCTTCGTCTTGGGCTACGTTGTATAAAAGCCTTCCAATTTTCGCGAACTTGTTGACAAAGTTTCTTTAGTAGGCAAATCAACCCATTACTTGCCTAATTTTTTCAGTACTTGTTGGCTTTGGATAGACCATAGCGCGAACTTTAGCTGGATCGTTTTTAATAAATACGCCATCGACTATGTGCCCGAGCACCTGCGCTTCGCGTTTCAAAAATTGTCATTTATTTGATTCGACTGTCACGTTTACTTCGAGTAATTGGCCTAACACACGACGGAGTCGATCGAGATGCTCTTCGAGGGTTTTGCTAAAAACCATCAGATCGTCGAGGTAGATTTCTACCTCTTCGCCCTGCAGCCCTTCATCGCCAGCGAAATTGCACGAGTAAAAGTTATGTTTGTCTCTTCGAGACTCATAGTCATTCTATTAAACTGTAATAGCTGATTGCTATACTTACCATCGGGTGCATAAAAAGCCGTCAGGTGAGCCGACTGAGAGTCCATGTCAATTTGGTGGTATCCTTGCTTGATCCATAACAATTATGTATTTTGCACTTGCTAGATGTTCCAAAATGTCGCTGGTAAAGGGGAGAGGATGGCAGCTCCCTTCTATTTCTGCGTTTAATGCGCGAAAGTCGGCCACAAGGCGAAAGCGCTTATTTCCCTTAGACTCGGGTTTTTTTGGCACTATCCATAAGGATGATGAATAATTTGAGTTTGATTCTTCGACTATTTTTTGATCGCGGAGCTTATCTAATCCTTTGATCATGTATTCACGAATGAGCGGCGAAAATCTGAATCGACCGCTTTGAATTGGCTTATTTAGTTTTAAGATAATTTTGTGCTTAAATAAGTGGGTGACTGGCAGCGGTTTGCCTTACATCCCAAGTACTCCTGGAAAATCGGATAAGCGGATAAGCTCTAATTCTTCCCCGTTGCAACCATCGTTATCGGCGAGTTTCAAAATATTTTCAACTCTGGTGAGTCTCATTACCATCGCGAAGCAGCCTTGAATTCAGAATTTCCACTTCGCGGTATGATTTGCGTGTACTGCAATCAATTAAACGTCTTAAATATGCGGTGAGCTTAGCTGCTTCCTCGACCGAGTCGTCCCTATCAACTCAATAGAGGGGATTCGCTACTACTGTTTCACATTTGATTAGATCCACGGTCGGATACGGTATCGTAATTTCAGATTCGCTAGTATTAATGAACTCGGCAAAAAGACGGCCGTTTGAAACGTCCGCTACAAAATTACCGAATAGTAACTCTGGGTGAATATCGATAAGTTCGACCTAGCCTACCTGTACGTCTTTGTTGTGTACGGGGGCTCCTATAATCATCTTGACCCGCGACGGAATTGATATTCGTTCAGCAGCATTGAAGGGAAACGTCACTTGACCGAGCTCGAATTTTGGCTAGTGGCTCTTACCCCACCGCCATGTAAATCGATTAAGTTCCAATCGATGATACCGTCGGTGTTAACTGGAAAATCGGTACGGATGACATGTAGCTTGCAGCTCATCTCTTTGATCTGTAATGTTGCAATGCCTGATGTTAACAGTTTATCTGATATCACGCCTAAATATACTTTTTAATGCTCGAGTAGATTGTGCAGTGTGGCGACAGTTTCCCGGTTTTAATAAGTCCGCGCCCGTGTCGACATAAAGCGTGGTTTTGTATTCTCTTAGCTGCGGATACTACCATGATAACATGAGGCAATCTAGCAGCTCGCAAAAATGTCGCGTTCGCAATGCGCATCTCTTTGCTCGGCTCCGATGTGGCAGCTTCGCAGAACTCGCTATCCGACGCTTCTTGAGCTTCTTCGCCTGTAACGAAGCTATCTGGGTTTTTTAGCGCGAGCTGTTATCGCATTCTCTCGAGTCACAGCCTGCTGGCTGATCTGCTCGAGGATGCATTATACTGCTTGCCTGTTTATGCAGTACAAGGCTGTACAGCGGAATTGTCCGAATCTGATATCTTACCGGTGCATTCGAGTAACGTGAAAGCTTGTTTGGTACTGACAGGTGAATGCGACCCAGGTACACTAGGCTTGTTAGTTACGAAAGCGTGCAAAATGGCGAGACTCTAATTTATTTTTTGAGAATAGTTGCGTAGATGATGATGCTGTGTCGCACGAGGCGAGTGAGACTTCGTTTGACATTGAGTCGCATGTAATTGCTTCGACGGAGGTATTTACGTGTATTTACGTTGCTGACTGCGGCTGCTTTGATGCTCCGAGATCGCATTTTTCGGCTGATTTTATGTCAACATGGACTAGTAATGTTTTGAGGGGCGATTTTCCATTGCCCGATTGGCTAGTTTGTGTGACCAGGTAGAGCGTCTGGACGCTTGCTGCTGTTGCAGCTGGAATAGTTTGCCGCATTGCTATTGTTTGCGGGATGAGATGCATTATTATACAAACTTAAACGTAATTTTTGGCTAGACTGACGCCCGACTTCTTAGGAACGCGGCCAGCATCTATCTAGTTTAAATGTTCTTTGGTGGATTTCTTAGTTCCGTCACTTTGCTTACCGTTGCTTTACTCCTTATTATTTTCATTGGGGCTATTGCCATTACTGTTGTTGTGATTATTATAATTGCTGTTGCGTCTATCACGGGATTTATTATTGTTATCGCTGCTATTTGAATTATTATTTTCGCGCGCGTCAGCTGACCTACCTTCGGCGTGTGGATTTGCTACTTTTTTTGTACGTAAATCATACATGAGTGTGCGGCACTCTCCAACGGTATGCCCTAGGGCTATGTAGTAGTCGCAAAACTTACCGTTTCTCGTGGGTATTGCTTGCTTTTCGGGGTTTCCGCTGCTAACATCGAGACTGGGTTGGATGTTTCGGGATTTTCGTTCAGGCTGTTCAGCGGTTATGTGGCGTATTTGCGCCAGTTGTTTATTGATAGCCACTTACTGCATAGGCGGCCCGTTTTTTTGCAAGTCTCTGCTTCGCATTCAATCGCGGTAGAGAACGCGTCGTTCCATGATATCGGATTGTTCGAGAGCACGAAGTGCGATAGCGGATATCTGAGTCCGTAAATGAACTGTTTTAATGCAAGATTATCTACCTGGCAGAGGCAGGATTCTCTATCCAGCTCCGTCAAACTTATTGCTGCTTTTAATATTATAGTTACTCGATCAAATTGCTTTTCTACCCGAAAGCCACATCGACTCACCAATTCGCCTCGAGCCTGTTTGACCTTGCGTAAATTGGCGCTGATACCATCGGCTACTGCTACGTTAGCGAAGTGTGCTGTTAAATCGCGAACAAAATCCTCGACTACGGAATAATTCGCAGTTCTAATACGGAAACCGTCGGTTTCTTTACCCTTTAAGCATTTTGCTACGTGACGGAGGATGAATTTCTTTTGCTTGGGGTGAGCTTCGGCCACGTCTCGTATAGCTTGAGTGAACATCCCCAGCGAGCCTGGGTCGCCATCGAAGTTGGGAATAACGTAAAGTGATTGGTTTAGCTAGTTTGTCGATATCGCATTTGCCAACTGGGAGATGGCTTGGGCCAAAATAATTTCTTGCTCCCGAGGAATCGAGAAGGGAAGCTGGCTGAACCGATCAGCTGGGCCAACCAAACTGACGGCGGTCTCGATAGCTGCGTTGGCTCTCCCGGCTACGGTCGCGCTTGTCCTTATGACCTTTCCGGCTGCCATCGCGCTTATCGCGATGGTTATCACGGCTTAATCGTTGACCATCACGACTATCGTCGCGTTATCTGCGGTGACTGTCACGGCTGGTGCTACGCTTTCTCCGGCAGTGATCTCGATTTCGCTCACGCTTCTCATGACGACGATCGCGGCTCCTGTTGCGTTTGTCATGCTCGTTGCGCTTTTCATGACGACGATCGTGGCTGCTGTTGCATTGTTCAGATGGAATCATAATTATTTTCGCAGTGATCCATTTCTCATGATGGTACGCGCTGTTCCTTACGTTTGGCGAGTTCTTCCCGTCGCTCACGTCTTTAGCGCTGCCTACGCTGTTCGCGCAATCTATCTTTTCTGTGCTCGCTTGCACTCGTTGAACTATGAGAAGAGGATGTATCCTCCTCAGTGCTCGGCTCAGGACCACTACTGGGATTCTCGCCAGACCAAGTTCATTGTAGATGGGCGAGATGCGTTTGGGCTCGTCATGCTGTTCTGCGCTCGGTGGCCCAGGAAGGGGAGCAGGAGGATAGCTCCTCGCCTGTGTGGAACGGCTCATGCTTCTCGCTATCAGAAGCTGCGCTGAGAAACGGCGTATGTTTAGAGCTGTCGAGCGTGGTGCATTTTCCAGAGCTGCGATTTCTCTTAAAATTTCGGCTACAGACGGTTCGTCACTGCTGATGTTATTGACGAATCTGTATCGATGGGGAAGATTTTGCTGCGCGTTGCGTGGCGAATTTCGCTCGCTCAATCGTGGCTGCATGGCAACGTTTGCAATTGATTTTATATGGAGCAGATTAGACATGCTGGACACGCATTTTTCGTTGATCTGGACGCGCTTGGGTTGGTTTAGCGGTCTGCCTAAATTACCCCAAATATCGTAATTCGATTCAGAGTTCAATTTTAGAACGTCCAATCGCGTCGATATTTCAGCGAGATCTGGTAACGGTCTCTGCTGACTCGCTTTTCTTATCTCGCAGGTGCTGGCGGCCGGACCGATAGGTAAGAAACTTCTGTTTTCGTTCGTTGAATCCCGGCTTTCATCGACTGTAAGTCTGGCGTCGAAGCTGCACGAGGTTTGCCTCCAAGTTTTTCTAAGACTTCATGCTCGGGGATGACGATCGTTGACGTATTTTGTGGACTAGTAGGTCCCAGCATTCTCCGGATGCTTCGTTGCCCGCTAGGTGATAAGCGGTTGAAATGCAGAAAAATTTTTGAAGCGCTCTTTACCGCCTTTTAAATTTACTTTTAGCTTCGGGGTTGTCTGTACTCACGAGGATCGATTTACTCTCGAGGTGGGCTTTGCAACTCTGTTGGGCTCTTCGAACTTTTCTGGAAAGTGCCAACACGCGTCTTAGTTTTTGTACACGCGCGTAAAAATTATTCATTTTGGGGAGAATTCTACGGGTGAATTCTATAACCAAGCGAGATAAGCCAAGCTGCGTAATATATAAAATGGACTTACATTGCTGACGCGTGGACGACTACTGCTGAAGGTTGCATGCTACTTCACGATGATGTCAATATGTTGCTTGGTTGCTCATCGCTGGGGCTGCTGCTCGCTGCTCGTCACTGGAGCTACTGCTTGATGGTTCAGCATTCGCTGCTCGGCGTTTGCTGCTTGGTGGCTTGGCGTTCGCTGCTTCCACGCGAGTCGGGGTCTGATCTGCGCTCCTGGTTGGTCCCCGTTAGCCCAGGTAGAATTAGGTGTCCGAGATCGGCTCTGTGGGTCCCGATGGGCTTCGTTGGGCCAAATGGCCTTCGTTGGACTGAAAGGTCTGATACGTCACAAAGCACGCCGGCGTCTATGGGCTGATGTTGCTCGGCTTCTGACAATTTGTCTCCGACGAGATGGACTCGCCGGCGATGCTTCTCACGAAAAGTGCAACGTTGTACTTTGGCCTACTACTACTTCGAGCTTATCTATAGCTCGAAGTCTATCGCCTCAGCTGATACATTAGATGTGTGTATACGTACGTTGTTGAAATTTTGTGTATCTTCTCTTTCGTTTATACCATTATTTTAAATGCGTATATATAACATTTCAGAAATCAGCCTCTTATTTAAATTTGCTTCTTTGTCTTTAATTTTATACTTTTCACAATTGATATTATGTTTCAAAAAAGATTTTGTGTGTTCATCAACACGTATACATACATTTTTTTTTGTCTGACCTACGTAAGTGGCTGTACAATTGTTACATTTTAGTTTGTACACTACGTTCTTTTCAAATTCTTTTCTGTGTTATTTATCTGTATTATTTTTTATTTTTGTTTCAACAATTTAGCGATGAAGAAAGTTAAGTTATTTTTGTGCCCGGAAATATATGTATCTTATGAGAAATTTAATTCTAAATAATTTTCAAGCTCAACTTCTTCAGGTAAAGTTAATAATAAAAAAAGTACAAAGGATAAACCAAATAATTGCATTTTTGAATAATATAATAATGCAATATTCCAGGATAGCTACGAGGTACAGTACTTAAGGTCACTATCAGTACACTAACACACCCACCAGATCCAACAATAAAATTGCGAGTGGCACGACTTCCCAAAATAAATAGTGCCAGAACTTCCGGACTAAGATAAATTTTACAATCAAGCGAGACTGTTGTACATTGAAGAATAAAGGACATTGAGAAATAAAATATAATCGGCAACATTAATGAGATTAAGCATAGCAGTGTACGTAAGGATTTTATGGAAGGTAGGCTAGTAGAGTGTATAAGATACAAGAAGGGAGGAAAAAATACATCGATTTTGACAACGGTCAGATGGGCGAATTATGAAAATTTCAACTAATATTGGTTAGGGGCAGAAGAAAGAATATGCGCACTATGCAAAAAAATTGGAAAACTTTTAAACACTAATGGAGAAATGGGAAAAATAATGGAATGTAGTAATAACCAAGTCCATTTTCGGCCTATAAGGCTGAAATCAGCGGCTGAAATTTTGTTACAGTTACCGAACTAACTTTAGTAGTTTCAGCCAGAGTGCAGTTTGATAATTTGTAGAACATTTTGGAGACTGTAAACATAACATTCGAAATTTTCATCGATTTTTAGCTTGAAAACGAAGCGAAATTAAGAAAAATCTCAAGAATACTTTTGGTCTTAGAATTTTGTATTGTAAAAAGCTGTCTTTACAAATTTTTTTATCTTAATCATTAGGATCAAACATTGAGAATTTTGAATTTAAAGGTCAAAATTGCATATAAAGCTTCTGAAACTTACATATAGGGTGTCCCATTTCAACTTAGACAGCTGAATAACATGACAAATTGCAATCTAATCAAAAAATGTTTCAGACAAAAGTTGTTGGGCATTGAGGGGCTGACCCTTCTAGACTTGAATATGCCCTTGAACTGCGTTTTTAAGGTTATTTGAAGGTCAACTTTTGTTTTTTGAATATAACCCACTATTTTTGACCTCGGATTCGAAAAGAGCGTAAAATTTTACGTCCAGATGAGCTTTTGCGTTAGGGGTCAAAGTAAACTATACAATTAATTTCAAGGTTTAATTTTTGTTTGAGGCATAGAGCTTACAAAGACTACATGAGTGACCATGTTCAATGATATAATTTGTACTTTTATTGTGGACAACTAAAGGCTACTGAAGAAATGCAAACCTTGCCCCTAGGTACAAGTCAACACAGAGTCAAACACTTATTGATAAGGAGACCCCCTTTCCGCGATGCTTACAAGTGCATATTTTCATGAAACTTGTAAGCACCCCCGGAGCCGACGCCGTCTTCCGACTCTGCAAAGAGGAAGCCAATTAAGATCATGTTGTAACCTAGCCAGTGAAGGCAAGATCGTGTAGTAACCCAGCCAGTTAAGGCAAGATCGTGCAGTGACCCAGCCAGTAAAGGCAAGATCGCGTAGTGACCTAGCCAGTGAAGGCAAGATCGTGTAGTGACCTAGCCAGTGAAGGCAAGATCGTGTAGTGACCCAGCCAGTAAAGGCAATATCAGATTATTATCAGCTCTCTCCGTATGATGTAGATGTTCAAAGTGTGCACCATTATTTTCTAAGCACAGCAGTAATCGACGGCGAAAATTATGTTGTACATTTCTAAGCATTTGGAGGGTTATCGCTCCACAAGCTCTTCTTATTCTATTAAAATTGCTTCTATCGCTCGACTGGTTTTGTAGAAGAAATGAATAGATGCATCTCTTCGAGCCAAAGTTTTTTATTCCGCCGACGTTTCGACCAATTGTCGGTCCTCTTCAGGGCTTAAATAAAACTTTTAAATTGTAACGTGGAAAAATGTCGCCACGTTCCATCGGGTTCCGAGCTGCCAGGGTAGAGCGTCTCCAGGCCGTATGAATGAGTATCGAGTGCATGTGATCATGGCGTTTGTTCATTTCTGAGCGACAACGCGTCGAGCGGAGAGGTTGCAGCGAAGGGAGGAAAATACGGAGGACGCCTTCAACGCTCAGTCAAGGGCGAGAGAGGACGTAATACTCCGGTGTCGCAATAGCCATCCAGATTTGCCCAGGGCGTTCCACTGGCCGTCATTGTAATTCGCGGAGACGTTGACGGTAGGCTCGGAGGGGCTTCCCACGTGAGAGTCTTCTGCAGCAGGACCGGCGTGATGGCTGCTCGTCCAGGAACGTCGGAAGTAAAACAGCAGCTCCGGCGCTCTTAATAACAGGCGTATCACGAACCAAGAGCTCAGGCAGAAGGATATACTGAGAGTTATTTTGTACCTCGTGAATTGCGGTTATCTTAGGTTAATCGCGAATTATCTGTGCGAATACTGGTTATCTATTGTAACAAGCGTTCAAACTTCGCGGTTATCTGCTCCAGCGTCGATATTAATCGAATAGTCGAGCGCGCATGCATAGCGATCGACGGCGCGTGGCGAGCTCGCCTGTTGCGTCGCGAGAGAGCAGGCCGTCGGCCCAAGCGATCCGACCAATGGGAGCGCGCGCGGAGCGGCGGCACGGGAAAGCGAGAGTGCGAGGCCAGCGACGAGAGCGCGGGCCGGCACTCTCCTGCCCCGGCCGCTCCAGCTCGGACGACTCGCTCCACTCCCGAGAGACTTTGGCCTTCTTGTGACTTTTCTTGTGAATTTTGGTACTACCTGGTGGATCATCGGCGTGGACTTTGGACGAAGGGACAAAGGTCAGTGGTTCGTTTCGCACGTAGTATCTTAGTTTCCCTCGCGGGCGCAAGCGCAGTTCCACGCGCGGCTTACTTTCGCGTGTTTCCTTTGTCATCAGGACCTTCGGCGTCCCTTCTTAGTTAAGTTAGTTTTAAAAGTGAATTCGGAATGCGTGTTACCTCGGGCTACCTGCTACCTGTGTAAGCTACCTTCGCGTGCTATCTTTTAGTCAGGCAATCCGGGGCTATCTGTCTTGTGTACGTCGTGTGAATCAAGGAGTGTCGTGGAAAACGCGTCAACGAGTACAAGGGGGACTCGATAGACGCTCGGGCTTAGTTTAGAGGCGCGAGAGGTGTCGTGAGTCGGGTAGTACGCGGACAGGCTCTCGGCCTAAATTAGGTTATACGGGAGCGAACGGACAAGGAGCGTCCGGTCGCGACCAATAGATTAAGTCGTATGCTCGGAATAGGTCGAGGAGTGACCGCGAATGCGTGTCGGCTTTGTCCTCGGACGAAGCGTGAATGATACGTCGAGCGGACGTGCGTGAGTGTGTGCCTTGAGACGCGCGAGAGTCGCTTTTCCGGCGAGGGCTCCCTTATTAGAATTATCAGCGAGCGTATACTTTAGCGGACAATATTAATAGGTGCGAGATTGATTGTGGCTACGTTACGTGAGAATTAGTGCTACGCGTTACCTCTTTGTTTTGGCTATCTCTTGGCTCTCTTCATCAATGTTAGAATTTTACGTGTGAATAAAGAGCTCTTGTCGTAAAACGCGATTGTGTTATAACCCCGAACCCCCTCTCTCCTTCCGTGCGGGGCTGAGCTAGCCATGCCCTTAACACCTAACCGGGCAACGGCTAAAGCGAGCCGAAAAACCACCATCCGCCTCGTTTCCGCTTGAGTCTCGACGACAAAGGAGCCGCGAGGTTCTGACGTTGCAGGGGCAGCGTCTGGTGCCTACCGGGATATCGAGGAGAGATTCCCCGGGAACGTGGCCGAACATAACGCAACAAAATCAAACGTTATAAAATATAAAATTACTACTCTATTTTTATATTACTAATTTTATATTTAAAATTTTTATTTAAGCCCTGAAGAGGACCGACAATCGGTCGAAACGTCGGCAGAATAAAAAACTTTGGCTCGAAGAGATGCATCTATTCATTTCCTCTTCTTATTCTATCCATCATATTCAGTTTTGTCGTTGGAGCATCACTATACACAACATCTTTTACGTATCCCCATAAAGAAAAATCTAGCGAGTTCAGATCTGATGGTCTAGAGGGCCACAAAACTGGTCCACCTCATCCTATCCATCGATTTGGAAATTGTTGATTCAAAAATGTCTGTATAATATGAGCATAATGAGCCGGAGCACCATCTTGTTGATACCATAAGTTTAGTCTTATTGCAAGAGGAATATTCTCTAGGTATCCTGACAAATCATTTTTCAAAAATTCTAAATACATTTGACCATTAATGGTACGTTCAAAAAAATGTGGTCCAATTATTTGGCCATTGCAAATACCGACCCATACATTTAAACTCCAACAATGTTGATTAAGAACCTCACGATACCAATGTGGATTTTCTGGTGACCAATAATGGCAATTATGCCTATTGAGACTACCATGGCTTATGAATGTCGCTTCATCACTGAAACAAACATTCCAAAAAAAATCTAGATTTTGATCCAACATCAAGAGCCCATCTACAAAAATGTACTCAGAGTTCATAATCAGCCTCAATTAATTCCTGTACCAAAGTAATGTGATACGGATGGTAATTGACTGATCGTAACAATCTGTGAGCTGTATTTCGAGGGACTCCCAATTCCCGTTGTATTTGACGGGTACTAATACGGAGATTTTGGTGAACCATAGCCAAAACTGCAAGCAACCTAGGGTCGTTATTATTCTGAAGCCTATTCCTTTGTCTTTGGCGATGCAGTGGATTGCGAGATCTTCTTTCCATGTTTATCATTTGTTGAGCACTAGGATGGCGGCGATTTGGAAACCGCTCCGCATCAATTTGGGAAGTAACTCTATAATTCCTACCGCATTCACCGAAAGTTATAAGAATATCGACTACTTCATTAGGCGTATAATTTGCCATTGTAATGATAAGAATTTTATCAGATTAATTTATGCTCAATTACAAATGTGCAAAAAATACATAAAATCTAGTGAATTAGGCACTAAATGGATACAATATTGGAGAGATACAACAACAAAAGGTGTAAGCACCTTAAGTATGTAAAGCAACCCTAAACGAATAAAAAAAAACGCTGTGGGGTCAGAGTTTGAATAAAACGTTCACGTATTCAAAAGTCGATAAATAAATAACAAATATTACTTCGGTGTCATTTTGTAATTTCAATATAAAATAATCTACTATGATTTTCTACATAAACACAAGATTGCTGATTCATTTAAAGTCGATCTGTGAAATTTTAACATTCGGGGTTATGGTCGATCTCAGAAAAAGATCACATCGTCTCCTATAGCAAAAGCTTATCTGGGCGTGAAACTTCGCATTCTTTCAGAATCTGACACAGAAAATGTTCAAGGTCATGGAAGGGTCAGCACTTGAATACCCAATACCTTCTGTCTGAGGCATGGTTTTAATAACACGGATTTACTAGCTTAATGCACCAAACAGAAATTTGACCTTGAAATGACTTGTAGAGTTTACTTTGACCTCTAACGCAAGAGCTCATCTGAACTTAACATTTCTGGCTCTTTTCAAATGCGAGGTTAAAAATAGTGGGTTATATTCAAAAAACAAAAGTTGACTTTTAAATGACCTTGAAAATGAAGTTCAAGGGCATATTCAAGGTCACAGAAGGGTCAGCCCCTCAATGCCCAACAACTTTTGTCTGAAACATTTTTGATTAGATTGCAATTTGCCATGTTATTCAGCTGTCTAAGTTAAAATGGGACACACTGTGTGTGTACACACACACACACACACACAAACACACACACACACAAACACACACACACACACACACACACATCATATTGGAAGTATTTTTCGTAGAATCTAGACAAAATTTACTTGCAAAGGTATTCTATGCATTTTTTACCAAAAACGCTTTCCTCAGGAGCCATAAATTTTTGAAAATTTGCAAAAATGAAAAAAATGCTGATTTCACTCATTTGGCCATCTGTAGCTCGAAGGGGTTTTAACTAGGCAAATAACATATTATTGTGTGAAATGATCTCAAACAAAACAAGTACAGTTCGATAGGTATGCTCTCAAAAATAAAATGTTCAACTTTTGGCCCCAGCTAACTCATACATGGTACGCAGATGCAACGATAACAATATTTTCAGATAAAAAGTTGTATATATTATACCTGTAATCAGAAAAAACAAAAAAAAAACGATGCTAACTGCTAAAAGTAATATAATCACAAAATTAAAAACAAAAATTAAAAAATTAAAATTGTATAATCAACTGTGAAATATCCACGTTGCCGTTAGTGGGTTAAAAGCCAACAATAATGATAAAGTAGTAACAAGTAGACATATTTTGAAAGGAAATTTAATGATCTTTCAGAATATGGTATTAGATTTTGTATATCTGTGGTATACATGGACGAAAAATATAGTTTTTTGGAAAAAAATATCAAAATTACGTATAAATTTTAATAAAAGAGCGGTAAATAGTAGCTGATTGTCTCCAACTTCTGATAGCATCTAAGTTGGGACTCAATCAGTCTCGACAAAAAATTTGAGTTTACTCTATCGATTCGTTCCAGACATATGATCTGGATAGTTTTTAAAAATACATTTGTAACTCACTAAGAAACTTACTGAGAAACACGTAAGTAGTTTACCCCTCAGTTTGGCGCTCCCACTCGGGAGGCCTGCTTAGATGCGTCATAGTGAGGGGCTCATTAACCTCGATGTTAATGTTTAAAGTTGTAACGGTAGACACTCGCCGACCAATATTTTGTATATAACTTTTTAAACAAAATATTCATCGACGAGTATCTCGTCGTTGCAATTTTCACGAAAGAGAGAGAGAGAGAGAGAGAGAGAGAGAGAGAGAGAGAGAGAGAACATACGGGACAGTTTTTGATAAAAGTAGAAAAAGAGGGTAGATTGAGAGGAGGGGGCCTCACGTAACTTCGGGAGAAGTTGCGGCGATGGTGGTGTGGTAGCGGAATCATGGCGGAGTGGAGGACTCTCTCTCCGTGGCGTGGAGACGCTCCGGTGAAGACGCGGACAGAGGGACGGAATTTCATGCGATTTCGGGCGGTGGGAAAAAATCGCGCTAATGTTTAGAGCGCAATTAAGCGCAGACAAGCGCAGTTGTTCGCTATTACTGATTCATAGCGAGCAGATACGAGCGCACGTTGGCGCTGAGATTGCAGATCAGCCGGCCGTATTCGCGCTTGAGATAACATTAGACTACATATGTAGCGGTATGTTATAATCCAGCGAAAACCAAAGCCGTGTTGAGACATAAGCTCAGCACCTTGGGGTTATATATAATAGAAAATAAAAGAAAATACCTTTGAATAACGGCTCTCGACTGGTAAGGGCTAAGCTCTGCAGGGTGGCGGTACCTGCCTGCGCAGTGGACAGCGCGGTGAAAAGGTAGCTCCAGGAGGAACTGGGGAGGAAATGAAGAAGGGCATCAGGACCCCAACAAGCGAAATGCATGCTGGGGGATGAACCACCCCAAGAATGGTTGAACGTCCTGAGTAGGTCAAATAAGACCGAACTCAGGCTGACGGTGGGGTTCTTGACCGGACACTGACGGGTGGGATACCACCTATATAAGATGAAGATGCGGGGGAGGAGGGATGCAAGGTGCAGATGGTGCGGGTGGTGGGAGGAGACCACGCTACACCTCGTGTGTAGATGCCCGGCTATTTCGGGCACGAAGCACCGGTTGTGGGGGGTACCCATCGTCGATCCGGAATTTATGCGAACGCAGGAGCTTCCGTCGGTGCTCAGCGTGATAAGGGCTATAGACAGGAAACTAGGTTAGGTTAGGTGTGGTGTCCATTAGGATGTTTAACAGTAAATGATGAAGGAACAGGAGGAAAGGCATAATGGGCTAGACCTGAGTGCCAGATCCGGCACGTCCCCGAACAGGGGCCGCCGATATCACCTCCACGGACTTACTGATAATGATACATGGGCACGTACTCTATTTAGGGTTTCAAAATTATACTATATGGATAATTCCTTTTTTAGAGTTTCATAATTTAATAACACATTTATAAAAACTTTTCCAACTCGAAAAAATTTTCCAAAACTTTTCCGACTCGAAAAAATTTTCCGACGAATTTTGGATTGTAATCATACTTATACATTTTAATTTTTTCATAGTGATTAATGAGATGATGACAGACATCGTTGGTGATTCTTTTATATTAACATGTGATGAACAACAGCTTCCTACATTACCGACTGTTGAAAGTGATGATGAATGCATTATATTATCGTGAGTAATAATATTTTTTCATAAAAATGTTTCATAATACTATAACCCTACATCCATATAACCTATTTAACTTTAAAAAACAAACTTTCCAAATGAAGACAATCTTTTGTTTAATAGTGAATTTATCGCTCGATGATGGAAATGGTGTAAAAAATTAATTAAAGATGCGTCTCTTCGAGCCAAGTATTTATTCAAATTGCCAAACGTTTCGGGATATATATATCCCCTCTTCAGTGGCTATATAATAGTGAATGCACAAGATTTTTATTACAATTATAATATTAAGGTAAAAGAGATTGAAATTAAAATTATAATATTCACCTAATTTGTAAAACAACTTCCGTCTTTCACATAATTAGACGAAGCAGGAAAAGAGAAATCGCATATGGCGCTAAAATTTTTACAAATTTAACAAAATTTATAACAGTATAAAACTTGAAATTTAAACTAATGTTACAAAAAGCTTTTTACAAAATTTACTTACGGACTATGACTCGAGAATTTTATTTAAAAACAGAACGAGATTTACCGGTGCCATTCGGTGGTAAAGCGGCACCGGCCGAGGTAGGACATCAACTAATGTCTCGTCCAAAAATCAGACTATATATATTGCGCAATACATACATTAAACGGTGAACTAATACTAAGAGTCTATTACCAAGAATATATATAAATTATAATGCAAACCGCATCAGCGACGGATACCTCGAGCTTCATCCATATATCAAGAACAAATAACACATTGGAGGTGGCACGTTAATACTCAAGTAGCAGAGCGGGGGGCCCGCGCCGCATCGTAAGGAACGCTCCTGCCATGACTATATGACTATATAGTATACAGTATGGACGGAGCGTTGCCACGGCAACCCGGTCTCCCCGACCTCCCACTGGGCTGTTCCGCTCCGGCTCGCCAGCCAATCACTATTGAACATGTGTTGGCTGAGTTGAAGAGAGCGCGAAGCGGTCTACCACCTCTCACTGCATGCTAAGATCCTGATACAGTCCGCTCGCCACCGAGCCTCCGCAATCACATCATTTACAATTAAATTTTATTCGGACTATTTTTTAGGTTTGATATGACATTTTTATAACTCGCTTTGAGGCGGCACGTATCCTCAGCCCTATTAAGTGTGCCATCGAAAAACTGAATATGTAGCATTTCTGAGAACCGTCTACGGAACATAGACGGTTCTCTATCTATTATTTTAATATTATTAAAATCAAAATTGTGTCCTGTCTCCAATGCATGTACCGCAAGAGGGGAGTTAAGATCCCTTTTCTCTATATATCTTTTATGTTCGTATTGCCTAGCTTTTAACGGTCGATACGTTTCTCCGATAAACGTAGATTCGCAATCGGAGCAATCGATTTTATAAACAACATTTCTTGTGTCTCCCACAGCAGTAGGATCTTTGCCAAGTTTTATAAATTTATTGAACTTATCAGTAACACTATTAATCAGACTTATGTCATTTCTCTTCAACACCGACTTTAATTTGTCGTTAAACCCTTCATAGTAGGGGAACACCGCGTATCCTTTTCTAGAGTTAGAATTATTGTTATTAATACTATGTGAGAGTGCATTGCTTTCAACTCCCCCTTCTAATGAGGCCCTTGAAAGGCTCAGATTGCGAGCAATCCGCTTTTTACTAAATTTCTCTATAAAATCTGGAGGATAGTCATTAGCTATGAGAATTTTTTTAGCTTTTTCGATATTTTCACAATGAAACCGCGGATCGGACAACAATATCGCCCTATCAAATAAATTGTACATTATTGCTATCTTCTGGTTTTTTGGGTGGTGAGAGAAATAATTTATGTATCTTGATGACGCTGTATTTTTTTGAAACCAATTCGTAAAAATATGACCACTTGAATCATGAATAATAGAGATATCGAGAAAATTTATACTATTATTGACTTCAATTTCGTGGGTAAATTGAAGGGAGTTATTATAGCTATTAAATATAGATAACACAAATTCAATCTTTTCTCTATCCAAAACCAGAAGACAATCATCCACGTATCTGTAAAAAAGTCGAACGCTAGATTTTGCAATACCCAGACAATGATCCTCGAGATCCTCCAGAACCATATTTGCAAAAACAGGGCTCGAGCAGAATCCCATCGGAGCGCCTGAGATTTGTTTATAAAATTTGCCATCGAAAACAAGATAATTTTTATTCCACACTATTCCATCATCGAGCGATAGAGTCATTATTAAACAAATCTTTCGAAAGAGTTATGAAGGCGGATGGACTCTAGAAATTTTTAAAATCACACGGATATCAATAACACGTCAACCTCCTGCCTAATTTTTACAAGATCTATCAGGTGAAGATATAAATGGGTATTTTACGGTGAGGAATTAAGCAGGGTTCGCAAGAATCTTAATGCTGCATCGTTCGAAATCGATAAAATTTTGGAGTCTAGAGGTACATCTCGTTCAAAAGAATATTTCGTAAGCTGGAAGGATTACCCTGCGAAATTTTATTCTTCGGTCAAGGCCAGTCAATTATCGCAAAAATGAAAGATCATCAGATTTATGTAATTCTACCCAGCAACAGCAGTATGAAGTATTTCTCGGAAAATACAACAACACATTATACTACGCAGTTACCACAAAATATTAAATTACACGGATCGTGGAATGTCACCGTGACAGAGATTCAAATTCCACTGACGTTTCAACACATGTCACTCAACAAAGAAGAGAGAACGATTCTACTTAAAAATGTACCACTTACTATTGTTGAGACAAACAAAGTAAAAGAGGGGGAATTTATAGGGGTCAATGACTCGACCCGGGAATTATAAAGATATTTCCACACTGGCTGAAGAACTTAATAACCCTGAAAGTATGTCAAAACATTTAAAGGTGACTGTAGAACGTGGTGGTTATGTAACAATTCACAGAATCTGCGGAAACACTAACTACTCTGGCATCAGACACAAACTCCGTTTATCAGAAAAAATTTTAAAAATTGTTAGTTTTGAGAAAGAAAAAATTCTTATTACTGCAAATCAATTGGTTATAGAGTCTGATGTAATCGGTGATATTCAATCACCATTACTCAGGGCTGTATCAATCAATACCGATAATTACGAATATGGTTGTACACGTATCAAAAGCTTTTCACCACCCATGTATATACCGTTGTTATTCAGCTCATTTCAGACAATTGAAATAGATATGAGGGATCAGTGTGGTCAAGCTATACCATTTGATTACGGGACTGTGACTGTAACACTTTATTTAAAAAAATTTGACTAAATGGATCGCTACGAGGATTATTTTAATTATCAAATTGGCAACGGGTACCATGGGGCGGGAAGACATCCTTATATGAGTGGTATTGGTTACAGTTATGTTGGATCACCCTACCAAATAGGCCATGGCGGTATCCGTTGATCTTTAGCCGGTATATCTCGCCGAGTCATGCCACTTATCACTCGTGGAGTCAGAGCAGGGGGGAAAGAAACAGTACGTACAGGCTTTAATAGCGTGTCCGATGCTACAGCACATAACAGACCAATTAACGAGTCATTTCGCAATCGTATGAGAGAATCTGGAGAAGTTCTTAAAAGAAAAGCTGAAGAAAAACTGAATAAGCTGATGGAGGGGTCAGGTTATAGAATACCGCGCTATGGAAATCCTGCTCAGTTCCAATTGCTCGCTGGCCCTGAAATAACTCGTAATAAAAGAAGAAAAAGTAGTGGTCGCGTAAAAAATAAAGGTGCAACCAAGATTACAAATGAGAAGAGTAAAAGGAAGACTGCTGGTCGAAGAAAGAAAAAATCTTCTATCCAACAAAAAAGAAAACGTAGAACAACAAGAGACATTTTTGGAGGATAAAAATCTTCTATGATTTTACACACCCACTCCTGTGAATGTCTAAAGTCGGAACTATCTCTTTTTGACATTCTTCAATCTCAAACAACAATAGTGGGGTCATATTGGTTTCAATATAATCCTATATCGCCTCTAACAGCTAACTCGCTAATAAAATTTGTAATTCTTGGAAATAGTGATGAATATATTGATTTAGCACATACCATGATTAGTCTACGTGTAAGTTTAAAAACCAGCGCACCTGATAAGGACATAATAGAGACTAACCGTGGGACGTTCAGAACATTAGCAAAAGGAGTAGGACCTGTCAATAATTTTATGCACTCATTATTCAATCAGGTCGATATATATTTTATATATATCATATATGATATATGATATATATTATATATGATATATATGAAATACACATCGACATGATTGAATAATCGACCTTATAGATTATACATTGAGACGTTATTAAATTCTGGACTAGCAGCAAAATCATCTCATCTATCGACTGTGCTTTGGTGTCATGATACAGCTGGAGCCACGAGTAATACAGAGAATAGAAATGAAGGGCTCACAGAGAGAAAAAAATTATTCGCTTATAAAAAATCAGTTGACACGATTGATCACCTTCACTCAGATGTGTTCAATCAAGAGAGACTCTCGATTAACGGTGTTGAGGTAAGGATACGTCTATTGAAATCCCGAGACAATTTTTGCCTAATGGACCCACCGACACTTTTTTCGTACACATTGAAGAGGCAAATCTTCTCGTTCGACGGGTAAAAATTAGTCCTGGAATATTGTAGGTCCATGCTCAATCACTTTCGAAAGCTACAGTTAAATATCCTCTGACAAGAGTAGAAGTCGAAGTGATTACAATGCACAGTGGTGTTCACGGTGAAACTTTAGACTACAGGCTACTAGATCATGTTCCGAAGAGAATCATCGTTGGATTTGTCAATAATAGAGCATTTATGGAGATCGCTTGCTCAATCCCTTGAATTTCGAGTATTTTCATATAAACTTTTTGTGTTTATACGTTGACTTTATAACCAGACTTTTCAGTAAAAAACCTTTATGTTGATGCATATCATACTCTATTTTTTGGTACCGGTATAAATTTTCTCAATGATGGAAATATTATAACACGTGAATCCTACCCGAACGGTTACTGCCTCTTTGCATTTGACCTTACACCGGATTTATCGGTGAACGAAAATAGTCAATGGAATTTGATTAAACATGGTTATGTGAGGTTGGAAGTACGCTTCAACAATCCCTTAACAGAGACAGTTGATTGTATCTTGTACACAGAGTATGTGAATATTTTGGAAATTGATGCTTCTCGTCAAGTTATCGTCGATTTTAGCACTTGATAAGCCTATTGCACAGATGTCGCTACGCTATTGTATTCTACATATAAAAAATCTCTAACGATAAATGTAGCCAACCATTCTGTTCACAAATTTGATAAAATGTTTCGAAAATTCGTTTCCACACTGTTGGTGTTTTTCCAGCAAATCAGATATCAAAAGTGTGAACGAAACCGACAGCGTTTATTGTCAATACGGATGATCATACGAAATCTGGTATGCATTGGGTTGCTATATTTGTGGATAAATCTTGTAACGCCTTTTACTTTAATAGTTTTGGGCTACCACCGTTTATACCAGATCACATCAATCATCTTCGAAAAAATTGTAAAGAGTTTCTCTGGAATAATATTCGCTTACAGAATGATTCATCAGACGTATATGGGCAATATTGCATCATGTTTCTACATTATATAAGAGCTGGTTAGGTTACCGTAAGTTTATCAATAATTTCTCTGACAATCTGCGAAAAAAAGATGACGTTGTCAGACGTTATGTACATTGTAAGAAAAGAGCTGATGATACGTTCGTTGGAAACGTTAGTTGTATTGTCAGATGTTTGCAAAAATATTACCCGTCTAAAATGTCGCTACTGCAAACTACTATGAGCTAACTACGCTTCCGTTCTGTTTTGTTTTCCCCCACCTCGAAAATGTTATATAGTAAACCCAACCCCTCCACTACACCTCTGCTAATGCATTAAAACGGTTTAATACCGTGTGACGAGCGGTCAGTTGTTACGTAAATACTCGAGAAATGAAGTACTAAAATGGATCTCCATCAAGTTTCATCAAACCCACAACAGCCGCTACAGCTATTTTGTGCATTATATTCACTAGATAGTTGCTAATCAAAGAAGATCATTGTGGGTTTAGAATATGATTCTTTGGAGGATGGCGATTACAAACCAACAGTGCGAATACTCGATTCAAACTTTAGTGGTATGGCCTTCACATTCGATAGTTGGGATGAATTTAAGTATATGTTTTCCGAAATTTCAAAATTTTTCTCTGGAAACGAAGATTATCGAAGAGGCTATACATATAGTGGTGATGGTTGGACACTTAAATTTTTGAATGATAATTTAACGAAAACCGTAGTAATCTACGAGTGTGTAGTTCAGAGTGGTACGGAGATCTCTAATAATGTTTGGTAGAGATAGAAGGTAGTGTTAGTAATGTTGTAAAAAGTATCGCAGAATGTATTGTTAACAAAAGTAAATATGAAAATTCTGAGGTACTGTATTATATACCAAGTATTGTAACGAAATATATAAATTTAATCGACGACAATATAACAACCGAGTTTAAATATAAAGTAGATGGTTACTGTAAAAAATATCACTGCTTCCAGTATCTTGGTAGCAATGAATTTAATAATTTTTACAAACAGATCGTTTTTAACATACTCACATATATGAGTAAAGCTCTCTAATACTTGAATCACAAAAATCTGAGTATTTTCACTTTTATCAATTAATAATCCCACAAGTGACAATTATCAAACTAGTCTCGTTATCTCAAGAACTAACCATTCAATTTTTATCATTCAAATTCTGTAAAATTCAGCCTTTTCTGCAGAATTAAGTGCCTGTTAAAATAATATTAATTTTGCAAATTTAAAATTTTTTGAGCGCAGCTTTTTTTAATACGAAACATGTGGGTTGCACACGCTCAGCCGCCGGAATCTCCGTTCACCCCCATAAATTTTTTCACCCTAGTTTTTGATGCTGAAATTTTTTCCACCCACACTCTCAGCATCGACAGTTTCACCTGGGACACACGGTATGTCTAAAATTATAAATATGTTAAATAAAATGGTTCAAAATAAATTCATAAATTTAAATATTTTTATGATTACAGCAGTGTTATGCATGCATATAAAGGTTGTGTATATAGCCAAAAAAGACTTTTTTGAGAAATATTGGTAATCTGGGGCGTTTGAGTTGTACCTATAAAAATTAAATTAGCATAACATTAAAGCAGAGAAAAAAGCAGGTTAAATTAAAACAAATATTATTCCAATAGCAGCTTTGGTTACCGAGATAATCAAATTGTAACTAAGGTATACGAATTCTGTTTGCCGCCACGCGGCTTTCCCCCCACCGCCGCGCCGCCCGGACGAAGCGGGTCATTTTAGATGAACTAAAGCATGTAGAGCTATCGCGTAAAATGCAATGTTTTAGAGTATTATTTCAGCAAGCACTGTACCAAATTTCAACTAGAAATATCATGTAGTTTCGGCGTAATCTTCGGTTGAAAAAATGTTTGTATCTCGGCTCCTATTGGTCCGATCATAACAAAATTTATATGCAAATTCATGGTTTTTTGCGTACATTAAGATGCATTCCGCCGCGATTCTCTAATTCAAAAATGGGCCGAAATAAAACAAATTTTTTATTAAAAATGTTGCTAAGTATTAATATTAAGAAAAATTATTTTTACCCTTTCTTAATTACGTTATAAGCTGTCGATTAAACGCAGTTGGATTCAATTATCGTTCTTGGATCGAATTGGACATCAATTTGAACTTTTCGGATAAATACTTTTGCAACAAGAGGCCATTTTAAGATTTCGTGATCGGGCTTCAATTTTTACGTTGTCTGTACTAAAAGTCATCTTTGAGCGCTAATCCGATAAATAAAGATCATAATTTATAAAAACCATGGCAATGTGAAAATTGAAAAAAAAATGTTATTTAATAATTTAGTCGGAAAAACATTAATTTTGCAATAAGGAATATATGTATCTTATAGAAATTTTAATGCTGATCAACCTTTGTTCCTACCTTTTTTTGCGTAAATTGAGTAACAAAAAAGTTAATCAAGAAAAACTGAAAAAAATGCATTTTGGTAACTTATTTTGTAATAATAACAATGTTCCCGATCGGGTTCGAAGTCGAGACTTTAGGGCTATTTTCAGTAAGTGGCTACTCATATATTTCAACGATAAAATAAACTCTTGCGCGAACTTCCTGGTAAAATCCTAGGACTCCCGGACATTACAGGACTGCAATTGATAACAGTGGAAATGCTCCGATTTTCGTGATTCAAGTTTTGTAACTATAAGTAATCATTATGCATGAACTTACGTAAGCCAAATATTACCTTTGTTTAAAAATTGTTTATTTGAAAATTGAGAGCAGAATTTTTTTCTAATGCTGTTTTATATGGGTTCCCGTACAGAGAGGACTAAGCCTTTTATGACACCAGTGACAAACCTTTGGCTAGAGCATTCTAACGCGGGTCGCACCCAAGGTCATCCCCTATAAATAAAATTTGTCCTGAACATTTAAAAATTTTTCATTATTAATAATTTTTGTATAAAATATTAATAGTTTTTAAAGTTTACTGATAATAACAACACTTGAATCATCAAAATCGGATAATTTTACGATTTATGAGGTGAAATTAAATCTGAGCATTCACTTTATCAAGTAATTACCATTCGATTTTTGTCATTCAAATTCGGTTTTTATAAAGCGTTTACCCTATCTCAAAATTTGAAATCTCATTTTACGTATTTCCCAATTAAATAAAGCTATGTGTAGGGAGTTGACATGCATATAGTCATGTGTACAACATTATTTCATAATTTATTAGTTTAATTATATTTTTTATTCGCGTTACAAGTTGGCATGATGCGCGTTCGTATTAGACATATGAGTAAGAGCTCCAACTTGCAACAATCATATCAACTATTTAAATAATAAATTTATGAAAATAAATGCTCGTATGAGATTCTTTGATTAATAAACTATGTAAAACGCAAAAAATCCGGTTGCGATTCGTTAATTATAATTCCAAAAACATCGTTGCAAGATTGAGAAAAAACACAGCGCGCGCGCGAGAATCGAGTCGACAGTCACGGTTAAGCTTGCCCCTGGAGACGAGATTATATATTTCACTTTATATATAAACTTCTCAAATATGTACGAAATAGACATTTCATATGCCTAATATTTTTTTCTGAGGCATTTTTGCCATATAAATTTGTGACGTACATGATCGTTAGTTCATCAGCTTTTGACTCATCTATAGCTTTCAGAACGAATCATTAATTAACACTGTAAAAATAGCAACAAAATCGTTCAAGTCTCGCGACCAGCATATTTGTATGCGAGTTATTTTGTTTCCCGGGGCTTGTCATTAGCAACAAACCATTATCTATTGTTAATTAAGCATCGATAAACATTCGTATGTTATTAGTTTTGCGAGAATTAAGTGTTTATGGCAACAAAACATGTAAAATAAGTTTTCACGTACATTAGTATATCTATAGCGATACTGGCGCTCGGACGAGTGGAGGGGGTAACTCGCGGCTACAGCATCGAAGCAGTTCCGCTCACCTGTATAAAAGAACGCGTCATTCCGGGTAGATCACTCATTCTTCCACTGAAGCTGGAGCTAGAAGGAGCAGTAAGTCTACTTGCTAGCGGAAGCATACAGGGAAGCACTGGCGCTCCGGAAAGCCCAGAATGCGGAGCATTAAGTCTCCTAAAGGGAATCCGACTAAACGCGAAGTAACTGCGGAAAGTCCTTTGCCATATATAAGGCTATGATTTTATATTCTCAATAAAAAACAAAGTTTTTTTTAAAAAAAGAAAAATTTTTAAGTTTTGAAGTCCCTTCATATGGCGAAATGCAAAAGTTCTGCAATAAGTCAGACTAAGCACTCGCATATTCTTTCTTATGCGCTAGACTACCCTTAGACTCAATGCGTGGTCTAAGAGGGAAAAGGCAATTTTTGAATTTAATTATAGATTTACAAATAAACTGGTGAGACGCAAACACATAGCATTGCGTCTATGTTAAGCACTCACGCATTTTTGCTTCCTGAATACCTCGAGATTCAGTGTGTAATCTCGAGTGGAAAGGATTTTAAAATCAAAAAATAAATTTAGTTTTTCAGTTCGATTGTTCTTTACCAGGCATTACGTCCTGCTAAAGAACAATCTTCAGTACGGGAGGATCAAGTCGCCGTCCAAAATTAAAAGTCTTCATTTATTCTGAAGCGCATTGCGTCGTTTCATGAATAGAGAAGCAACGTGCATTGCGTCACGATTATCTTCATCTGCGTTGCTGAACATATACAATGCACTACGTCATTGTATATAGAAGTAACTATATAAAACATAATTCAATTTAAATTTATTCGCGGCATATTTTTATTCGCCTGGTATCCCGGACCATATAAAATCAAAATAATTCTTTCAATTAATTTCTATAATTGTCGCGAATCGGCAAAGGGGGTTTGTCGATTCGTGTCGTTACGAACAGTTTGTCCGTATCGACTGTTCAAATAATTCAACAATCGTATAAAAATATACTTAAAGTTTATTAAATATATGAGTACAAACTTTGCAATTCACAAACACTGTCTAGATGCTTGAAGATCTTGGCGTTAAGTTTTCCAAGATCTTCCCTGCACGGTGGTCGTTTAAAATCTGGCGAGTTCGAGAGCAGTCCTCGAACACATTGAATTCTTGCGGTGTACGAAAGACAGAGGGAAAGGGCGTAGGTGGAGACATTTGACAATCAGCATAACGTTGGATTGGATAAGGGCTAGTTGTAGTGTAGGAAGGTGTTGTTCTACGGAGTTCGGAGTGAGAGACGCAGGTATGAGAGGGCGGATGGTGCTACACATTAAAAATACATTAAGGGCTGAAAATTCGGAACTGTTGAGCCTTGCTCGACTTAAAGACTAATAAATACTACAAATTGTGAAATCGGTACATAGGTTTTATGTTCGCACTCGTCGTCGGTTATAAATTTTTACAGAGGGTCGGGGAAACACGTATAGCGATGCGTCATAATATAGCGCGAAGCGGAATATTTGAGGAATTAGTAATCTATAAGATACGAGGGTACAATAACGACAGATGTTCGAAATTTTCAAAGGTACAGGTATACTACGAGAGATAAAAGTAACACTAAGCGAACACTCGGGGACGTAACAATAATAATCTATCGCCTCTTTTCATTCTCCGTTGCGCGGAGGCGAGGGGCGTTTCAGGCTAGAGTTTATAATTGGTCTTCAGAAAATAAAATGGTACCAATTTTAGTTCAATCTGATATTTCTTCTTCTAATTTTCGAAATTTGATTTCTATGCTAGAATTAAGGTTTGGTGATAAAGACATGGAAGTACTATTCACAATTGTAGACTCGTCGTCAACAGTTTAAAGAAGATTTTCTTGAATGTCCTATTGAGATTCAAGATAAATTTACTTGTTCTCAATTTATTACAGCTATTTAATATTTTTCAATCAGACAAATACTTCAGTTAGAAGGGATAAAATCATTGAAAATAGCTTTTTCATTCGTGATTTTAATAAGAAATCACAACGTCTTAAGAATAATTCTGTCGTTCAGGAACTAGGAGTTAATTCTTCAAATACTCAATTAATATGTAAAGAAAGGTCATTTAAAAAAACGTTGTCCATTGAGAGCGGTGTTAGCTGCGCGGTTAGCATGCTAGGGATGCAGATAACAACGTTCCAGGGGTCGAGGTTCGATTCCCGGTGAAGGTAAAACTCGGATTTTGTCCAAGTTGGGTTCGGTGAGTTTTTCAGCAGGAAAAAAATCAGAATTCCAGCTGTCTTGGGGCGGGTTCTTTCCTGGAATTTTCTTTCAGCGTAATTTCAGAGATAATGTAGGAGTCACGGGGTAGCCGATTCCGATGCACTAGGTAGGGAACATTAGCTTTACCGACGGGAGCTGACGTTTAAAAAAAGGCATTTTTCGGTAAGTTACCCAGGGAAGGCAGACCCGATGCCCCTTCGGGGTCAGAGAGTGACAACTTAACCAGCAAGGTGTGAATCTGGAAGATGTCCTCGCCGGAGATGCCTTTCCAGCATAAGAATATGAGGGATAAGTAATAGCAGAAAGGAGAGGCAGAAATAAGGGCAAAAAAAAGTGAAATATAAATGAAGGTACAAAAACACTTGCCAGGCCTATGAGGCCGTAGGTGTATAAACTCACCACATTGAAAAAACAACACATTGTCCATTGAATAAGCAGAGAAAGTAGGTTATGTTAAACTTTCTGGAGCGGGTTCGACAAAATTTAGAAAGGCTTAAATTTTTGTATTGGAAAAATTAATGGAGATTTTCAAAATGTTTATTTTGATGGTTTAGTTAATAATAAATCTTCGAATCTTAAATTAGATTCTGGAGCAGATGATAAAATTTTAAACTAAAAATTTGTAGATTCTGATGACAGAAGAAATGTCATGAATTCAAAAATACTTTGTTAGCTTAGAGGAGAAAAAGTTCCAGTTAAATTATTAGTATCTGTGTTTAAATCAGGAATTTATTCAGCTAGACAAGATGTTTAGAAATGAACACAGATCAGGGTAAAAATTTTGATTCTCGAGTAGTAAAGAAATGAGCACTTTTATTAAGAGTTAAGGGGGTCCGATAGCCACTAATGATCCGTCACTAGCAGCACGATAGAATAATGCTTAGATCAAATAAATATTTTAAATTACGCAAATTCAAGAGATAGTTATCCTTCGTTTTGGCATCATCTACCAATGTGCAAAGTTTGAAATCAAAATCAAAACAAACTGGTCAGTCAGGTTACGTCATTTCATTTACGTTCATTACGTTCATTTCGATAGATAAATATTTCAATTTGAAACTTTGCACATTGATAGATGATGCCGAGACGTAGGACAACTATTTCTTGAATTTGCGTAATTCATAATATTTACTTGATCTAAACACTTTTATCTCGTACAAACAATGACGAGTCATTGGTGGCTATCGGGCCCCCTTAAGGGGTTATGCCTGAGTTAAAGTCGTCAAAAAATCGATGTTTTTTTATTGACTTTTTTCATAGGAAATTGTCTGTAGAATACGATGCTGAAGTCCCTTTTGCCAAAAAAAATTGGGTAGAAAGCTACAGACCAAAAACTGAAGGCGTGCGAATAGCTTATTTTTAAAAAATCGTAATTTTCGCGTTTTTATTTGTCAGTGCTGTGTTACTGAACATGATTATTTTTCGAGCTTTTAATGCTTCTCATGCATAATATTTGTATGTAAAATACAATAAAAATATCTATTATGCAATTAAAATCCGTTAAAAGATATTAATAAAATGAGCAAAATTATGCAATATTAAAAATTTGCAAATTGCTTATTTCCACATTTTCCTCTTTTTTGTTTATTTAAATTAATAATTTATTTTTAAAAAAGCATTTGATTATTTATTATGCTTTATAAAAAATTAATTAGACGCAAATATTCGTCAATGAATAAAATTATGCAAAAAACGAATTTTGAATTTGGCGCTTACCGACGGGGCCGCGCGATATTCTTTCGAAAAGGCTATTCATCTAGTAACCTGTTTTACCGTATGATTGAGAATTCAAGAGCGCAAAAACACTTGCTTTGAATTTTTAAATCAACTTTTATTCTGCATTGCTCAATATTATTAAATAATTTATTTTATAATATTGATAGCATTTGTGGTTAAAAAGTACTGTAAGTGAGAGTGATTTGTGATCAAGATGTGTCCAGACTCAAGATATAGAGTTTCAGGATCATCTGACAGAAAAAGAAGATTTGGAAGAAGAAAGAGAAGACCCAAGATTTTTCATCAAAACAGCAATGGGAAGTTTCGACAACAGCACCAGCACCAGCATCAGCATCAACATCTATACAACAAGAACGAGCAACACCAATCACTTCAGCATCACCTACGCCTGATACAGTTCCTTCAACGTCCAGGGAATGGAGTTCAAGATCTGCTGCGCAAGCTTTACCAGGTACCTCAACATCAGTACTGCCAGAAATTCCTGTGTCTAGGTCTAGACAAAAATTAAAATCAATTTATGTAGAACCGAGTGAAATTCAGAATAGAATCTTTGACATTTCTTTGCTTCTGCCAGGATTACAGGAGTTTCTGGCTTGTAAAGCTTGTGGCGGATGCATCAAATTTGATGAAGTTGATGTACGAGGTCTTGGTAGCAAGCTATCCATCACCTGTACATCATGTAACGCAGTTGCTTTCATCGACTCCAGCAGAAAAGTTGGAAAACAAAGTAACGCTTATGAAGTGAACAAGCGTGCAGTTATAGCCATGAGAATTCTTGGTCATGGGCACACTGGTTTGAGCACTTTATGTGGAGTAATGGATTTTTCTACTCCAATCTCTCACTTTTCAATCATTCTGTTTGGAAGCTCATCCCCAAGCATAGTTTCAGTGGTCTGACAGTCCTCGAAATTGGTGCCTACATCGCAGTCACTTGCTTCAATGAAGGCAAAGCAGGACTGCTTGAAGTCATGAGGAAGTTCAGTGTGTATCCAGGATCCTCTGCAGTCAACTGGGCCAAGCTTCAGGATCAGGAGTGGCTTCTCTTGTCCGACAGAAGAGAACTACACTCAACACTTGAAGCACGACGAGCCAAAAGAAAGAGAAGTCATCAGGATGATGACTTCTACAGAGCTGGTGCTTATTAAACACACATACACACATTACACATATAACCAAATACTTATACACCATACACAACCTCACTTGTAAACAAACAACATAATTTACAACACAAACACTAAAAAACACTGAAACACATTCACAATTTTTTTCTGTTTTTTTCACTTTTGTTTTACTTTTTTTTAAATTTTTTTCATTAAACACTTTTCACACACACATCACACATGTCACAGCATCAGCTCTGTAGAAAACAGTCTAGCTGAAAAGTAGGTCAGAGGCAAGCTAAACAGCTGATTGGAGCTGTCTGCTTGATTTCTGCCTCCTTAGCTCACCTGATGGACTGTTTTCTCTAACCTCTCAACTACATGAACTTGATATGATGATGATAGTTCTACTCTTCTGTTTATCACATGTAAGTATAGAAACTTATTTATTTACAATAAAAGCATTTTTATAGCTTAATTATAAAAATGTTTCAAATTTAGAAAAATTACTTTTTTTAAAGATTTTTCATTTTGTTTCATTTCAGAGGACTGGACACGAATAAAATTTTTGGATTATCCTTAAACTTGACAAAGATGACCAGGATACGTATATCTTTGACTTAAATAAGGTCCAGGTGTGAAGAAAAATTGTAAGTATATTTTATATCATTAAATGTCAAGTTAAACTTTAAATGCTTTTTTCTCAAGTTTTGAATTTTTCTCATCTTAGGTCAGTAACCGCATGATTTCTCAAGAACCAATGGACCAATCAACCTGAAATTTTTTGGAGAACTCCAGGAGGCCTTTCTTCACTGCTTGAACGGAGCAGAATTTGCGAAGATAAGTCAAAAGTGAATGTTATGTATCTAAACATACGTAACATTCACTATAATTACATATATTATAACTTATACGTTGCTAAAATTAAAAATTTTTATTTTTCAGTAATTTCCTGCGTTCAAGCTGAGGAGAAGGCAATTTAGAAGATTTTCCATCCAGTTTGGAAATAATTCATCAACCAGAACTTGAAAATTCATGCGGCAAAGGAAAAAATATGCAGAAATTTAGTACTGCATACATGGAACTATTTACATAGTCAGTATGCATAAATAATTTTTTAAAAATATTGAAATTTACTATTAATATGTATATTTTCATTAGGAAACAAAATATTTTTTATATTCATTATAAATAATTTTTAATTACCTATTAATTGATAAATTGTTTTTTCAGGTTTAACTCAGGCATAACCCCTTAAGAAGACCAGAACCATACCTTTGCATCCTCAAGCAAATGGTCAGGTGGAACCATAATAACAAATACTTCTACTAGAGTACCTCACTAAATATGTACACGGCAATCAGAAAGATTGGGACCGTTAGGTTTCTCTCAAAAAGTTATTAAACTAGTGCAAACCGCTAAATCGCCAATTTTCGTAAAATAGCAATGATTTTTCTTGGTTTGCTTTTCTTAAACAACATAAAACTACAATATCATAAAATAAAGTGAATTGAAATTTGTAAACAAAGAAACCCTAAGAAACAGCTGTTTGAATTGTGATCTAATCTTCAAATCACCATGCGCCATGTGGTAACGCATTTGTCTACTGCTACTTATAACCTATTACTAGTGTAGATAGAAAGTACAAAAACGTCTAAAACAAGAATTCGGATAAGTATTCTAGACTAGTAAGTAGTAGTTGTATTTATAAAGATTTAATTCTTTGTGTTTCTTTTTTTCATACGTAAATGGATTGATTGGACCTTCACATTGACTTTGAAGAGTAAAGTTTGGTATGTTTACAAGAACTTTAATAGTATATATTAATGGTAAGTAGCAAAAATAAATGTAAACATTATATTATTTTGATTATGTATTGGTATTGATAACTTTTATTTTATTTTCAATATCGAAAAACCATTAGTCCATTAGTATCCTGCACTTGGATCAATAAGTATACTTCAGCGTATTTGTGTTTAAGTATAATAAAGAATTAAAATATGCTGTATAGTACCCGTAAGTATTATTGAGTTTATTTCTATGATTTCTAGAAACGTAAACTTTAATTGCATTTTACTCAGTTTTTCTATTTATATAATAGTTTATTATTAACTTTGGGGATATATGTATAAAAATTTACAAGCATAAAATAAGGTATGTTACAATTTATTAAAAAATGTATTTTATTCCAATTTCAACATACTATTCTAAAATTAATAATAATTATAGTACCATAATTGAGTTACTTACTTTTGTGGATCAAACATATTGGAAAGCATAAAGCATTGTGTGGCAATCGGTGGAGCAGTTTGTTGACTAATTTGAGGTGCCGTCACAACAGGTGTAATGTTTAATGCATTAGCTGCTGCTGGAGGGATTTCTAAGCCAGTACCTTCAGCTAACTTAAACATTAACTGCAATCGTCCAGTTGCACCAAGATCAATTCCACTGCGATCTAGATCATCAGTATCTAATAACGAAGGACCCTGTATAAGATCTGTTCGCTCTGTTACATTTCCAACTTTCATGGGTCTACCAGCCAATTCAAACCCATTCAATTGCTCTAACGCTTTCTTCGCATCATCTGCATTGCGAAACTAAAAATATTACAATTCGTTTAAAATCAGTTAAAAAAAATTAATTTTTTTTAATTCGTTGTTTCACGCACAATACTTGTTACTCGTAAGATTACTCTTATTACAACAACCGTTAAGTACAAAACAATAGTTCCCAACTGCAGTATCATCTGTTTTATTGATATACAAAGGCAAAGTATCACTTAACTTAAAATTATCTAGTATATTCTACAACTAGGGGCGCAAGGATGATAGGCTCGAGTCCTCAAATCATCATCCAAGTCTGAAAAAGTAATATGCTCCATGTTGTATATCGCGCATTTTATAATTTTTACATCGAACAAAGTTCTTTCTCGTAAACATGAAAGCCCACAGCTTTTGGACGTTGGCTACTATTCAATATATCTACAGATGTTTTAAAATTTAATAAATTTTTAAAAACTGTGTTGTATATGTTGGTGCTTATCCGTGGAATCGACCGACCAATATTTTTTCTTCCTAAAATATGATTACAAATATCATACAATACGGACTGTATCGGTCTACACGAGTAAAAATTTATTTCAAGATCCGAACATACTCCTCGCAATGCGAGACCTGGAAAGTATGACTGTCTGAAAAATAAAAAATATAGGCATTTCGTCCTCGCTATTGGAGGGGACTCCTCAGTAGGGCTCCGACGGCATACCCTAGATGCCCACCGCTCGGATAATCAACGGCTTTCTAAATACTTTCAACATGGTTGTCTATCTTATGGGAGAGAAAATACGTTGCCATCTATTGGACACATTTAAAGACTCAGTGTCAATCTTAATGGAAGTTGTAATGACTATCACTCTATCATGCGAGGACGAAGAGCCTATATTTTTTATATTTCAGACATTCATACTTTCTAGGTCTCGCATTGCGAGAAGCAGTATGTTTGGATCTTACAACAAATTTTTACTCGTGTAGACCGATAGAGTCCGTATCCTATGTTATGTATCTAAGAGTGATACAGTCATTTATATTTCTGATTAGAACGTATTTCTAGTCACCCAGAATCTTTTCAGATTTGATCTGTCAAGTGCCTTTAAGCTACAGTAGGTCAAAGTTTAATAAATTATGATTATTTGTTTTTTTTACCGATTTTCAATAATTTGTATCTTCTCAGTGAGCTATTTGTTACAAAAGTGTCAAATACACTTTGTTTTAAGAATCATTGCGAAGTGCTTAATAACATTTAAATTACGTTAAATGATAATTACATTAAATTACATTAAATATGATATATTTTCTTATATTTGCCTATATTTGGTTCTTTTAATATTTTATCTATTTATGCATTCTATATTATACGCAGTAAAATAAGTGTATTGTAGCTTCTCCTTACAATAACCCCCGACCTATCTCACAACAATAGCAATAGTATCTTTGACACTTAACAAATACATCTATCGATAATTTTGATCATTGCTTTCAGCGGGTCAAAGGTGACCCTCATAAATACTGATGATGGTATACGTGGTCTTTTCGCCCTGGTCCCATCACATCCTGTATCCCCGCCACAGTTTCTTCAATGAAATTGAAGGCTCAATCAAAATAGCTAATCATGAATCTTATTATGAATTCATCAATGATTCTTTGATCAAGCATTCCTTCGTCACTGTATGCATGAAAGAATCTATCGATCTGGCTAAATCCTGGAACAGTGTACATGTGGCCAATGCGAAGGAGAATCATTGAAAGTCCTGATTGCTGAGGTGAACAACAGGATTAAAGTCACTAGACCCGACTGCCGTATTTTCTGAGCCCACGTGAACAAGTTTGCCGTAGGAATAATTCAGACCTATAACTATGGGTAGAATTTAATAGCAGCGATACTTGTTTTTCCGACTCTCCTCCACCTGGCTGAGACCCTGCAACTGTCTCTTCTGACCAGCCATTTTCGTGAACTTTCACAAGTTGTAGTTAAGACAGAAATATATGCTTCACTAGAGGCTACGCCACTTATATTTGAAAACTAGGTCGGTTCGATGGGAGTGGAACCAATGAGAATAAAGATCACAGAAAATGGGGGGCCGATAGAATTATTGTCTACAGAATGGGGAACCAATAGAAATAAGCAGACATCATTTCTTAAAAATCTCGTAAGTAAATATATCCAGTAACATTCACGCTTCACATTACATTTTTAATATTAGATTATAACTTATCGACAAATTTTTGATCAACCTCATCAATTTTGCTAAAATCTTTTGAGAAATTCTTGAGAAATCGTCGAATACCCAAACCATTAAACATATAGTACAAAAACATGATACAATATTTTCCAAAAGTATCGGATAGAGGCATTGTAGTTGCATATTACACCATTTTATCCGTTTGAAATTTCTTTGAGTCGACTCACATGATGTGGAACTCGTAGTAGCTATCGAAATACAAACCAACTCAATTATGTGTGAGGTATATTGCCACCCAATGTCTCCCACGTCTTTGATGATCTTCGGTATTCAACACAAAGCCACAAGGTTTTACCCACGTTTTACCCACGTTACTGGAATTTGATCGGCCAGATAAACTCCGACCGCATGAGAGTTCATTTTCGAAGCTGCTGGAGAATATCTAGAGAGTTCATTATTGCAAAGTTCATGAGGTGGGGTGAAGGGGCGTTTTGAAAATTTCATTATAACATCACCACCAACTCCAAAAGTCAGCCAGTACTTCAATTTATAAGCGTTATTGAGCAGTGTTAGTGGTGCGTTTCATATAATACTTCTCACAGTACGGTAATCTGTGAAAAAATGGACACTGTTCCTTCTCCTTGAAATCAATAATTTTCCTCCTAGTAAGCTTACTCGGCACCTTTACTTTTTAAGGGGTTATGCCTGAGTTAAAATGATGAATATGTTAATTTTTTTTTATTCAGTTTTCTCATACCTAATAGTCGATCTTTAATCATCGATTTTTAATATTTAACTTTGATTACACCTCAATTACTGAATAGAATTTTTGTAATACCTCTAGTATAAGATTTTTATAGGGAATTTCATCGAAACTACAATATAAATCTGATTTGCAAAATAGTTCTTGCTCAAAAAGTTGTTAACCTAGTACAAACCGCCAAACAACCCATTTTCGCAAATTAACAATTTTTTCTTAGTATAATTTTCTTAATGTAAAACTACAATCTCATAAAATAAAGCAAATTCCAACTTGAAAACAGTAAAACAATTTAATCGATTTGAAATTGCCACCAAATAGTTTGCGCTGCACAACAACGATAAAGAATATTCAGTTCTGTTTTATCGATACAATAGTTCCCTAGCTTAGGAAACAACTGTTTGAATTTTGATCCATCCTTCTAGTCACAATGTAGTGTTGCATTTGTCTGCTGCTACTTATCACCTGTTATTAGTGTAGATAAAAAGTTCAAAAACTTCTACAACAAGAATTCAGATAAGTATTGTAAACTAGTAAATAGTAGTGACATTTATAAAGATTTAGTTCTTTGTGTTTCTTTTTTTTCATAGATAAATATAGATTGATTCGCTTTCATATTGAATTTGAAGAGTCTCATTTGACATGTTTACAAGAACTTTACAGAATATATTAATGGCAATTAGCAGAAATAATTGTAAACATTATAATATTTTGATTATAAATTGGTATTGACAACTTTTATTTTATTTACAAAAATATAATTAAAATATGCTAGATAGTACCCGTAAGTAATTCTTAGTTTATTTTTGTGACTTAGATGTGTATAATTTAATTGCATTTTACTCGGCTTTAGGATTTTCATGATTCTAAGTCAGTTGCCGTAGGTTTTCTCAGTGTCACGTCTAGGTGAAATCTTAAGTTTTGTGCCTGGGTTTTACTCCAATAGCACGGGACCAAGCGCGCCGGGAAGTTCCGCGTATACCCTGTGTTACCGAGCAGGACTGCTGAGAGGATGGATCGTTAAGAGGCGACCGTTCACACTGGAGTGTACTGACTGAATGAGCCTGCGAAGGATCCTATTGTCTAGGCACCGCAATCAGGAATGTGTGTACAGATATGCTTATTGGTACGGCCGGGGGTAGATAATATCTACGCGAGGAAATGTGTAGTATATATCTCGCTGCATATGCGTGGATAGGCGTTTTCCTGCGTGTATTGGTGTATAGGCTTTCAGATATATATAAGGGAGATGAGGCGCTTTGGTTGCCGAATGTCTGCTTCGTGGGTAGAGAGGGAAAAAGATACGCGTAATGATTTGACGGTAAGCCGAGTACTATATATATATATATATATGTGTGTATATGGGTGATTCTCTGACAAATCGAGCGCGCCATTGTTTCACTTTCGCCAAAAATATTTTTAAAACATTCTTCACTAGTCTATGAGTGCCCCTGAATTTTTTCAGATTTTTTCCATCAATTTCATTTAAGTTACGGAGGTTCAAAGTTGGCATAGTAAACAGTTTTTGCATTTTTGCCTATTTTCATTAATTTGTAGCTCCTCAGGGAAACATTTTTAACGATAAACACATACAACATTTTTTTTAGCAAATTTGCTCTAGTTCAAGGGAAAAATGTTAGCAAAGTCATATATATATGTTTGCTTCTACGGATAAACCTTTTAAGCCTTAAAATCAAATTTTCAGCTTGATCGATCATCAATATCGAAGCCACAAAAATTTGAAAAGATAGTTTAACTCACTATAAAAGAACCTGTGAAAGTCCCAGAATGTCAGAGGCCTTGGTTTCTCTGTAAGAAATAAATATAACAGCTTATTTATTAAAAAACACAAGTTTATTCTTGTGTTTTTTAATTATATTATTGATTTTATTTAGTTTTATTTAAAAACAAATTTTAAAAAGCATTTTTTAAGAGAGAGCAAATTAAGCTCTAGCAGAAGGGACTATCTCTCCATCTCTCTCTAATAAATGCATAAATGTAGTAAATTTAGACTTTAGACCAAATAAAAAAATTTTTAGGAAAGATTGACGGTAAAAAAAGTAGATGAGAATATTCTATAGGATCTAGCGAACAAAACAGAGCAGGTGAGAAAAGCCCAAAAACATTCATTAGATGTGAAAATAATGTTGTAATAGATAAACATACAGCAACGAAAAAAAGTTTGTGTCTTCCGATAAGGTAATCTTTTTTATGAAAACGCCTAGAGAACTGAGACTTGATGTCTGAGTTAAAGAATTTAACGACGAATGCGCACATATGAATATGTTATAAATTATTTTGTTTATATTAAGAGTTTATAATGTTACAAGTGAAAAAATGTAGCTCGAAGCCGGAGGCGAGCTCAGCGGGCTACGCGCCTGCGTGAAGAGTCGATAGCAGCTGGAACTGCAGCGAGCTACATTTTTTCGCTTGTAACGTTACAAACTTTCAATATAAACAAAATAATGTATAACATATTCATATGTCCGTATTCGTCGTTAATTCTTTAAGGGGACCCAACACCTTTAAAACTTGAAAAAGTCGAGTTTTTTTATAATTTGTTTTGATAGGAAATTTACCATAGAATATGCTCTCGAAAGCCGTTTTTCGAAAAAAAATTATAAGCAAAATACTAAATAAATATTTTGACTGGTTTCTCGCAAATTTGCTTAATTAAAATTATTTATTCAATATATCGAAAAGTTTCATTTTTTTTTAATAAATCCAGTCAGAACTAGATATTTTTATTGTATTTGTAAAAAACAGTATTTTTATAACTTTATATATATGGGTGGTTCTCTGACAAATCGAGCGGTCGATTTTTTGACCCTATCGAAAAAATTTTTTAAAATGTTCCTAAGAGACATATGAGTATCCTTGAATTTTTTCAGATTTTTTGCATCAAGTATCTTCGAGTTACAGAGGGTCAAATTTGATGAAATCATGTTTTTTTGCTTTTTCTGGCTACTTTCATTAATTTGTAGATCCTCAGGGAAGCATTTTTCACTATAGAGATATATAACATTTTTTTCTGCAAATTTTCTAAACTATAAAAAAAAATATTTTTGATGTCGTATATATATGTTTTAAGAAAGTTATAAGTCATTTAAGCTTTAAAATCAAGTTTTAGGAAATTTCGATCGTCCGTATCATAACCAAAAAATTCATGAAGATACCTTATTTCAATTCAAAAAAGTCAGAATTTAACCAATTTTATCAATTACGTAAATTTTTTTATAATAATTTCAGTCATTAAAAAAATGATAAGGTTAGTGAAATGCTTCGATATAGCAATAAAACTAAATTTTTTTCATATATGAACGGATATAATGATTTTTTACAGAGAAACCAAGGCCTCTGACATTCTGGATCTTTCGCAAACTTTTTTGAATCGAAATAAGGTATCTTCATGAATTTTTTGGTTTTGATCCGGATGCTCGAACTTTCCTAAAACTTGATATTAAAGCTTAAATGACTTATAAGTTTCTTAAAACATATATATATATGACTTCAAAAATATTTTTTTTGAAAAATTTAGAAAGTTTCCAGAAAAAAATGTTATATGTTTTTATAGTGAAAAATGTTTCCCTGAGGCCTTACAAATTAATGAAAGTAGTCAGAAAAAGCAAAAAACCTGATTTCATCAACTTTGACCCTCTGTAACTCGAAGATACTTAATGCAAAAAATCTGAAAAAATTCAGGGATACTTATATCTCTCTTAGGAACATTTTAAAAATTTTTTCCATAGGGTCAAAAAATCGACCGCTCGATTTGTCAGAGAACCACCCATATATATATGTACATATATCGTATTACAGGAATGTTTAACTTTTTCCTTGCGAATGAATGTATTTATGCGCGAATGTGTGTATGTTCGCGAGCATGTGTATCTGTGTGTGTATGTGTGTGTGTGTGTGTGTGTGTGTATATATATATATTGTAACGAGAGCTTAGGCGTACTATTTGAATAACGCGCGCTCGTTAGGTCGCACGATGCGAACTTAGTAACAAGCGACATTACTGTACTGCGGCAAGGGACACGTGGGGGAAGAGTAGGAGAAGGCCCGCGCGCCACGCTGACCAGATTCGATTTGACCGCGCCGGTGTGCACTTTGCATGTAATTTACACCTTGTGCAAGGCCACCGTTGTGCCCGAGCGACGCTATATCTTATCCGGCGAGAACTCAAGGTGATTGAGGATCAACTCCATTCCTGTGCTGGAGAAGGGACGCCTTCTCCGAGCTATCCTCGAGGACTTTGGAGCGATTCCCGTAAAAGAGCAGCGGCTCGTGTTTGAGTGCGGAGGAAGCCGCGCGCGCTTCGCACGACTGTAAGTCGAATTTTACACAATTTACTTTCTTGGCAAAGTCGCCGTTGACCGAGTATTCCCCGCCACGGAATACTCGTTCCTTCTTTGTTCAAGTGCGAGCGAATTTCTCTCCGCTGTCGCGTGTGCGACCATAGATGCGGACAATTATATTTATTTCCGTTATTTCATAATATACGAGTCTGAGACTTATTTTTCTATCGTTAACTTCTAAGTGTTCATTTTCCCCGTGTTCTCACTCCGTCCTTCTGTCCGAATCCGAAAATTATTGGTATTTGCACGGTAAGTGTGATGCTCTGGCGCATCACACATTTGTATTCGTCGCATTTGGCTAGATATTAGACGCAGTAGGCGGATCGCCGAGGAGCTACGCCGGGTAGAATTTAAAGACGCAGGTAAGATTCGGTGACGCGGCGACAAACCGTGGTCGCCACGCTAAGGCCAAATTGCCCCGTTACAATATATATATCACTCGCATATACACATACGCTCTTAAACATACATACGTATTTCGTAAATTATTTTATAACAATAAATGATGATTTTTTTTTCATTCTGTGTTTCATGAAACTATATAGTCATTAGTTGAAATTCAAATACGCGCGCTCTTCGCAACAGTCTAGGCGGCGATTCCGTAACCAAAACGTGACGATCGCTGTGACGGAAATATTTGAACTCCCCATTTACCAACCATGTATACATCGTTTCTTCCTGACTGAAGTGCTGTTTTGTAAAGTACGTAAAGGTTAGAATCAGTGTGTTTTCAAATCTGTTTTACCAGCTTTCAAATATTTGAAAGTTCTTGAATGTGAGATGTTTTCCACAGTGCAAAAATAGTTAAATTACGTTATTTGTTTATTTACCATTTTTTCAGTAGTGTTTATTTTTATTTACCTTTTTTTCTTCTAAAGTTATTTATATTTTAATTTTTTAAAGTGAAAAGGTTGGAGTAGTTGTAAGAAATTTTAGTTAGTTTAGCTTTTAGTTTAGATTAGTTAGTTATAACAATGAGTGATAAGAAGGGCAGATTGCCTAACACTCATTTAGATAGGAAATACTCCTGTGGAAGAAGTAAATGGTGACCAAGAACATTTACAGGAACTAGACCCAGTGACGCAGTAGACTCAATTGCACAACCAAGACCTTCGACATCTTCAAGAAAACTTGAAACTCCAGCAGCAGAAGGCCTCTCCGGAGTCAAGATTAGAATTATTGACATCAATATTCTATTTCCTGAACTCCAAAATGTGTTGTATTGCAAACAGTGTCATAGTGAAGTGCAGTTTCCTGAATCAACAATGATTGGATTAGGATTTAAAATTGAAGTGACATGTGTTCGATGCAGAGAAGTCTCCAGCATCAATTCTAGCAAAAAAGTGGGTGAAAGTAATCGTGCATGGGAAGTGAACCGAAGGGCTGTAGTTGCATCTCGTGCTCTTGGTGTTGGACATGCTGGACTTTCGACATTTTGTGGCATAATATTCAGTGACGTGTGTGAAAGTGTTTCTAAGGAGTCTATGCGAGCTGTAGTCCAAGAAGAAAGAGACGCTACTGAAGATGGTGCTCTTGGACTAAACATTTCTGCTGATGGCTCGTGGAGGAAAAAAGGATTTTCATCGCTATAAGGATTTGCCATTAAGGAGTCAAAAGCAAAGGCTTGGCAAGGACTACGAAAAAAGATGAGTATTCTTCTCTATATTATTTTAGCTGATTTTTATGGTTTTTGAAATATTAATTTATTTCATTTTTTTCAGTGGATATGACGCTAAGTTAGAATTCTATTTTTCTTCCATCAAATCAAGTTGGAGACTTCAACAAAATAATTAGGTAAGAATAAATATGCATTTTTAAGTATTAAATACAATAAATTAATCTAATGTTAAAATTCACAATTTATCATTTTTTGTTTACAGGTTCTCAGAGGCGTACTCAACACATTGGTATACATTCAGTATACCATATAAATCCTGAAAGTGATGGTCTACCACCAAGGATCGATGGAAGAATAGTTTCAAGAGATTTGGGAAGCAATAAATTAACTTATATTACAATATGCATCAATGAACTTTAAAGTCAATTTTCTCCAACTTTGGTTTTTCATGATTTCAGCTCGCTGTCCGTAGGATTCTAGGTGACCATATGCTTCGATTGAGCTGAAATTTGAGTATGCTCTATGTAAGTATAGTTTTCGTATGAACAGAGGGATTTTTATTTGAAAGCTTCAAATTTGTTTAATAACTTTTTCTTTTATTAAAATCTTTCTAAGCATTCAAATCACAATCCCTCTGTTCATACGAAAACTACACTTACATAGAACATACTCACAAAATTTGAGTTCAATCGAAGGATATGGTCACCTGGAATCTTACGGATAGTGAAAATCAGTCTGCGGAGTGCAACTTCGGATAGGTAGGTCCAAACTTGGATTTCAAGTGCTTAAATTGAAGGTAACTGAACATACTATAAGTATGAAAAGTTTGTCTAACATATTATTTAATTTTATACTAATTTTTTGTAATTTTATGTTTCAGATTTTAAACGTGTTGGATCCCCTTAACTCAGATGTCAAGTCTCAGTTCTCTAGGCGTTTTCATAAAAAAGATTTCCTTACCGGAAGACACAAATTTTTTCCCATTGCTGTATGTTTATCTTTTACAACACTATTTTCACATGTAATGAATGTTTTTGGGCTTTTCTCACCTACTCCGTTTTGTTTACTAGATCCCATGGAATATTCTCATCTACTTATTTTACCATCAATCATTCCTAAAATTTTTTTAATTTAGTATAAAGTTTAAATTTACTACATTTATGCATTTATTAGAGAGAGATGGAGAGATAGTCCCTTCTGCTAGAGCTTAATTTGCTCTCTCTTAAAAAATGCTTTTTAAAATTTGTTTTGTCATGAGTATGGATGTATTGATTATAATTCATTTTTCATTGACTTTTATGTCAAATATCCTTGAAACTATTATATATTGAGTATATGACACCCGGGTGCGCTTTTCAAAGTATAAAATCTTGTGTAGTTTATTTTCATTATTTTAAATGTTAAAACTGATTATATAGGGATACTCTATAGCATTTTTATAATATAGTACAACAAAATTTCGATGGATTATGCTAATATTTCACTGTTTTACCTAAATTTTTTGATGCGTGAAACAAGTCCTATTGAACAAACTTGTGTTTTTTTAATAAATAAGCTGTTATATTTATTTCTTACAGAGAAACCAAGGCCTCTGACATTCTGGGACTTACACAAGTTCTTTTATAGTGAGTTAAACTATCTTTTCAAATTTTTGTGGCTTCGATATTGATGATCGATCAAGCTGAAAACTTGATTTTAAGGCTTAAAAGGTTTATACGTAGAAGCAAACATATATATATGACTTCTCTAATATTTTTCCCTTAAACTAGAGCAAATTTGCTAAAAAAAATGTTGTATGTGTTTATCGTTAAAAATGTTTCCCTGAGGAGCTACAAATTAACGAAAATTGGCAAAAAATGCAAAAATTGCTTACTATGCCAACTTTGAACCTCTCTAACTTAAATGAAATTGATGGAAAAAATCTGAAAAAATTCAGGGGCACTCATAGACTAGTAAAGAATGTTTTAAAAATATTTTTGGCGAAAGTCAAAAAATGGCGCGCTCGATTTGTCAGAGAATCACCCATACACACACACGCTTCACCATCCTACAACCAAATTAACCAAATTAATTTCGTGTGTGTGTGTATATATATATATATACACTAGGAGGTGGTGGAAAGAATAGACTACTGGGAGGAACGCACGCAATAATCCACCTACGAGGGCGAGAAATATATACGTGCGTGTATTATGTAGGAAGCGCAATAATCCACCTAGGAGGGCGAGAAATATATATGCACTAGGAGGTGGTGAAAAGAATAGACTACTAGGAGGAACGCACGCAATAATCCACCTACGAGGGCGAGAAATATATACGTGTGTGTGTAAGGTGTAGGAAGCGCAATAATCCACCTTCAAGGGCGAGAAATATGTACGCACTAGGAGGTGGTGAAAGAAATAGACTTACTGTTGAGGTTTTTAAAATCAGAGAAACCAAAAGGGCAAGGAAAATGACTCGTGTTGCAGCAAGGAGCTTAGCAACGAGAGTGAGCCTCGAGCCTTCTTTTCCGCGGCTTTTTATATCCGTAGCGGCTCTTATCTCCCCAGATACTGAGAAGGGGAGAGTTGGTGTTTCGTAAGATATTAAAGGTAGCGCTTAAATCTTATTGATAGATTAGCGTTAAATCTAAGTAAAATAACACAAGAGGTGATCAGTAATATGGTGTTTGCGTGCATGTTGTTGTGAGTACATTAATTCATTTGGGAGATAATAGTTAAATATTTATTGCGTTTTGTGATCGTTTAGTATAGCATTGATTTCCGCTGCTCCTTGGCTTATCTCCACGTGGTCGTGTGAATATTTTTCGTTGGTTAAGTGTCTAAACGTGTGTAATAAGGAGATATTGCTATTTAACATATACCATTTTATAGCCTTTTAATATTATAATTAATTTAAAATTGAAGTTACATTGGAAAGAATGTGGTATTGTAGTATCTAGGTACTGTGGGGATATATGCATCGCTACTTTACACGCGAAGTCTGTTGCTCATTTGGTTGATTTTTAGGTAAAGGGTGTGGATTTTAATATGTAGGGGTGTACAGATATACATATATTTATTTATTCATATATATGTATATATATGACGGAAATTATAGGGGGGGATGGTGTTATTTGTGCGTTGATACTCTAGGTTAATTTGGTTGTAGGATGGTGAAGTATATAGTAGTCGCTTGGTGGGTGTAACGGGTAGGTATTTTCAGGGGCAAGACTTCGAATGTGAGCGAGACGTGACATCAGCATCTATTAGACCGATTAAGCTGAAATTTCTTGGAGAACTCCAGGAAACCTTCCTTTACAAACTGAATGGAGCAGAAAGTAAGTTAAAAGTAATGCTACTTATATGGACATATATGATATTCTGTATAATTACCAATATTATTAACTACTATGTCCATGATTCCCTTTTGCGGCTGTCCATTCTGTTTGAGAAGCACCACCCTTTGTCAACCGCTAATGCTCGCTTCACATACTTTCTCTCTCTCTCGCTCTCATGGCGCCGCCCGTCTTGCCTGGCATCTCTCTCACTTACTCACACGTTCTCGCTCTCCCTAATACGAAGTCACGTGCATGTGATCGCGCGTGCGCTGCTGTCTAGCTTCCTGCCGCGCTCTCTTCCGAGTGTCGGCAGGTTGCGCAGGTGTGACTGTATACGTCACGTCCTGCGCTCCGGACGCGGTCGAGCAGGGGCAACTCCTGCGAGTACCACAGAGCGCTGTAGTCCAGCTGTACTAGCAATTGAGGTGGATGTTGCTTGGAGCACTTTAGTTTTTTTTTTTAAAAAGTAAAAACACGCGTAGAATAAGATAGTCTTGCTCCTGCGTGCGAAAAACCTTAGGAATTTGTTTAATAGAAGAGAAACGGCTGAATTTTGCATTTTTCGTCAAAGAATCACGTATATCGCGAAAAAGAAGCTTCGTATGACAAAATATGAAGAATTCTTTTTTGTCTAATATGAAATTTCCTATCGAATGAGACCTTCCGAGAAAAAAATTTCATTTCAATCAAATTTTTTTTTCATGATCAAATTAAGCGAAAAACTTTTAATTGTTTAAACACTACTCTCTAATAAAGTCGACATTGGCAATCGGGACAAATTTTTCGGGAAATAATAGATGGCTATGGTATTAATACATACCCGAAAATCCGGTCGCCGTCTGACAAATGGTTTTATTAAAAATCATTAATTAATTAAAGTTGAGTGCAAATTTTTAATGTCTTACAACTTTTTTAAAAATGATCTCTGACACTGGCTAGATTTTTCATGTATACTTTAACGTTGTCGGAACTAAATGCAATGCGCAAAATGTTTATTTTTTAATTTAACAATGCTTTTAGAATTTTATAAAAATTTTGGTTTAATTAATTAATGCATCATTTCATTAAATATCGATCGATTTGAACATTTTTTTTAAATAAATAGTGTTTTCAACGACGTTTAATTTAAGCCGTTGAACGTTCAAAAATTCGAAGTGGTTACAGAGTTATGAAGAATTACGTTTATCAACATTTGCGGCTGAAGTAAACGACACAGAGTCATTCTGTAAAATTCTGCAGGTAAGTGAATACATCTACTTTGTAGGGATATATGTACGAATAAATATAAAATCGTATACCCGTTTAAAAATGAACTCGAAAGTGTCGAATTTGCATGAAATTCGGCGCGAAGGCGGGCGGCGAGAGACGCCCGGTGGTGGGGGAAGCCGTCAACGTTCAAGTCGAAAAGTCGTTCCACGCGCTTCAAATCTGTTCGCGCGGAAAAATTTTCATTTTCTCAGCAATGGAACGACCAAGTTTGATGATTTTTTTTTAATTCGATATAGGAAATCGAAAAAAATTCATTGAAATTGTTATTAATAATATATATCTCATAATTCCCTTGTTACTTAGGATATTAATCTTTATCGACATCTGCACGAGACACGGGTCGAGATACGCTCGATTCAACGCGACCAGTCGGATGCCACGCGTTTGGTATTCAACGACCGGTCTTCTAATTAAGAGTCCAATATGCAATTCTCCTCTCCAGCTTAGTAGGCAGCGGGACCCATTTAATCCCTGGGGGCTCAGGCAGGCACCCCACCCCAGCATCATTACTGTAGCTCCCTCAGCGAAGACTCTAAAGTCCTCTGCCCAGCATACGGGCTAACCACTGCCACTACGAATTCAATCCCATACAGGACGGGGTCTCACTGACCCCGCGGCTTCCTGTCCTGTAGTACATAGTTTCAACTCCCATGTGGAGAGCTCGCGACCATTTCCCCGAAGGTACTAAGCATCACTACCACATTATAGTTATCCCTGCACAGATAATTAGCATTGGCCAACTATTCTTTCCCACGGAGGGGTCACGGTTTGTTCCCCATGAAACGGTGGGATCCATCACCTATCATGAGGCCCGTGGTTACTGGTTTTGACCTTCACCACTCTAATGTGGTCCTTCATGCCACTTGACCAGTACCAGCTCGAGCCGTCTCCGAACTCTTCCCCCCATCACGTAGGAGGTGGTACCGAGGCTAGTGAATTCTCAGTACTTCGCCCGTCTGCTCTGGCGAAACCATCGTACGGTGGGGCGTCTCCATCCGCGGATGACTCGATTCACAAGATACAGCTCCGGGTAAAGGAGCCACAACTACCGCTGAGCAGCCAGAATCGGGCGATAGAATCGGGCGTCCAACATTATCAAATACGGTTCACAGAGAGGCCGCCCGATAACAGGGTACGTTCGCGTTTGAGATTCGTTATAAATTGTTAAATAATCTACAACCTCACGATACACATACACACACACAAATATTTTTAGATTTTTTTAGTCTTCCCTCGGCATACCAAATGTCTCTGCATGCCTGCGTTAGGCTCTCTCCGTCTCTCTCTCTCTCTTCCGCTTTCACTTTATACGAGCTGTCTCAGTGCCACTATCATATTTGCATGCACCAAATGCATGTAATTCATATTTCCACTAATTAAGAGACTAAAGGCATGAGATCTTTGATCTTTGGCCTCTCGGGCCTCTCAATAATACTTCAGCTGGATGTGACTAAGCCTCGGCTTGACCATAATTATCTCTTTATCTATTACTTGAACGTGGAGGCGCGTACATCACTTTTGGGGCAGGTAAACATTCGAGGAAAGCGTAGATTGGTCCAGAATTCTAAACGTCAGTGTACTTTTGACAGTCGCATGCGACACTTCGTTCCGACCACAGTGTACTTATGCAATTGGCAATGCCGGATTTGCGAGCGAAAACGGAAATAACCTTACAGGGCATACACAAGAGGAACGTCGCGGCTCGAAGCTACCTTCTAATCGAGAAGTTTTGCAGTGTTGCATTTATCAAATGAGAAATTTCAATCAGTCTCATCGGATTTCTGCAGATGCAACAATAAGAAAAGTGCTCATTTTTTGGGAAGAAGCAGGAATCCCTACAATTGAAACATGTGTGTGCATTTCAAGATTAGACAAATTAGTCCAACATAAATTAGTGACAAAAAATCTGCTTAGAAAAGACTCTGTAGTGCAATCTGTAAGACAGATTGATTTTCTGAGTAAAATGGACAAATTGTTCGACATTGCCCATATAACAAAAACAGAAAATTTGAAAGACACAAAACCTGTTGCTTTCTTAAATAACCAAAGAGATAATAGAACCGGAAATCTAAAGCGCATTATGTACACTGCATTGCTAAAAGAATCCTCAGGTGTATCTAAAGCTACTAAACAACGTAAGTAAAAAATAAAACTAATTTACTGCAAAGAAAAAATGGAAATGAGTAACTTTCGCGCACTAGCATATATCAAGTGCGCTCGGGTTAGTGCGTATACCACAAGCATTCAGACTTTTGGCTTCTTTCGATGTCATTATTTCAATTAAAAGTGTTCAGCTTGCTTTCGCAACATCTATCGCACTAACAATTAAAGCAGTGGGCAAGTTAAACAGCTGCAGTTATTTGCTAGTAACTCGTGCTATTTTTTACCAGGGTCTCGATGCCAGTTAGGAAATCAAAATTATAACAACAATTAATAGTTGTATTTCAACAACTTTAATGTCTGTGTAAACGCGTGCAATCGAAAATATAGTTTTGTCAAAGGTCTCTCATTTACTCTTTGTTTATTACATATTTCACTTTTCAGAAACTGTGATGTCAAGCGCCGTTGATGATCAAAATAATTTCCATTTGATGGATTACTTGCTCCCAAAGGATGACCTGACCAGTCTAAATGCCGCCTTCGATCAAGACTCAGATGACGATAAGGATACTGAATTCTGCATTAATGAACCTTCTTCTGAATCTAAAAGGAGAAGAATTATTACTGCAGATTTGACTAGTGCGCTTGATCGCACCAGGGTCAGTGACCGAAGTGCTGCGAGAATTTTAGCAGCTGTTGCATACAGCGTTGGAATCGACATTGATGAGTTGCATTTGGGTCGCGAATGGATTCTTTAATCTCGATTGCGACAGCGAGAAAAAGTTGCTAAAACTATAAAAGAGGCTTTTATGGCATTTCACGCCTCAAGACTCTTCGTCAACTGGGATGGAAAGCAATTTGATGATCCGGATGACAAAAAAAGAAGAAGAAGACGACCGACTTCCTGTGGTTATTACAGGAGAGGGTGATAGCCAGTTAATTGGTATTCTGAAGATCTCTCGAGGAACGGGAGAAGAGTAAGCCAAAGCCGTGGTGGAGTTTCTCATCGAATGGGAAATTGAAGATGACATCTGCAGAATGGTCTTCGATACCACGGCTTCGAACACTGGACCCTCGAGCGGAGCGTGTGCCCCGATTGCAAGTAAATTAGGCATAATCTCTTGCATTATGCTTGTAGACATCATGTTTACGAGTTGATGCTGAGAGCTGCGTTCGAGCAAGCTTTGAACTGTGCAACTGCAGGACATGGGGTGCAAATGTTTAAACGCTTCGAAAAAGTGTGGCCGGTGCTGGAAAAGGATAAGTTTGCACTAGGTCTGCAGGATGATTTTATTTATGCACAAGTCAAAGATGACGTAGAAGATATTCTTTCCTGTGTGGAGCGTCAGCTGAAGGTAGCATTATTATTTATAATTGTTTAATAATGTATATTTAACCTAATAAATTCACTTTTGAATTATTACAATCATGTTTAAGGAATCATTTGTAAGGGATGATTACAAAAAATTCCTAGAGCTTATCCTCTTATTCCTTGGGGAAAGTAACTCAGCCAATGTGATGTTCAAAGCTCTTGGACCAATTTATCATGCGCGGTGGATGTCCAAAGCAATTTATTCTTTGAAGATCTTTTTATTCAGGCAACAATTCCATTTAACATCCGCTGAAAAGACCGGCTTGCGAGATGTGTGCTTATTTATTTGCCTGGCCTATCAAATGCTCTGGTTTGCAGCCAACGTTCCCCAGGCAGCTCCAAGGCTGGGTTTGGAGTTTTTAAAAAATGTAGCGAAATTCAGTAAAATAAACAGCGTCATTTCGCAAGCTCTGCTGAAAAAAATGAATTACTACTTATGGTACTTAAGTGAGGAATTAATTGCATAAGCACTCTTTAATGATTTGTTATCAAATGAGTCTAAAATCTTGTTATGCAATGCAATTAATTCCTCTAGTAAAGCGAGCTTGATTAAAGCTGATCCAGTTTCATTAGTGGCAATAAATGATCAGTTTGCTAGTCGTACAACTGTTCAGTATTTTAACAAACTTAAGTTAAGTTTAGAATTTATAAAAGTTGATCCCGATTTTTGGAAGCAACGGGACGACTATAAAGAAGTTGTTTTCTCTCTGCAGGTAGTAAATGATCACGCAGAAAGAGGTCTACAACTTGCTTCGCAGTATAATAAATTTTTAAGCAAAAATGAAAGTGTCAAACAAGATATAAAGCAACTTGCAAATGAGCATAGGAATATTTTTCACGATTGTAACCGAGAAAAACTTAAGAAAACAATGACTGATTTTTTGTATAAAAATATTTAATTACAAGATAATTTTTTAATAATAATTAACTATAAAAAACTTTTAAATTGTTCTATTTTTGCATTCTTGCATTAGTATATTTATGAATGTGTAAGTGTATGTAAATGATATTGATAATTAACATAAAATAGTGTAGTGTAGTCAATATATATAAATAATATCTGTAATTTACTTATAAATAACACATAAATAATGTTTATTAATAATACTTAATAAAAATTTTGTTCAATGAATAGTCCATTCAGTGAATCATCAAAAAAAGATTAAAAAATGAGGGTACTCCCGACATCTATTCCCGAGACATGTATTAAAAAATGTGCATTGAAATATTTTGATATATATTGCTATCCAATTCAAAATGGCGGACGATACGAAAATTTTTGTTTTAGCATTCCCAAAATTTTTTTTCCGAAAGCTATGGACTTTCATAAAAATTTCTTGAGATAGAAAGCTTTTACAGTTAGTCAAAGAATACTTTCAATTTGTTTTCAGACTGATTCAATACAATTTTTGATTTTTTGAAAAATCACAAAATCAAAATTTCGAATAATGTCCTTAAAAAACTAAATAATATTTAAAGCTTTCTTCGTAATTATGTGAAGATTAATTAGTTTTTGTATTATTTACATTTTAATGTACAGTTCGATATATATTTATGCATGTGAAAAAAACTGTTTAGGAGGAAGTTAAGTGTTTTTAAATTCTTCAATATAGACTGTATAGAGGTCAAACGAAAAGTAATGGCGGACGCGTGTGCAACTTGCTTAGAAGTATTTGAAAAGTGTCTTAAAAAAAGGATTTTACACGTTAAGGGGGTCCGATAGCCACTAATGACCCGTCACTAACCATACGATAGAAAAGTGCTTGAATCTCAATAAATATAAGGAATTACGTAAATTCAAGAGATAGTTTCCCTGCGTCTCGGCATCATGTGCAAAGCTTGAAATCGAAATATTCAGATGTCGAAAAGAGGAATTGGAATGAAAAGCAGTACACGTAACTTGACTAACCGTTCTTTTCGATACCTGCATATTTTTATTTTAAATTTCGTCTTAAACTAAGTCTAAAAAAAACTTAAAACTATGTCTTAAATTTGCGTAATTCATTATATTTATTGGATCTAAGCACTTCTTTATCGTACGGTTAGTGGTGGGCCATTAGTGGCTACTGGACCCCTTTAGTATATGGAAAATATAATTGTGTATACATTACAGTTTTTCGTCTTGTCAATTACGCTGTGAACTTATTTCGCAAAACAAAATATTTTGAGATATACTCACAGTATTTATAATATTAAAATATAAGTTTATATACAATTTAAAATCATTTTCAAATTTAATCTGTAAAAAATGTAATTTGTGTCTATAAGTGATTTTAATATAAATAGTATTCTTGTAAATTTTAAGGTTAGCATTCTAATTGTGACACAGGACCTTTAATAAACTTTAACAAACCATTGAATTCAAGAATTTCAAAAAAGTATTTCAATTATGTTTTAGGAATGAATATGGAATGAAAGTCTAAAATCCGCAAAATAGATATTGTAGTAACAAAATAGCTTAAAAATGATAATACAGAAAAGAAAGTTGTGAATAAATATGCGCCTCCTCCATACACTGAAGAATCATTTAATCAACTAACCCAGCACCTAAAAAAATTAGAGGATCATCCCGACAATTGGGTAACGTGCAGTGTAAAGCTAAAAAGAAGGGCAGGTGTTATGCATAACTGTCTGCAATTATTAATCATATAATTTATTTAATATTCTTTAAGTTGTATAATAATGTAATGATGGAGTCACTAACTGTTTCAGAGAATATGGATGAAGCTTTGACAAAGAACGAGCTTTTAAAAGCAAGAGATAGCACTAACTGCGAGCTTAGATGAGAGTGACAGTCTCATAAAAATATGTTAACCCATTAAGTCCCAAATTCCAGAAATTTCAACCTTACATTCAAGCTTAAATATTTTGATGAAAACAACCAAAAATTTATTAGGGAATATAATTCTTTTGTTGTTATTATCGATCTCTCCGAGGCAAAGGGTTTAAAAAATTAAAACTCCTTTGTGTACATATGTACATATGTACACGTATTCAAGAACATAGAAAATCTAAGGACAGTGTCATTTCCGAGCATAGTAAAAAGTACAATCATACTTTTAATTTTGAAGGATATAAAATAAAAGACAAAGAAAACAATTTAAATAAAAGATTGATCTCGGAAATGATGCATATACATTTGCAAGATAATGGTATCAATAAGAAAAAGGATACCCAGAAACTCAATAACGTGTACACACATTTAATATACCAGCTTAAGATTTAAAATCAAATTTGTATACATCGAAAGGATGAGGTGATGCGTGACGTCATATGTAAACAAACCGCGCGAAAGACTTTTCGCACTATATAAGCGACGATTGCCGGCTACTTCCTCACTCCCGAGACAGTAGCTGACAAAGTGTATAAATAATAGCTGTGTCACTCGGTCTCTCTCTTTCCCCGCTGTTAACTAGCCGGCGGAAAGGATTATCGAGATGTACACAAATTAAATGTGCTCCAATATGTAACTTTCAAAAATATCGCCTTTTCTATGTAATACTCTGTTCATTTTAAAGTCTGTATCTTTATTGTAATAAAAAAAAATTTTGACAGTTTCCTGATGAGGGCGACAATGATCGCCGAAACGTCGTTTCTTAAAAGAAAGGAGTTTTAATTTTTTAAACCCTTTCAAAACCATTGCCTCGGAGAGATCGATAATAACAACAAAAGAATTATAACAAACTACCGAGGGATAAAATCATACTAAATAGTGTATACACACTCATCTAAACACATTATTAGGGAATAGTCATTCCTACTATTTTCGGGTATGCCCGACAAGATGCAATGGTTAAAAAATGCGTAAAAATTGTTTTTTAGTTAATAATAGACGAATTACAATCAAAAATGCGTTTTTTTCAAGCACTTTTTTTTCAATCGAAATTTAGAGGGGGAAGCAATTTTATTTTAATGTCGCAAATATGCACAAAAGTGCACAAAACATTTAAGCTTTCCAAATCTGACTCGGGTTTTTGGCTACGATTTTTTTCCACAAAATGGCGGCGGTTCTTGTGACACAGGGTGATGCTAAACTTTGTGATTTTTTTTCTCGAAAAATATCACCTTAAGGGGACCCAACACGTTTAAAATCTGAAAAATAAAAATATTCTAAATTGATATTAAATTAAATAATATGTTGGAGAAACTTTTCATACTTATAGTATGTTCTCTTACCTTCAAATGAAGCCTTTAAAATCCAATTTCGTACCTACCTATCCGGAGTGGCACTCCGCAGACTGTTTTTCACTGTGCGTAGGATTCCAGGTGACCATATGCTTCGATTGAGCTCAAATTTTGTGAGTATGTTCTATATAAGTGTAGTTTTTGCATGAACAGAGGGATTTTGATTTGAATGCTTAGAAAGATTTTAATAAAAAGTAAATTTTTTCAATTTATAAATTTTTTATATTACAGTTTTTTTTATTAAATAAGTTTAAAGCTTTCAAATCAAAATTCCTCTGTTCATGCGAAAACTACACTTATATAGAACATACTCACAAAATTTGAGCTCAATCGAAGCATATGGTCACCTGGAATCCTACGCACAGTGAGCTGAAATCTGTATTGTAAGACATTGACATGAAATTGTAAGACACTGTATTACTATGTCGGACTATAAAATTGAGCATCCTAACTTTCATAATACTTTTATAAATGCCACCAAAACGTAGCAATGTATTATCTGATTCAGAATCAAATTATTCAGATGACGATGATGAAGAATTTTTACCTGACCCTAATAATTCTGGTGCTGATGACAGTAACGACTCCGAATCAGAAGTTTTTGAAGATATCAGTTCGAAAATAACTTATTCTCAAGCTTCAAAAACATATAAAGAAAATCAATCTAAACTAGATGATAAATATAATTTTGAACGGGTAGAAGTAGAAGAACGTTATTCAGGGGACGTTGATAATTCGTGTCCAATGATTGACAATGTAAAAAAGAAACTTCAGAATATGAACTGTAATGAGTTATTTAAAATACTTTTTTCTGATAAAATGAAAAATTATATAATTGAGTCCACGAAACAAAACGATTGTAATATAACATTGGAAGATTTTAATAGTTTCATAGGAATTCTTATTACGTCTGCATTCAATTCTAGAAAATCATATAAACATTATTGGTCAACTGGCCCTTTCTTATCCTTTGAACCAATCAAAAAAGCTATGTCTCGAATAAATTTCAAAAAATAAAGTCTAAAATATTCTATAACAACAGGTGAGACTGACAGTGACAGAGCTTGGCGTGTACGTAAACTCATGAATTTATTTCGAAGGAACTTACAGCAGTTTGGATATTTTCAAACAGCAATGTCAGTAGACGAAATGATGGCCAAATATTTTTGGAGGACTGTCTTGAAACAGTTTAGAAAAGGAAAACCCATTCGATTTGGTCTCAAATTTTAAGAACTCTGTACTCCTGACGGATATAGATTTTGACTTGTACTCTGGAAAAATTCGAATTTAATGGGAAAAAAATTATCCAAATGCTCATTGGGATCTCGCGTAGTACTAAATTTATTACACAATTTTTTTTCTACCGTTGGTGTTAAAAATATACCTTTTTATCACCTTTACATAGACGATCTTTTTACAATCATCGATCTTGTTTTACATTTCACTAACTTTATTAGTTTTTTTATGATTGAAATTATTATAAACGAACTTATTTAATTGATAAGATTGGTTAAATGCTTCGATAGAGCAATATAACTAAATTTTTTTCAAATATGAACTGTTATAATGATTTTTTACAGAGAAACAAAGGCCTCTGACATTATGGGTCTTTCGCATACTTTTTTATATTGAAATAAGGTATCTTCATGAATTTTTTGGTTTTGATCCGGATGCTCGAACTTTCCTAAAACTTGATATTAAAGCTTAAATGACTTATAAGTTTCTTAAAACATATATATATATGACTTCAAAAATATTTTTTTTGAAAAATTTAGAAAGTTTCCAGAAAAAAATGTTATATGTTTTTATAGTGAAAAATGTTTCCCTGAGGCCTTACAAATTAATGAAAGTAGTCAGAAAAAGCAAAAAACCTGATTTCATCAAATTTGACCCTCTGTAACTCGAAGATATTTGATGGAAAAAATCTGAAAAAATTGTGGGATACTCACATGTCTCTTAGGAACATTTTAAAAATATTTTTGGTTAGGGTCAAAAAATTGACCGCTTGATTTGTCAGAGAACCACCCATATACACTCTGCCTTCGGAAAGCAGCGCGACCTATTATACTTTGAATTTGCTAGATAACCTTATTTATTCAAATTTCTTCTCCTAATATTCAATTTATCATGTTTTAAATCTAGAAAAAATAAGCACTCAATTCAAAGATTTTTCCAATATCTTTCTAATGGTATTACATTTTCTTATGATTAACATCCTCTAAAAAAATATATTTCTGCTTGAAAATTAATTTGTGAAAAAAAATTAATTTTCATAACTTTCGATTGTTGTTTGTTATTAAGATAATTTTTGTAAGACCAATTTTTTAAGTTAACCCTACTCATTCTACTTGCTTACATTGCCACGGTCACTGTATTATTGTCTGTGCGCTTTTGTGATGAACGGACGCAGCCAGACGCGATAGCCGAATGAACCTTGCATCATAATAATGGTAAATAATAACTGTAGTACCCCCTCGCGGAGTAATATTTGGTGAAGCGGCAGCAGTCGGCGACGAGCGAACTGACATCGTCTTTTCGTTGTGGCAGGTTTGGCTGTCGCCCGAAGAGCCGTAGCCTTTAACGTTATACTGTTGTGCGCTATATCCGTGAGCATCTGCACATATAGTACTTTGTTATTGTATGTTTTAGCGAGTCTTTTCAGACTGTATAAGTGTGCGTATAAGTAGTCTTCCATAGGGAACGTCGTCGTCTGTACGTACACTTTTAAAAAGACTAGTTCAACGCGAATGTGAACATACGTTGTCAAAGTTTTGTAGAGGTTAACGTCGCCGTCGCCGTCACCATCCCTCCAGTGCTATCATCTGCGTTCTCATCGTCGAGTCGCTCAAGCTCTAGCGGGTGTGCGAAATCGCGCCGCCCGCACCTGAACAGCCCGAATCCACTGCGCAGACAGATACACCGCCTTCTCGATGTGGAGTCGTTCGAGCTCAATGCTTACAAACAACAATGTACATGGATGAAGCACTGCATGTACTGTTTTGAAATGAACTGAAATACCATTTTTTTGAACTGAAATACCATAGGTTTCGTCGCTCAAACAAGGAACGAAACATCTGACAATTTCGAAACTGTATTGCATGTTGTAGAACGCAATGCCCCAAAAATTTTACATATCCGAAAATATACTACCCCTGCTCGTAGATTGTATTTACATTGGAAATGTTAACGTATCTGACATGTTAAAAAATAGAAAAAATAATAAAATTCATCCTTCAAAATTTTAGAAAACTTTTTAAAGCTGAGGAGTTTTTGTAAATTGGATATAAAATGCAAGTATAAAATGACTGTTATGTGCCGATGCCGAGCGACCAAATCGGCAACGTCGCATTACGCATAAGACATTAAAGAAGTGCACTAAGTATGCGCTTAACTGTCGCCAAGTCGAACGAAGACGAGCGATAGCGGTACTTCTCCTCCAGCCCTCGAAACGCTGACCAAGCGCTTCGGCCTCCCATGCGCCGCCGGACTTCACCCGAAGTTCACGAGTGCAAGAGAGAGCGAAGTAGCTAATGAAGCGAAGAGAGGGATGGGGGAGAGGTAAGAACAATTAGTGGGAGAGAAAGTGACGCGCTGTCTCCCATGCATAATTGCGCGCCCTCCGGCAGAGCGTCTTGAGCCACCGAGCGGACTCGACGTGTTTCTTCAGTTTAGCTTTTACGTGTATCTTTCCATTTTCTTGTTCTCATAGAGGCCCAAGGGGCGTTTGTTCAATTATATTTGATTTGATTTGGGTTTTGTGATAATAAATAAAAATTCGATTCATAGACTATTTTTATCATTGCCTATTGTACGGTCGGCTCGATTTTACACCAATTCCAAACGCCCCATCGCTCCTGGACGCCGCCGCTGCTATCGTATGAATTGCGCTTGCATTTTCTGGTCTGAATCGGACTATCTAGCCCAGCCGATCTGTTCTGCAAAACGAAGGTAAGAGCTCAAATAAATTTACTAATATATAGTGAGCCATATTAATACGTTGTTCGACTTCGTGGCACGTTTCCGATCACGCTGATTTTTGAAGCTTGACTAAGCACGTCTGTGTACTTCTCGTGTTGCGCGCTCCCCTATCTCTTGTTTTTCGCGTCTAAGCTTTGTGCGCGAACCTAACAATGACCAAGATGACATTTTCATACGTCTTTTATGAAAAATATAGTGGAAAATAAAGGGGTGCATAAGCTTTTTAAGTTCAGATATTAAAAATATCACCTTACAAGTACAATTTAAATAAGCACGTGAATTCAGTCATTCACCATTTTTCAAACTAACTAAAAGATACAATTATTAGTAACATTATCATTCTTAAAGTTCAAACTCATTCTATGGAAAGGAATATTTATTCTTTTCAAGGAAGAGCGATGATGGCTCAATCGGTAAAGTAACAGGCTAGAAATCCAGAGGTCCTGGGTTCACTGGGTTTGGATTCCACTGTGTACATCGTGTATATTTTCACTGTACATAAAACTGTAGGTCCCCGTTCCCTTTCAGATTTGCAAGTTTCTCAATAGTGGACTAAATGCACTAATTGAGGACCCACAAAAACGCACGGAATGAGAGTCGCTAATACCGACAGGGGATGCGACTTAAAACAAACTAACAAAAACAAAAGGAAGAGCGCAGATTTTTATATTATATACAAAACAATTTCATGTAAAAATAATTGAATGAAAAACCACCACTATTTGAAGGTCATTAAACTATGGTTTGTGTTTCGAAGATCTCATTAAGTATACCATCTGCATTTGATCTTTCAAAATAGTGAAAGTCAATGAGATATTAAATAATTTCCACCTTGAATACATTAAAATACACTATATGCAGGGATTGATGGTAAAAATCGAACGCATTTAAAGGTTCTGAAATCTGTTTAAAAACACACTTTTCCCAGAAGAAAATTTTGGCAATTATAAAGTTTGATCTTCAATAAGTTTTTTAATAGTCTATTTATTAATAAAATATTAAATTAGGTATAAATGAATGTATGCATCTTTTCGAGCCAACAAGGTTTTTAATTAAGCCAAAGTTTCGACCGTGTGACAGTCCTCTTCAGGGCTATGTGAAACAAAATTTTCTTTAATAATACAATAATATAATTCAAACAATTTAACAAAATTACAAAATTACAAAATTACAAAATACCTCAATAAATAAAACTCAATGTTTACAGCATATAAAAACAGCCGTGCGCCCATTTGCCGACACTGAAATAACATAAATTATGAAACAATCGCAAAAAAACTGCTAAAACTAATACAATAATAATATAAAATAAAATAAATAAAATAGCCTATCCCTCACTTATTCTGTCAATGACTCGAATTTTGCACAGTGACCGGTGCCGCCAGGTGGTGATGCGACACCGGTGGAGATCAGCGAACAGCTGACTCCCGCATTTCGCAAAATGTTATTTCCCCCTTACAAGAAAACACGCAAACATATACAAAAACTCTGATACAATGTTCGAGATCCAGAGCCCCAACGCACCAGTAGAGCATAACCAGCTCACATACGAAACGAAATGGTGGCACGAATAATGTATCATGTACAAGATTAAATGACTATATGCATTTCTTCGATCCACGATATTTATTAATTTTTAACCGACGTTTCGATCTGCTACAGATCCTCTTCAGGGCTATGTCAAATAACGTCAAACTATAATTGTTGGAGTGGTGGAAAATTAGTGAGGTTATTTTTAATAATAAGTAACTTTATTATAATGTGTGATGTGTCGTCGGACACGACTGTCCGAGACTTACAAGCGAGAGAGAGAATGAGCGCGAGTACAGTAAATGCAAGCGCTCTTCTCTATAGGGTATATCTATATATGTGTGTTTACATACTCGCGTGTTCGCGTTTTCGGAGTCGCGCTTGTCTCGATGTACAAAATCATATATATACAAGAGATGCCGCGACCAGTATTAATTCATAGAACAACAAGCAAAGAGTATAATATTTATACAATATTCAACACGCCTCCTTAAATTTATATTCTTTGCTTTTACATTCAGTCTTGTCGCTTTTGCAATTTTCAAATATATTTAATGCTTTTCAGTGTTTTGTGAACTTTTCTCTATTCAAACATTTTGTTAATATATCAGCTAGATTTAACTCTGAATTTATTTTTATAATATCGATTATTCCATTTTCATAATATTCATTAATGTAGTAATATTGTACTTCGATGTGCTTTGAATTTTTTGTATCATTTCCAAACTTTGCAAACACTATTGCACCCGAATTGTCTTCGTATGTTTATTCTTTCATTGAATTTTTCTTTAAACATTTCACTTAGCAGATTTCTTACAAATATTACTTCTGTTACTGCATCTGACATAGCCGTATATTCTGCAAAGGTTGAACCTTTCGTTACATTCTTTTGATTATTTGTTTTCCAATAAATCAGATTTCCATAATATCTTATAATATATCCAATTGTGGATTTTCTATCTATATTGTCTCCGGCAAAATCTGAGTCTACCATGCAATCTAGTGTATCACATTTTAAATTATTAAAATACGTTAATTTTAGATCTTTGGTATTCACTAGATATTTTAATACTCTCATAGCATATTTGAAATGAGTTTCATTATAACAACTTTGGAATCTACTCAAGTAGTTTACACTATATGAGATATCTGGTCTCGTACCAGTACTTATATAAAGTAATTCTCCTATTAAGGAGTTATGACAGTGTTAAAACCTGAAAAAAACCAAAAATTGTTAGTGTTGTAAAAAATTAATAGATATATAGGTGCTCTAAAAACTATATTTTTGCTTTCAAATACAAGTATTATACATCACTTTTATGCATAAATAATATGCAAAAAGTGAGTGTAACATTTAAAAACAATTAAAGGAATTGCTTACCAAAAATCATGATTTTCATCACTTTTGTTTGCTTGCCGCATGGTTCTGATGGAACCGTACCATCAATTCTATTGAATCAAAGTGCCAAATCTTCCCTATGAGTCTGGTCTCAGACTAAGTGGAACAGATTCCTAAAAAACATAAAATTAATATAATTAATTAAACATATATTGACAATATTAATAATTATAGTGAATGTTACATATGTAAACATACGTAACATTCACTTTGAACTTATTTTTGCCAATTCTGCTCCACTCAGTTTGTGACCGTACTCATTGGGAAGGTTTTACACTTTGGTTCATCCGGATTGATGTTACGGTTCCTTCAGAAAGCTGCGGCAAGTACATGAAAAACATGAAAAAACTAAATTTGAGTAAAAGGCATTTAAAGTTTATAATGTAAATCATACAAATAAACTCAGCTATACTTACAGAAACTATGTGGCATACCTTGATTTGCTTTTGGTACTCAAATATACATACAATAAAGTATATTTGGTGGTATGCGCATATCATGCTCTGTGATAATAGCATTTAGAAGCTGGAAATAAAATAAAAATTATCGTTAGCTATTCATAATCAAGTTATGTTTATGAATTACAATTACATGCAATACTTACCATTATTAAATACACTGCAAGTTGTTAAAAAGTATGCAAAATAATACTCCAGACAGTCAATATAAACTCCCATCTTGCTGGATTGCACCCGTATACCTAAAAGCAAAAAATAAACTAATAAAGAAATAGGTCATTATGAACACAAGTATTACTAATTAGTTTCCAATACTTAACTGAATAATTTTTGTATTCTGCAGAAGCTCTTGCACTTTTACAACACCACTGAGGTTATAAGCATTGTCACAGCAGCTAGCAGACTAACTGCACTGATCTAGTGTCTTGGATGAAAAACAGCTGTTTGGCTGCTTTCTGCTGCTTTACAGAAAATTCTACTATACCGATCAAACAGTAATCTTCATTCTCGACCGGACGCTGTGAGGAACAACCTGTTCGAGTGGCAAATTCAAATTTGTTGAATGCCTTTACTTTAACGCATTGAGTTTATTAACATAAAATCACACATAGAAAAATTAATTTTACGGATTTTATTTATTTTACGGAAATAATTTCATAACTCTTGAGAAAAAAACGGTTTGTAAAACGGTTTTTAAGTAGTATTTTCAGTAAGATTTCTCATGAAATAACTCTGTAAAAAGTGTGGTAGAACAATCCTTTTCACAAGTTTGGCCTAATTAAAATATTTAAAAATCACGATTTTTCAAAAATTTACTTGAAACAGATTTATCAGTTTTTTGTCGATATTTTCAAGGCAAATTTTTTTAGTAAAAAACAGTTTTCAGCACCATATTCTACGAACTATTAACTGTGAAAAAAGTGAATAAAAAAAAATTAATATTTCCAAAATTTTAACACTGTCATAACCCCCTAAGTTTCTATACTTTATTGACTCATTTTGTTCAGTTGCTTTTTCTAATTTTAGAATCGTCTCCATAGGAGTGTTATACAATTTTGCATTTTCAAGATTATACTTTGCAGCCAAAGATTCAATGTATTTTCTTTGGCTTAGTGTCATTTTGCCTTCATTCTTATTATAATCAATGTTTATTCCTATGTATTGGTTGACTTTTCCTAAACCTTTCATTTCAAAATTTTCCATTAATTTTGATTTTATTTCATTTATTTTATTTCTATTTTTACAACAGATTAATAAATCATCTACGAAAACTAGTATATATATTGAATCTCTGCTTGCATTATTTACATATAAACAATAATCATGTTTGCTTCTCACGAAATTTAATTTTTCCATGTACTTATGAAAACAATTATACCAAGCTCTTGGGCTTTCTCGTAAACCATATAATGCTTTTTGCAATTTACAGACTTTGTTGTTTCCTACTTCATAGCCTTCTAGTTGATTTACATAAACCTCTGATATTACTTCACCGTTCAGAAAAGCTGTTTCTACGTCCATTTGATCAATAAACAAATCATTTTTACAACAATATGATAATAATATTTTAAGTGTTTGCATTTTTCCTACGGGTGAGTAAACGTTTTCTATATGTTCTTTCAAATTAATTTCGATTTCATTTTCATTGATTTCTGTAATTAAATTATCTCTACTTTTCTCGAGAGAAGAAGTAGGGATAAATAAATTTTCGTTAGTGTTGCTGTCAACACTATCATATTCTTCTGAATCGCTTTCAGAATTTTCCGATTCACAACTTTCATGCTTTTCATCTGATTCGTTAAGACAAATTATTTTTGTGTCTTCTTCGACAACCTGTACATGTCTTGTGTTAATAACTTTGTTATTTACTAAAACTCTGTAACCGTTTTTGTATAACCTACTAATATTCCTACTGTTGCCTTGTCATCCCATTTACTTTGTCTTTTGACCTCTGGGATTCGGACAAAAACTTTACTACCATAAATTTTCAAATGATTAACGTTTGGCTTTGTGTCAAAGAATATTTCTTAAGTAGTTTTCTTTTCTACAGTATTTGCTATAGTGCGGTTTTTCAAATAAGCTACCGTTTTAATAATTTCAGGCCAATATCGCCTATTTATATTTGCTTCTCTTTGTAAGCATCTGCCTATGTCCATTGCTGATCTATTGTATCTTTCGGCTACACCATTCAATTCATGCGTGTACGGTGGACATGGTAATAATTCTATTCCCTTATACTTAATAAAATTGTAAATCTCCTTATTCAAATATTCTTTGCCATTATCACACTGTATTTTCTTAACCCTTTTGTTAAACTTATTTTCAACTAAATTTACAAATTCTATAAAACAACTTGCAGTTTCAGACTTATGTTTAATACAAAATATTCGCGTGCATTTACTGTAATCATCGACAAAAGTTAAGAAATATTTTTCTCGGCCATAACCAGTCGTTTGATGCGGTCCATTTAAAAAACAAGTCACAATACGGCATAAAAATTTTCCAACCACGCTCTGCTACCATGTTGGAGTGGTGGAAAATTAGTGAGGTTATTTTTAATAATAAGTAACTTTATTATAATGTGTGATGTGTCGTCGGACACGACTGTCTCCTTCCGAGACTTACAAGCGAGAGAGAGAATGAGCACGAGTACAGTATATGCGAGCGCATATACTGTACTCATAGTATATACAAGAGATGGCGCAACCAGTATTAATTCGTAGAACAACAAGCAAAGTATAATATTTATAAAATATTCAACAATAATACATATTACAAAAATAATAAATTACAATTAAAATCTTAACTACCTTAAAAATAAAAAAAAAATCCTAACGCATCTAATGCACCCGTACTAATGCACAGCCGGGTCTAGAACGCAACAAAAAAATTTTTAATTTTACAAAAGTCAACAAATCTAATTAAATAAATAAAACAAAATACAATTAATTAAAATTTAAATCACCGCTCTTACATCGTTCGAGGATGACGATTAATAAAAGTACCAGTGCCGTCAGATGGTAACACGACACCGGCAGAGATCAACAATCAGCTGTCCTCTCAAACCTAGATAACGCATATATATATACTGGTACCCCCATCCTTCGCACGGATACCCGCATATAAATGAAACACATATATACTAAAACTATTATGTTAAAAGTCCCAACAGGTTGATAGGACATATCCAGATCGCATACGTCAAGAAGAAGCGGCAATAAAATTTTACCATATAGTAAGCCGCAAAGCCTGCGCAGTAAATTTAAACGCAAGCAACGCTATGGCCATACTGTTTACATATATATTTTTCTTTTTAAAGTTATGTCCATGGGTGAGAAGTACAATTTTAATATTAATTTTGATTTTGAGCAGGCGATTGAGATTCTGAAAAGCCTTGAAAATGTTTATAGTTGCAATCAAGGCCTCGATGGGAGACTACCGGACAGTATATTATCTGTATTAAACTCTCGTATCAAAAATAAGACGCACGTGCCGTATCGGGAGAGAGTGATGGCTTACGACACTGATCGGACGAGAAAATTTTTGAAAGAAAATCCCGATCTATTTTTTACCAGGGCGGATAAGGGCAATGTCATGGTTGTGATTGAGCGCGGCGTGTATATGTCAAAGGTTGAGGAAGCTCTCAGCGATGAGAGATTTTACAGGAAAGTGAAAGTTCACCCGCTTACGGGGATAAGAAAAAGTATTAAAAAACTTGTCGATCTTTGGGATGCACGTGGCGTTCTACAGTGTGACTCGGCTTTCAGAGGGCTTTCCTCCAAGGGTATCGAGCGTACTTCACTTTCGAAGGCATATGGTCTGATTAAAATTCACAAGTCGGGTAATCCCATACGGATTATTGTGTCCGCGGTTAATAGCCCTACATACTCGCTTGATAAATGCATTTCGATCGTATTAACAAGGAATTTTCCGGTTGCGGATTCGAATATTAAGAACAGTTTGCAGTTACATGAAAGCTTGAAAAATGTTAAATTTTCTATGGGTCACTGTCCACGGTCCAATCAGTAAAAGATGGAAGTGGTTGGGAGGCATTAATTGCATTTCCAGAGATGAGTTTGTTGAGGGGATTAAGACCCTTCTTGACCGCACGTATTTGATCTTTAATGGTAAATTTTATAAGCAGGTCTCGGGTGCTCCTATGCGGTTTGGCTCGAGTCCTGTTTCTGCAAATATGGTTTTAGAAGATCTTGAAACCTCTTGTTTAAATATTGTAAAGGTTAGCGTACCGTTATTTCGCAGATATGTGGACGATTGCCTTTTGATTGTTGAGATGGAGAAGTTGGAGTTTGTATTGGCTGTATTTAATAATTATAATAGCGATTTACAGTTTACGTATATGAAGTAGAATCAAACAATAGTACTAGTTTTTAAGATGTTTCTATAACTCATGAACAGAATGGTAATTTTATTACTAATTGGTTACAAAAAAGTTCGGCTTCGGCAAGATATATAAACTTTTATTCTCACCATCCTCAAAGTCAAAAGGTTCCGATTATATATAATCTATTAGATAGAGCGTTATTATTGTCTGATCCACGTTTTCATTTGCGAAATATCGAAGTGGCGAAGAAGATTCTTATAGCTAATGATTATCCGCCTTATTTCATAGAAAAATATTGTAAAAGACGCATTGTGCGCAATCTTGGTCTCATAAAAAATAATAAGGAGAGCAGAGATGCGGGCAGTCCGAATATGCCAAGTAATATTAATAGTAACGTTGATGGCAGGAATAGGTTCGCGGTTTTTCCGTTTTATGAACTTTTCAATTCTAAATTAAAGACAGTATTAAATAGGAATGGTAAAACGTTAGTTAATAAAATAACAGATAAGTTTAATAAATTTATAAAACTAGGAAAGGACCCTATAGCTGTTAGTGATACTAGGAACGTTGTTTATAAAATCGATTGTTGTGATTGTGAGTCCACTTACAATCGCCTGCTCAAAATCAAAATTAATATTAAAATTGTACTTCTCACCCATAGACATTACTTTAAAAAGAAAAATATATATGCAAACAGTATGGCCATAGCGTTGCTTGGCGACGCTATGGCCATTCTGCATTAGTATCTAATTGCATTAGTAATCTAATTACAGTTATGGAAGTAGCGTTTAAATTTACTTCGCAGGCTCTGCGGCTTACTATATGGTAAAATTTTATTGCCGCTTCTTCTTGTCGTATGCGATCTGGATACGTCCTATCAACCTGTTGGGACTTTTATCATAATAGTTTTAGTATTTACTAGGGGATCATTTGCGCGCGTAAACTCGCGCGTTGGTTTTGTGGTATATGAACTTTAAATGTATTATGTGTAGTAGGTTAATGTATATTAATTTATCAATATTATGCTTTAAATAATTATTTTCTACAAATTAAATATATTAAATATATTTTTATTAAATTGATGATTATTAAATAAAACTGATAATTTAAGAAATTTTACTGTATCAGAAGTTGCAAATTTAGACGTACTGCGCATATGCTCGAAGACACAATAATCACTCAACAGTTCTTATATCACTCAAAACTTTATATTAACTCTTTATTTATTTTTCAAAAGTTCGATTAAAATAAAACTGAAATTTTTTTTCTTTACCCTGTATTCTCTTTTATTCTCTCTTTAAGTATTTTGATCATTAAATTATTCACAGCTGTAATATTATCTAAAATTTAACTGAAGAAAAAAACATTCTCACAAATTCTTTAAAATATTATAAATTAATTAATACTATTAATTAATTTGTCTCTGTTCTTTAATTTCTTGATTCTCTACACTTTTAAATATTTGTCATTCTTGAGATGAATTATGAAAATTATTCAGGTTTCAAATTCATACAAATTTTACTTAAAAACATATTCTTTGAAATGCTTTAAAATCTTTATTCTACTCAATAATTCAACTTTAAACAAGCTCGCGTAAGGCTCTTTTTCGTCTGTAGGAAAGATAATAGCCATTAACAATCTCTATATTATTCAATTACACAACTTTAAGAAAAATATTTCCTCTCAATAAATATCTTAAATATTATTAAAATTAATTTGTCTCTTTGTTCTTTAATTTCTCAATTCTTTTTGGTCTTTTATTAAATCAAAAATTCGCATTTTCTACATTACTCGATTATTTGATTTATACATTACTCAATCATGATAATCAGTATTGTTATAATTGGTGGGGCACAGTATGTTCGCATAGTCGATGTTTATAAAGACCTAAGACGTCGTCTTCGCGCGAGAAAAATAGAACAACGAAACAGACCTCTTCGGACTTTTTTGATACGCAACAGCTGTTCTCTTATACATGGATTTAGATCGGCCAATGGCGGCTTTCAAATTCAATATGGCGCTGCCCACGGGTCTATCTTTCTTCTTATAAGTGATGTGTTTCATGTATATGCGGGTATCCGTGCGAAGGATGGGGGTACCAGTATATATATGCGTTATCTAGGTTTGAGAGGACAGTTGATTGTTGACCTCTGCTGGTGTCGTGTTACCAGCTGACGGCACCGGTACTTTTATTAATCGTCATCCTCGAACGATGTAAGAGCGGTGATTTAAATTTTAATTAACTTTATTTTGTTTTATGTATTTAATTAGATTTGTTCACTTTTGTAAAATTAAATAAAATTTTTATTGCATTCTAGGCCCGGCTGTGCATTAGTACGGGTGCACTAGATGCGTTAGGAGTTTTTTTTTAATTTTTAAGGTAGTTAAGATTTTAATTGTAATTTATTATTTTTGTAATATGTATTATAGTTTGACTTTATTTGACATAACCCAGAAGAGGATCTGTAGCAGATCGAAACGTTGGCTAAAAATTAATAAATATCATGACTCGAAGAAATGCATATAGTCATTTAATCTTGTACATGCTACATTATTCGTGCCACCTTCTCGTTTCGTATTTGAGCTGGTTATGCTCTACCGGTGCGTTGGGGCTCTGGATCTCGAACATTGTATAAGAGTTTTTGTATATGTATGCGTCTTTTCTTGTAAGGGGAAATAACATTTTGCGAAATGCGGGAGTCGGCTGTTCGTTGATCTCCACCGGTGTCGCATCACCACCTGGCGGCACCGGTCACTGTGCAAAATTCGAGTCATTGACAAAATAAGTGAGAGATAGGCTATTTTATTTATTTTATTTTAAATTATTATTGTATTAGTTTTAACAGTTTTTTTGCGATTGTTTCATAATTTATGTTATATCAGTGTCTGTAAACATTGGGTTTTATTTATTGAGATATTTCGTTATTTTATAATTTAGTAATTTTGTTAAATTGTTTAAATTGTTTAAATTATATTATTGTATTATTAAAGAAAATGTTGTTTTGCATAGCCCTGAAGAGGACCGTCACACGGTTGAAACGTTGGCTTAATTAAAAACCTTGTTGGCTCGAAGAGATGCATACATTCATTTATATCTAATTACCACCAGTTGAGCTATAGAAGCATCTTTAATGGAATATTAAATTATTAAAAAAAAAAAATCATAACTGTGAAAACGAAAATTTACATTAATCATATAAAATATTTTGAATTTCATGTTGAAAAGGTCATGAAATCAATGAATAAATTATCAAGTATAAATTCTATTAATAGAATACAATTTATTACAAACAAAAAAAACGTAAACTGCGGAAACGAAAATTCCCATTAAATCATTGTCACCGATTTAAGCCAAGGCAGCTCAGGTGGCTCGCCCGACAATGTGCCAAAAGCATCGTCAGGAGGAAACACCACAGCTGACTGTGGCCAGACGCAAACGATGCAGCATACACGTATGCTCCTGGTACCGCTCGCCTATGACCGGCAGATATCCGTCGGCTCTCGAAAGGCTTGCTGCAACTTACTGAACAATGAAGACTTAATAATCCGTCTACCACTGGAGTGTTTTATCCCACCTACAGGAGAACCGATCCAGGAACATCTGTGACATACTTGGCATCCTTTAAACTTTGGACTGAGGGTAGGATTCTAGCTAACAAGGATTTTCCTCCAAAATTTTGGAAAATCCAGCTGAACGAAAAACGAGATTTCACATTTATCGAACAACAAGACGGCTTCGGTACATCGCCACAATCGACTCCAGTCATCTGAACCTCGTCCTACAAAGGGAAAAGAGACCGACAAGGCTTGAGACACCACTACAGCTAAACAAAGACAAATCGAGCACTTTCACTGTAATAGATAACACTCTTCGCCCAACAGTCGACCTTCCGCCATCAAAGTCCATCTGGACTAACTAAGTCCATCTGGGCCAACGAACAGTCAGCCGAACAGCGAGCCGACGCAGCCTATCACTATCGCAGCTCAACAGGACAGCTAAGCTTGCAGCTCAGCGTTCATATCAACAGCACAGGGCAGATCAACATGCACCTAGCAGCAGTCGCGATTTTCGTACTGTAAGTCTCCTTCAATTGTTACCGGCATGACATTATATTTCAAACCATTCCAGACAGATCAGCTGGGATAAGGACGTAGACATCTTCTACTCCGTAGTAAACCGTACGCGAGATTATCGAGCACAACAGCTTACGAGGACGAATTGCCGTTACTATGCGAGCCTCGACACCGTAGCACATCGTAAGCGAAAGTGTCGAGCAGAAAAACGTTCGCAACAGGATACATCTATTCCCAAATGCAGAATTAACTTACTTCATCGCTAAATTGTTGAACAAGTGTTCTTCAATTTTTCATATTGTGATAGTTTTTACAAAAAACATTATTAATATCGGATAAGCTCTAAAATGACGTTTGGTATGAACAATGTAAAAATCGGTGTCCGATTTCGATATTTCAAAATGGCGTCTTATTGCAAAATTATTTACCCTAAAATTTCAAATTCATTTACAAATTGATCATGGAACGATGAATAGATCCAACCGCATCTAATCGTCAGCTTGAGACCTACTTAATAAACTTTAAAAAGAAATTGTCTTAAAATTAATATTTAACAATACTTTTATCTACAAATCGTTTTTATTTTCGCCAATTTTAATGTTAAAGAAACGTGGAAAAATGCGTATATATAAATGTTGTTAAGATCTGACCAATAGGAGTCGAGATACGAAATTTTTTCTATTCGACGATTCTGCCGAAACTACTTAACATTTTTAGTTTAAATTTGGTATAGTGCTTGTTGAAATAATACTCTAAATAACAACATTTCTCCCCATAGCTGCAAATGGCTTAATTGGAACTATTGGGAATCTACGCGTGAGGCGGCGTTGCTCTCCGGTCGACTGACGCTATGATATGGGGAGCGCCACGCGACAGCGGACAGGATTCAAACACGTTAGTTGTAATTTAATTATCTCTACCATCTGCAGCTATCGGGAAAAATGTTGTCATTGAGAGTATTATTTCAACAAGCACTGTACCAAATTTAAACTAAAAATATTAAGTAGTTTCGGCAGAATTGTCGAATGAAAAAATTTCGTATCTCGGCTCCTATTAGTCGGATCTTAACAAAATTTGTATAAAAATTTATGTTTTTTTACGTACTTTAAGACGCATTTACCGCGTTTCTTTAACATTAAAATTTGCGAAAATAAAAAACGATTCGTTGATAAAAGTATTGTTAAATATTAATTTTAAGAAAATTCCCCTTTAGCGTTTATTAAGTACGTCATAAGCTGTCGATTAAACGCGATTGGATCCATTTATCGTTCCATGGGTAATTTGGAAATGAATTTGAAATTTTAGGGTAAGTAATTTTGCAATAAGACGCCATTTTGAAATCTCAAAATCAGACCCCGATTTTTACATTGTTCATACCAAACGTCATATTTGAGAGTTATATTTACTCGATGTTAATAATCTTTTATTTTATGAAAACTGTGATAAAATGAAAAATTGAAAAAAAAATTTTGTGTTCAACTATTTAGCAATGAATAAAATTAACTTTGCATTCGGGAATACATGTGACTAATTGAAAAATCACCTTTTTTTGCATAAAATGAGTGGCAAAAGTGTTATTCGCGAAAAACTGGAAAAAAGTGCTCTTTTGCAGTTTATTTTGCAATAATATAACAATGTTCCCGATCAGGCCCGCAGTCGAAAACTCAGTGTTACTTTCATATTTCGTATGTATGACTAACATATTTTGACAATAAAATTAAACCTTTAACTCTTGGACTAAAAGTTAAGTTCGTGTCAGGGGGAGTTGAAGAAAACGCGTTCGACGCGTTAAAGCAGCAATTATGTAAAGCACCGAAACTTGACGAACTGTTCATAATAGTTACTGATGCAAGCGATTACGATCTTGGTACGGTCCTTAGTCAGGACACGTAATGTGGAATTTATCCGCCCGTACGGGAATTCCAGTTATTGTACAATTAATTTATTTCGGTTATGGCTCACTCTTCCTCTCGGTCGCAGAATTCCTGAAAGAAGGTGGAAAGCGGAAACGCGGTGGCAACTGGGTCGACAAATATTGACACAAATAATTAATGTAAACTATTAGAAATATATTATAATAATCCTTTGATACATGACGTTATAAGCAACCAAGATCAAATATATTTAAATAAACTCATAGGCCAGTGGCCATATAACTATCTCCGAGAAACGCCTGGATCTTGCTAAATAAAGGGGCCGCGAAAATTCCTCTGTAATTGACTCGAATGAACAGCACAAAAGGGAAAACCGCAGAGTCCCCTCAAACCGCGAAAGAAATCCACCACACATATGAGATGGTTCTCACCCTCCACCTACTTGTTTTTCCTCCACGCAGAAATATTCATAATCGGAATTTAATGTAATTTCTCACCAACTGTTACTCAATAAGAAACAAACTCCTCAATTCTCTAACAACTCTCCAACTTCTCTGACAAGAATCCAGGTGATCCAAAATGGCGACACCGCTAAATGCACCGATTTGCAACAGACAAAGAAATTCGAAAGAAACACCGTGAAAATTGCTCGAGACTTAGAGATCAGGAACGGAATAGCCGAGGCCGACGCTCCGCACGAAGGAGGATCCCGCAATTTTCTACCAAACCTCCTTCTTCACGGAAACGTCGTCCTGGCCGCCGAATTTCCTAATTGGACCTCTACCTGGGATAAATCCGCTATTGGTCTATTAGAAAACCACCACTAATTTATCTTTCTATCAGTGATTTCCCCGAGCGCCCTCTTTTTCAATCCTAATTTCGTCATTGGTTTCGTCAATATCGATCAATGAATTAATGTCAATATCCACCCGGTAGCTCCACCTATAGATAATCGTTGGAAATTCTTAGGATTTGCGTGACGTGTGGAAAAATTGGATAAACATATCTGGTATGAAAATATAATTATTGAGTAAACGAATATGAATTGATTCGTTACATGTACGTATACGTGCGCATCGTATAACTCTGTGGTACTGACTCACTTTTGGCCGCGCAGGGCCGAATTCGCTAAGCAGTGTACAGAAATTGCCCTCTCTCCCCTGCACCCTCTCTCTCTCTCTCTCTCTCTCTCTCTCTCTCTCTCTCTCTCTCTCTCTCCTTGCATAACTGCGAGTTTTCGGGTATTGCCCTTACTCTATATCTCTCTGCTTGCATATACACTTTTAATTCACTCGCTCTGTACTTCTCTCTCTTCTTTCCATTCATGCCAATACATTCACACACAAAATATCGATGCACTCCAAACATACTTCCTCGACAATATTTTTCATCTCATTTAAATTTCGAAAAAATATAATTTTTAGGTTTTATTTGTGCTGCTCCTTTCTGTGTAGAAGCTGTACCGAATCGAAGTGCGGGAACACCTTTACTGTTCCTTCCTGAACGTCGAAATTCTGTGTCCACCTCTATGATGGCTACGTCGCTAATGTTGCTGTTTGCTCCATCGTTGTCTTCATCATTTTCGTTGTTCGAATTAGTTTTATCTTCATTGTTGTTTTGTTACTCTTCCTCATTGCAATAATTGAATTTTTGAGTGACCTTGAAAAGTGGAAATTCTACTATTACTGTATTTTCTCTTGCTTTGTAAACACCCAAATGTTGTTTTGACATTGCCGTGCATTTGCCATTTCTTTCAATAATAGCATAGCCATTTTTTAACTTAATTTGAAAATCCCTTTTATCTAGGATTGTTACAGATAAAAGATTGACTGACAAATTAGGCACATAAAGCACTTCTTTCTCTAGAGTGTTTTTTATTTTTCCGTCGATAGCGCATTGAAGCCTTCCAGCTCCTTTTCGTAATATCGATACTTCCTGCTCATTAGCCACGATCACTTGCCACTCTTCCTTTCGAAATAATGGAAAAAATCCTTATTGTTTGAAATATGCGTTGATGCTCCTGAATCTAGTCCATGCGTTTCTATTTTTTAACTTGTTGTATACTTCTATTTCTTGTATGTTCACTTTATAACAATATGCTTCTATTGACTCTTCTGTTGCTATGTTGGCTTGCTCTTCACTTTTTGCATTGGATCGATCTTCACGTCTCTCCTATCTTTCTCTCCATTCTTGATAATCCTTGTTTTCCTTTTTACAGTGGCCCGTGTTTTTACACCAAAAACACTCCTTTTTATCTTGATAACTAGTTACTTTTAGGGCTGTGCTTTCGTAGCTTTCGCGCGTGAACTCTTGCTTACAGACTCTATTTTTATATTCTCCGATTAACTTTTCTTTTACAAGTTCCAGATTAATCTCTTTTTTTGATCTTCCTTTAAGCGTAGTGACAAGAATATCGTAGCTTTCTGGCAAACTATTCAGCAATGTGCATGCTGAATCGAAATCGCTGTAATTCTTTCCTACAGCTGACAGCTTCTCCGTATTCCCTGATTCAGGCAGACGAAGGCTGAATAGATTTCGTTGTAAATAAACTACATTCGTCAGTGAAGATTTCTGATTGTATTCCTTCATATGTTTCATGCTTGCTTCACTGTTTTGGCGTCCAGTATTTGCACTAATTGCTTGTTTTCTTTTAGCATATTCAAAGTTGCAAGGGCATGATTGCTCTGTTCTTTCCATTCGTTGTACTGGGCGTCCTCTGATTGTTTTTATGAATCGTCAATTGCTGACCATATATTTTCCTTTATAAACATCATTTTTACTTTGTGTTGCCATAGTCTATAATTACCACTATTCAGCTTTTCGATGTAAAATCGGGCACTATCACTGCTTCCTGACACACTGACTTTTTCTTGCACTCACTTCCTTGATCTGAGCCTTTTCTGTCGTTTGCTATCCTGGCCTGGCCGTTCTCTGTACTTTCCTGTGACTTTCTCGGTACGTACTTTGATCCTTTTGTAAAGCACTGTTACAAATTTATTTTATCACACTTCTGGGCCCATAACCTGTTGGAAATTCTTAAGAGTTGCGTGACATGTGGAAAAAACATATCTGGTATGGAAATATAATTATTGAGTAAAAGAATATAAATGGATTCGTTACATGTACTTATACGTGCGCACCGTATAACTATCTCTGTAGTACTCACTCACTTTTGGCCGCGCAAGGCCGAATTCGCTAAGCAGTATACAGAAATTGATCTCTCTCCCCCGCATCTCGCCCTCACTCTCTCTCTCCATGTATACCTGCGAGTTTTCGGGTATTGCCCGCTTACTCTCTCTCTCTCTCTCTCTCTCTCTCTCTCTCTCTCTCTCTCTCTCTCTCTCTCTCTCTTCTTGCACACACACTTTCAATTCACTCGCTCTGCACTTCTCTCTCTCTTTCCCATTCATACCAATACATTCATACACAAAATATCGATGCAATAATTAATTGAGCGCGCGATATTTGAAATCCTCTATATCAATGTCCGGATCACTGTAGATGTGCATTTAATACCAACTAGTAGTTCCTAGTTGGCAGCCGTCATATCCTTATTCCGCTATAAGAAAATATCTAGTTCGCCTGTTCTCATTCTCCTTCTCTCTCTCCCTCTCTTTCTCTCTCTCTCACTCTCCTGTGGCTCCGCTCGTCTCGCCAGCCCCCTCTCTCGCTCACTCATCCACTCTCACGCTCTCTCTCTCTCTCTCTCTCTCTCTCTCTCTCTCTCTCTCTCTCTCTCTCTCTAACACGAAGTCACGTGCACGTGACCGCGTGCGCGCTGCTATCTCACTTCCTGCAGGTTACTTCCTGCCGGCAGATCGCGCAAGTGTGATTATCTACGTCACGTCCTGCGCTCCGCACGCGGTCCAGCAGAGGCAACTCATGCGAACGCTACAGGGCGCTGGCTCCGCTCCAGGATCTGTCAGCTTGCCGCGAGCGAGTCAGCTGCCGTGATAAACAATCACGATGCAGCAATAATTATTGCTACGTCGCAAATTGTATCCTTTATTGCCGCTGGAGTAACAAATACGTCGTTCCAATAAATTTATTTGTAGATCTCGGCAGCTAACTCAATAGCCATCTGTGCAAATCCGCAAACGACAAATTCTACCACTATAAGAATAAAAACAAACTGACAATTAAGGTAACAAAATGTAAAACCATAATGTAAAACTCATTATTTATCATAAAATGTAAAAGAAAATAAAAAAACCTAATCGCATTGCTACGATACTACACGTAGGTACAAAATTAGCATCAATAAGGTCAACAACGAAAACGTTATTATTAATATTGTTATTAATAGTATTGATAATTACACTGACATAATTCATCGACTATCCACAATAGGACGAGATGGTTAAGCTCTCTCCACAATGACCACAGTCGCAGCCGGAAAGGAAGAAAATATAGTGAATGTAGTAATGTAATTGCGAGTGCGAGTATTTAACACCGACGAGAGGACGAAACTCGGGCGCTAGATAAACAGGACAAATGATGTAAAATAATAGAAATTGTTTGCCAAGATAGCCAGAAGCGAGCCGCGTCCTCACGAAGAATTCTGAGATTGTAAGCGGCGAAAACCAGGGAGAAATTACTAATTATTTCATAATTGCCGCCAGGCGGTCATGTGTGTCGACCGAATGTGTGTGATTGAGTAGATGTGTGAGAGAGCGCCGAGTGGCGAGAAAGCGAGCGCCGCTTGGACATTGTAGCAGAAGCATCCGCCAAAGCAAATCAAAAAGTGTAAAGAGAATATAAAGAAACAATCCGGACAACCGCGACGAGTAGTAGTTTTCGCGACTCAACGTTTCATAGGGCACGAGTCATTGGCAGTACGAGAGAACGAGCAGCCGTAATAGAAGTAAAGTGAGTAAAGTGCGGATTGTATAGCCAGAAAGTGGTGTATAGCGCGAGAGACAGCGAAAGCCGTGATCGTGAACGGCCTGAGTCGCAGCACAGGGCAGCCGTGTGTTGCAAAATTTCCGCGGAGTGCCGCAAATAAAGAAGTGAAATCGAGGGAAAGAATTCGGTGGTGTTGGTTCATTAATCCCTTTTCCGCGTATCCTGCTCCAGAGAAGAGTTGTGCGGCAAGCCGCCCTTCTTGCAAAGAAATTACAGTCCCGGCCGGTAGAAGGGATACGAGAAGGACCAGGTCGCCTCGGTTATTTCCGAAGTCTACCTCGTCACAATATACACACACGCGCGCGCGCGCGCACTGCGGGGTAACCCCCTGCTCGCTCCTCTTGCCAACTCCCATCACTTCAATTTTTAAGTTATCGTTTTGACAATTTCAGTTGTATAATTTTTACATCAATATAATTTAAATTTTTTGATTTTAAAATTACATCTTTGATATATACACACGTTTCTTTGATTATTTTCGGATAAAATAATTATCAAAATTTTATAAGACAAAGAATCTATCGCTCGATAATAATATTAATATACTAATGAATTTATCTGTCTCTTCGAGCCGAAAAGGTTTTTGTTAAAAAAATATTGAAATTTAATGATTTTTTCAAAGAATAATATAAGTGTGTTTCGCCCCGGACTACTTGCTGGGCTCATCAGTAAGATGACGATATATTTAGAGTCTTTTCTTATAATTTTCCCATTTCTTCCACGAGATGGATCACAATTTTTCGGGGTCCACTAGTTTAATTTATCATTCTTTTCCATAAGTAACACTCATTCCAGGCATATCATGTTGCGTCCAAGATAGGACTACTCGTCATCTTACTGATGAGCCCAGCGAGTAGTCCGGGGCGAAACGCACTTATATTGTTCTTTGAAAAAAACATTAAATTTCAATCTTTTTTTAAAACAAATCTTTTTAGCTCGAAGAGACAGATAAATTCATAAGTATATTAATTATAAAAATTTTTACATAAGTGAGATATTCATGTTATATAAATAATGTAGAAAAAAATTATTACAAAAAAAATTAGATTTATACTAATAATTTACGGACAAATAAAATGAAATTTATTTCTTTTTGAATGTTTTCAACTTATGACTTCAAATGTAACGAACTCACCCTCCACCCCCTACCTATTGTCTTCAATCCGAGTTTCATTCTGCATTTGTGACCTTCAACCTCCACACGTAACCCCAAACTATCACCATCACGCATGCTTTCGAACCTCTACCCATTGCCTTCACCTATTGCTTCTACCAATTGCCTCCGGTCATGAATCTTTTTACTTACACCTATTATCTGCACACTTCACCGTTTGCATTTAAACATGTCCTTCACCATACATCTATCTCTTTGAATCATGTCCTCCATACTCCCCTTATCAACTTGAATTCTGATCTTCACAGTCTGCCTTTTCTCCCTCCAGCTATGATCTCATCATCAAACTATTACCCACAATCATGATCTCTACCATCCACCGAATACCTGTATCTGTCATCTTCACCTTCGATCTGTCGCCTCCCATTATGACCCGCAGTATTCACCCATCGCCTCCAATTATATCCTGCAGCATCCTCTTTACGATGGTACTAATAAAAAATTTAATAGTGCCAATTTAATAGTGAATACAGGAAAAATAAAAAACTGTGCTGATTTTTGGTTTTAGATTTTTAAAATAACCTTGTGATAACTTAAACAGGTAACACATTTTGCTTTATAGTTTTCGATGTAATGCATATATCAGAATTTTTACAAGTCGATAAATTACGATGAGGTTGAATAAAAGATCAAAGAAGTTTAAAATTAAAATGGTTACTGTGGCGCTATCTGTGAACTTTCTGAGCTCAAACAGTGAAAAAAAAATTTTTTCTATGTTCAAAATAATGGTCTATTTTCGAATCGATTTTCATTTAGGGCAAATTTTGCATGCTATACCCTTTTATGCTAAAGTCGACATTTTCATCGACTTTTAGCTTGGAAACGAGGCGAAATTAAGAAAAATCTCAAGAATCCTTTTGACTTAGTTTCTTTTACTACTTAAAAATATTTTGATTTTTTAACTGGCCTAAGTGTTTGAGACCTACTCTGAAAGTTTACAAGTATTTTGATACTATAAAAAGCTACTTTCATGCATTTTTAGTTGCCCAACTCCAGATCAAAATTTCAGTTTTACTAATTAGACAAAATTTCCTTAAAAAAGTGTTATATGTTCCTATATTGAAAAATGTATGCCTAAGGAGCTACAGATTATTGAAAACAGGCAGAAAATGGAAAAAATGCTTAAAATGTCAACTTTGAACTTTGTAACTCAAAAAGACGGGCCGAAAATCTAAAAATATTCATAGAATATCGTGACAACCTATATAACATATTTTGTGTGTTACAACGATATCTATTTTTTTCCTCTCAATTTCACAGAGAATTACCCATTTATTGATGGATACTGCCGTTTGTGCAGTGTTGCATATTTATCGCGGACTTGCACGTACAGTGATGCAGTAGTGCTGGCTGCTGATACCTGTAAAAGGAATAATACGTCGCAGCATGTGTTGCTCTCACTGCGCTTACGTGTATTAATGTACGTTCGACTAAGTCGCGGAAAATCATTTCCACTAGGTATAATCTTTTCAGTTTTCTCGGCGAGGCAGTGCGTGATGTTAATATTTGTAGTAGGTTTTGTAAACGACTCGCTCGTATTGTCGGAGCTCTGGTGTTGCCCGTACTGGCGTTCACCCGTACGGGTCCTCCTAATGCCGAGACCCGACATGAAGGGCGATGTGAGAAGAGTCCAACGAGCTCCGCTATATTTTGCTGCATATTCCAATTACATATTCCTTAAAGCGAATAATTATAGTCGGGGGGGGGGTCTTGAGATTTTGTCGGTCACATTCTTCTACGTTTAGTTTTATTATTAAAATATGTCAGTAGTAATATATTGAAAGTAACCCTAAATTCTCGATTTCGGACCTGATCGGCAACATTGTTATTATTGTAAAATAAACTTCAAAAAAGCACTTTTTCTTAATTTCTCGCGAATAACTTTTTTGTAACATTTTATGCTAAAAAAGGTAGAGATGAAAGTTTTTCAGAATTTAATTTTGCGTAAAACTTATGTTTGGCCGGATGCAAAATTAAGTTTCTTCATCGCTAAATTCTTAAAAGAAATTTTTTTTCAATTTTTCAACCGACGTTTTGTTATGACGGGGGTCGTGGCTAGGAGGTAGACAAGTCCGAGGATGCGTTTGAGTGCGTATATTGTACGTGTTTCTACTTCGCCTCCGATGCGACCAGTCGGAGGCTGCAGTCTCTAACAGAAAGTGCAAGCTTTGAACGTTCCAACTCTCGCGCTCCCGCGCGAGGTGCTACCTCAGCGCCTCCGGCCGGTCACCTAAACCAAAGCTCGTAGGTGATAGTTTATACCGAAACTACTTAATATTTTCAGTTGAAATTTGGCACAGAGCTTGTTGAAATAATATTTTAAACAATGAGATTTTATCCGATAGCTCTAGATAGTTCAATTCGTCTAAAAAGACCGATGAACAATGCGAGTTCAGAGCGCGCGGCGGCCAACAGGATTCATACACGGTAGTTGTAATTTCATTATCTCGGTAACAAAAGCTGCTGTTGCAATCAAATTTTTATGCATTGAATGTGTTGTTTTCTTCATAAGTACAATGCAAACATTTGAAATTGACATGTTTTTACAAAAACTTCTTTTTTTTACTATATACACAACCTTGACACCCATATAACATATAACATGCATATACAATCATAAAAATAAATAGTTGTGCAATATATACATATAAAGGTTGTGAAATGTTGTATATATAGTAAAAAAAAGTTTTTTTTCAGAAAAATTGTGAATATGGAGTGTTTGCATCACACCTATAACAATTTAATTTGTATGACGTTAAAGCTGAGAAAGAAACTTGTTAAATGAAAACAAAGTTTATTGCAATAGCAATTTTTATTACGGAAATAATCAAATTACAACTAACGTGTACGAATCTTGTCGGCAACCGCGTGGCGCTCCCCCAACCACCCGTCTCCCGGTCGGCGTCGCTCCGGTCGAACTCGCATCGTTCATCGGTCGTTTTAGACGAACTAAACCATTTAAAGCTATCGGGTAAAATGTCATTCTTTAAAATATTATTATAAAAAGCACTGTGCCAAATTTCAACTAAAAATATCAAGTAGTTTCTTTTACGTACTTTAAAATACGTTTTGCCACGTTTCTCTAACTTCAAAATTGGTGAAAATAAAAGCTATTTATTGCTAAAAATGTTGTAAAAAATTACTTTTAAGAAAATTTCTTTTTAACATTTATTAAGTACATCATAAGCTGTAGATTAAACGTGCTTCGATCCGTTTATCGTTCTATAGCCAATTTGGACATGAATTTGAAATTTTAGGGTAAATAATTTTGTAATAGAATGCAATTTGAGATATCGAGATCGGACACGGATTTTTATATTGTTTGTACTAAAAGTCATTTTAACAGCTTTTTGTGCAAAAACTGTGGCAATATGAAAAATTAAAATAAAATTTTTTTATTTAACAATCTAGCGATTAAGAACGTTAATTCTGCATTCAGCCATACATGGGGCTTGCGCGAAATTCAATTCTTAATAACTTTCTACTCTACCTTTTTTTGCATAAAATGCGTTGCGAAAAAGTTATTTCCGAAAAACTAAAAAAAGTGCATTTTGGAAGTTTATTTTGCTATAATAACAATGTTTCCGATCAGGTCTGAAGTCGAGGATTTAGGGTTACATCCAGTATGTTACTACTACGATATTTTGACAATAAAACTAAACGTAGAAGAAAGTGACCGATATCCCACTATTGAACCTCCTGACTCCGGGACTATTAATATTTAAAGAGTTTGTTTCGACTAAGTGATAGTGAGAATGATAATCAGGACTTAACACTACACAAGCATGGATAAAACAAAATGAATTCTGTGTGAAAACATTTTAAATATTTTTCATTATCTTGTGAAAACAAGATTTTGGCAAGATTATGAAAATTAAGCTTTTCAATATTAAAAATTTCTGGTTATTTAATTAAAAATATTTGCTCTCACGCGAAAATAACAACTATTTAAAAGATATTCAAAACGGCTCATTAGATCGATGTATTTTTTTTGGAAACTTCCAATTACTGAGAAATCTTTGAGTGAGTGATATGCTTAGCAGCTTTAAATCAAAAGTTTCGTATATTACCGTTAAAAATCCGTATCCTTTACTTCGTCCAGTTTCAGGATCCATAATTAATTGAATATTTTCAATTTTTCCAAAAGGCTCAAATATTCCTTTTAGCATTTCTTCAGTTATATTAAAATGCAAAGAACCAACATAAAGTCTCATTGGACCGGTTTGACCTTTGGGCATCAAATTTGGCATTGAGTTTCCCATTCTATTCTTTTCTGCTTGGGTATGTTGCACGACAATTGGTACTCCTAGTAATTTTTGTCCAGATAATCCAAGAGCCTAAAAATAAATTACTGAATTTATTCTTGTGCATACTAAAATCTATCATTGTATAAAAATCAATAATTTTCTTCAGAGCATTAAAAAATAAAATAAATTGAGATTAACGGTCTTCTGAGAACCTTTCTTTTTCTCATAGCCTTTTCAAGTCCTTATATGTGAGCTCTGTATGGTTGCATAGCCTGTTTTAATGAATACTTTTTATTCATACGTTTTAACAAAAAATTTATTTTTTAAAGATGACCCACATTACAATGTGTTGTGAAAATTTCCCCAGTGTTTCTTTCCCTTAAAAAAAGACAGTTTGTTAATGTTGAGTTTCTTACACCTAGCTTAAGTAAACAACTCAATTGATTGTACAAAGTATTTATTAAAAATTACGGAAAAGGAAGAAAATATCGATATAATTTGTATAGCAAATGTAGTTGCTTCGGCAGAGGTTGTCTCTCGACTGACGAGCAGGCTCGTATTTCCTAGCTGTAAGGAAATTCGATGTCGCAGCAGATTTTTATTGCTCTTGGGCCGCCGCCTTACAAAGGACACACCGATACAGATACCTGGCGTGAGGGAAAGCAAATTTACGATTTTACCTGGACCTGCGAGCATGCTTCTGCCAAAAACCAATATATTCAAAATACATACGATTTAATAATTAAAAATAGTTGGTGCGATGTGTATTGAACTAACTCAAAATGTAAACTATTGTTACTTACGGGGTGCGGGTACTTGGAGGAACTACAAGTCCGAGGATGAGTTCAAGCCCTTTATTGCAGGTAAAGAGGAGAGCTCTGCTCTATCTCTCGGTCGCACGGGCTGCGTGCTAAGCCTTTAATGCGACAAGTCGGAGGCTGCAGTCTCCAGATGCTGTCTAAGCACCGCCGGACGGTCACTTGAGCCGAAAGCTTGTACATAACACGTCCAGCATCGCGAGGCGCAAGGTCATCGTACTCTCAAAAAAACGGGTGCATCGGGGAGGCGCTTGGCTGAGACGCGCAGATGTGTTGTATGAGTATGCGCATTCCGGATTCCAGCGAGCATTGCTGCTTGCGCGCAAATTTCGCGCAATCGTACTTCTTTCATCTATTTTTTTCTTTTTTTTAGATTTCTTAAATTTTAACCTGGCGCGCATGCGTGTATATGTGTCCCTATAGAGCAGCCAATACTACTTCACAACTTCATTGCAGAGCAGGCTGTTTACAAATTCTTCTTATATATAAAAAATACAAAAATGTCGGACTTGGTTAGAGGGCGCGAAAGTGTGTGCACGTGTAAACGAGCGTCTCTGCTTTATGGCGTTTTTTAAATAGTTTTTCGATTGAAATAAATTGTAGGATTGTTTTGAGCGGATAGAGTTTTGCGAGTTTTTAAAGTGATAATAAAAGCAATATCAATTCGGTACGAACAGAGGTGTAAAAGTGTGTTAGAATTAAGCGGGGGTTTTTAGAGGTTAAGCACGACAGCGTGGGTCAAACAAAGCGAGGCGTCGCGCAGGGTGTTTCTCGGCGAGGTGCAAAGCGGCGGTCTACGGAGGCGAAGTGAAGATTCCAGGATGTCATGCAAACTAAGAAGCGGTGGTAAGGAGGAAGACAAGGAGGATGACGGGCAAAAGCTGATGACCAGAGGGGGACAAAAAGGTGCATCGCAAAAAACGAGGTAATCGACGCTGGACAAAAAATTCCCGAAAAAGGTGGCGTTCTCAGAAAAAGAAAAAGAATTCAGAGAGGGAATTCTGGACGAGGTGAGGGAAAATCAGAGAGGAGGCGATCGACATCGAAAAATGTAAGTTAGAAATTAAGAGGGAGACGTCGAATTAGTGAGTAGGATAGAGAATATCGAGAAAAGAGTGAAAGATATCGAGGATAGGGAAAAAGAGAGGGAATCATGGCGCGAGGAGATAAAAAGCAGGTTAGCGGCAATAACAGGAGAGGGCGCCACGGACTCCGAGAGCGGCTCTGCGTGGAGAATAGCGAGAAGCTCACGCCCGGCCAGCGTAGGCAGCGCAGCGAGCGGTGTTAGCGGGATCAGCCAAGTGAGCCGCGTAAGCGGCGTGAGCCTCTCGGAGCGAGACGTGATGCAAATGAAAAAGATGATCATGGAGAAGGAAAGGAAAGATAATCAGGACGTCATTCGCTATCAGGGGGCTGGAGGGATTGGAGAAGTATGCAAATATTAAGGAGCACATAGATGCACTGATAAGTGAGATGTTAAAGCTAGAGATAGAGGTTAAAGCAGCATGGGTAAGGGGGAAAGTAGTGGTAGCAAAGTTTGAGAGTAGAGGATAATGAGGTGATAATGCGTGCAAATTCAAACTTGCGGGAATATTCATAGAACAGTACAGAAATTTCGAGGAAAGAAAGAGACAGGATGAAATCGCGGCGTGGGCTAGGGCTAAAAGAACGTTAGGATATGAAGTCAAAATCGGTTTCGGCAAAGTGTTTTACAAGAATGTATGGTACTGGTGGGACAATATAGACAAGCTAGAGCAGATATGGCGACTAAGCTAAGGCAAATAAGCCGGGAATTTCGATTTTGAAATCAGGGAATCAGAAAGAAAATAGAAAGAAGGCAGACGGGGAGGGAGTGGATAGTATGAATTTATGTTAATGCAGAGATGGAAGAAGAGCAGAGGAGGTTAAATGATTTTTTAAATAAGCTAACAAAAATTATGTTTTGGAATGTCGCTGGGTTAAATAATAAAGATAGAAATTTCTGGGATTTTATTGAAAGCGCGGACGTGATAAGTTTAGTAGAGACATGGGTTGAGGGCAAGGATATAGAGAAGTTTGAAAAAGAGTTGTCAAAAAACTTCAATTGGGTTTTTATTCCGGCGGTAAGAGAGAAAAAGAGAGGGAGGGCTAAGGGAGGCATGTTAATGGGGGTAAATAAAAAGATGGTAAATTTCGGGGGTGTGATAGTCGTAAAAGTGGAAGAGGGGCTTGTAAAGAGCGAAATAATCAACGAAGATGGTAAAATCACGTGATTTTAACATCAGAATTGGTAAGCTGGGAAGCATGATAGGAAATGAAGGAATAGAGGGAACGACACAAAGGAGGAATAGTAGGGATGAAACAATTGGAAACGAAAGGCACAAACTGGTTGAAACCATAGAAAATAAAGGGTGGTCCGTGTTGAATGGAAATATGGAGGGGGATGAAGAAGGAGAATTCACATATATCGGGCCAAAAGGTAGTACAGTCATCGACTATATAATAGTGAACGAAAATATGAGAGAAGCTGCGAGAAGTATGAGGGTAGAGGAGAGAGTTGACTCTGACCATTCTCCAGTCAGTATTGAAGTGTATATGTCAGAACACAGAGAGGTATCCAAGTCAAACAGAGCTCAAAAAATAAAACAAAAATGATAACAACTTGGGGGAAGAAGAAAAGGCAATTTTCAAGGAGAGGACGACGAAGATTGAGGGAGAAGAAGAAAAAGAAGAGGACACAGTGGAGAAACGGTGGGCAGAAATCAAAAAGATCACAAATGAATGCATGCTGTGGAAGAAAGCTAAAAACAGGACGTGGAAGTTAGGGATGAAGAAGTGGTAGGACAGGAGTTGCCCGAGGGAGCAGAGGGCGGCGAAGAAGGCTCTGTACGACTGGAAGAAGGGAAAGTGTCCGAAAAGTGTTTACTTGGAAAAAAGAAAAAGATGGCGCCAACATTGCTGGGAAAAAGAGAGGGAGTTGAAAGAGCTGGAAAACCTAAAGTTGAGAAGCATCAAGAATGAAAGTGACGTATGGATGTTCTTAAACAAAAGAAGAAGAAAGAGAGAAAGGATTGTAAACGAGATCAAAGAAGAGGCCTGGGTGGATCATATTAAAACGTTATTACAAGGTTAGGAAAGAAAAGTTTTCGGGGAGAAAAGGGACGGGGAGGAGAAGAAAAATGATACAAACAAAATTACGGCAAGGATGATTAAAGAGGCATGGGGGATGCTAAAGAAGAGAAAGGCAGCGGGTCCGGATGGTATTCCAAACGAGGCGTGGTTGTACGGGGGGAAGAGTTTAATAAAAAAGCTCATTTGTGTGCTGGGTAAAGTGTGGGATGGTAAAGACATACCTGAGGACTGGAAGACGAGTATCATAGTGCCATTGCACAAAAAAAGGGATCCAAATGAGGTAAAAAACTATAGAGGCATTTCCCTGTTATCGACGGCATATAAACTATACACTGAGATAATTAGAAGAAGAGTGGTTGAAGAGGTGGAGAAAAACAATTTGCTTCCAGAAGTTAAAGCAGGCTTCAGAAAAGGCAGAGCTACAACGGACAATATTTACATTCTAAATCACATAGTGCAAAAATTCAAGGGGCAAAGAAAAAGTTATACTCGATGTTTATCGATTTGAAGGCCGCTTTTGACACGATAGATAGAAAAATACTATGGAGGATAATAAAGGATATGGGGATAAGTGAATACCTGATAGAAAGAATTAAGGGTATTTATGAAGAAAATAGGGTGAGGGTTAGAATGGAGTCAGGAGTATCGGCTGAATTTTGGTTGAACAAGGGTCTAAGACAGGGATGTGTACTAAGCCCACTGCTATTCTGCCTATACATTGTAGAATTAGAAGATGAATTTAGAAGGAGAAACATAGGGGGAATTAAAGTAGGTTCGTTCAGATTATGGTCGCTCGCTTATGCGGATGATATAGTGTTCTTAGCGGAAAATAGAGAGGCGCTAAAGGATATGGAGGATACCCTAAGAAAATTTCTAGCGCACAGAATGCTGATTCTAAGCACAGAGAAGACGAAGGTGTTAGTTTTCAATAAAAGAAAGAATCCAAAATTAGAGAAGTGGAAGTCGGAGGGCAAGTGGATTGAAGAAGTCAGAATTTTCAAGTACCTCGGCTTTATTTTCAATAACGAGGGAACATACAAAGACCATATAGAGGAGTTGAAAAAGAAAGGAGTAAAAGCAGCAAAGAAGACATGGGGCTTGGGTGAGAGGTCGCGTAAATGGGATTTTAGAAGGAGGATGATGCTGTTCAACTATCTACTCAAGAGTGTCATGGAATACGGGGTGGAAGTAAGGGGGTGGAGGGAAAAAACTAGACTAGAAAAAATAAAGTTGGAATATATTACATGGATACTAAGACTAGATATATTGACGCCGAAACACATAGTATACAAGGAAACAAATACAAAAAAGATGGCCCTTGACTGAGGTTTCAGAGCGGTAAAATATGGGGCAAAAATTGCGAAGCTCAGTGACAACAGACTACTAAAACAGTGCAGGGATGGAGAAAGAAAGGAAAGACAGTAGAGGTTTATATGACGAAGAGAGAGAAAAATTTTATAATGATGCGGGATTTAGTTACAATTATGTGTTAGAAAGAATAAAAGTGGATGAAAAGTTTTTAGATGAGATGGTACCTAGATTGAACGATATAGAAGACCAAAAGATGTATGGGAAAATTAAGAGGGCTAAATACAACAGCACATATAAATTTTACATGAGTGAGGGCTTGCCGGAATACCTGAGGAAAAGAAATGGGGGAAAGTATATGGTAATCATGGCAAGGGTTAGGTGTGGCAATTTCGAGAACGCAAATAAGTTTTGGTTGGGGGATGAAGGTAAGGTTTGTGAGCTATGTGGAGAGAAGTGGGGGTCGTTCGAACACTACATAGAGGGATGTGGCAAAACAGTAGAATGGGCCGAAAATCTTCCCGGAGAAAAATACGATAGGTTCCAATGGTTCGCCTTAGGTAAGGTAGAAACAAAAATAGTTGAGGCCGTCAAATTGATCGAGGAAGAAAGGGCTAAAAGAAGGGAGGTGGAAAAGGTAAGGAGTACGGTAAGTTAAGAAGTTAAGAGTAAGATGACGTGTAAATAGTAAGCGCAAAAATGTAAAACGAAATAAAGATAAGTAAACATGTAAGTAACGGCAGAGACGCCCAATGCGGTGTGGATGGATGAGTGTGGATAATACTAAGAATTATAGCGTATCTGTAGTGTAATAAGAGAGTCAGTTAAAGCGCAGGGTGCAAATAAATATAGGGTAGGCAGACCGAAGGTACGTAGAAAAATTTGGTTAAAAGTCGCAAAGGTAAAATGGGAAAAACTGTAAAAATGTGAAAAATGTAAAAAATGTAAATATGTAAGTAGGCATAACCTGTAAAATCACAACGACCAGTAAAAATTCCTGACAAACTCCGGACAAAAATGACAAGAATGAAATAGACAAGCTGTAAATAAACATAACAAAATGTACAATAATTATTATTATAATATCAATGTATAAGATGTAAATAATGTAAATCGTGGGTGCATATGAATGAAGTTAGCATGTAATAACCAATCCATTTCTGGGTATTGATGTGTCAACGCCGCAGATCAGAGCAGGCGGCATAAATATATATATATATATATATATATATATAGATATACATCGACGATTGCGACTGTTTTGGTTAGGATGTATTGTGTTTGTGTTCTTGAAATGGCATTGTACCGTATAAAAACATGAATTCAAAGCAAAATTCAAAGCAAAGTATTTTTGGAAAGGCAAAAAGGTCAGCCAGAAGGATTTTATTGTTATTATAATAGAAGTACTTAGTACATAAGTGTTAATTCAAACGGCGCGCTAACCTTACATTCCTTGCAACATTGCCACATTATCCAAACCACGATCATTTTTTATGTAAATCGATTCATTGAAAAGTTTATAGGTACTGAACTACTGTTACTAAACATCCAATGTAATCTTGAATTCATAAAGTAATATCGTGTAAAGTTTCGATAAAATCTGAACGGTAGTTTTTTTGACTGACGGAACGATAGTAGAAAATCTAGGTCAACTCGGAGCAAAACATTAACTAGCGTGCCCTGACACACCGGAACATAATGGAGTGGCAGAAAGATTAAATCAAACGATTCAGAAGAAAGTTAGAGCATACATCTATGACTCTGGTCTGCCGGAAAATATGTGGGATCAAGCACTAGGAGTAGCCGTGTATGAGTACAACAGAACTCCACACAAGTCCAGTGACATGATAGTTCCTTTGAAGAAATTTGCTCCTGATTACAGTTTCGATCTGAACCAGTTGAAGAGATATGGATGTCTCGCACATATGAAAATTCAAAGAAACAAATTCACTAAATTTGGTTTGACTGGCAGAAAAGTTATTATTGTTGAATACACGAGAACAGACTATGTTGTATTAAAGCCTGAAGAGAGAAAGCTTTATGAAAGCAGAGATCTGAAATTTAATGAAAAACTAGTATATAGAGATAAATACGGAAAGAATGACATTAAAGATTAGAACAACACATTTGAAATGATTAACAAAAATGAGTGGTTGCTGAAATTCGACGAGGAAGAGAAGAGCCAGCAAGAAATATTAACACTGGAGGGAGAATAAAAGAGAAAAACAGAAAGACCGAGAAAAAGACCAATTGTAACCGCAGAAATCGACGAGTTAGAGACGATAGAGAATATGATGAAAATCAACACCGAACACACTGATAACAAAACAAAAAAATATAGACGAGACCAAAAGAAATCCAGAGCATGAAGATGAGAGTTGTGAAGGTCTGGAAAAGGGCGATTCAATACAAGCTGAGGCATATCATGCATACGATAAACATGCACCTTATCGAGAGTTTATACCAAGGAAGAGACAAGTGCAGTGGATTACGCCAGACGTTAGTAGGCTGATGGCTGCGCGGGACAGGTTCTGCAGATGATTCAAGCGGAAACCTGACAGTAATAAGCGTGCGCTCTACAATTCTCTACAAAACCAAGTTAAGGGAGCGGTACGGAATGCGCGCTTTGATTTTTTCAAAAATAAGCTGGCGCGATCGCCGAAATCGGCTGAAAAATGGAAGGTTGTGCATGAGCTGGGTATCTTGTAATGTGGAATTTGCCTCGCCCGCCCGAGGATTCCCGCTAGTGTATAAAATATTTTTAATTACTGGCTGCCTCTTACTCTCGGGTCCTGGATCCTGAAAAGCGGAAAACGTGCGAGAAAATTGGTAGCAATAGGGATTTACAAATAAAAAAAACACAATAATTATAATATAAAACAATTACGGAAATATATTATGGAACACCCTTTACAGAAATAATGCGTGGCAAACAATTCATAGAAAAGAGTTTAAATAGAATGCATGGACCACCGGCCAAATTACTCTCAAATCAAAATCTCCTCCACGTGTCGTAATATTCTGTTTATTACTACCCTTCTTCTCACTTAAACTTCTCTTCCTCTTCCTAAAATCCTCTTCACTACCACTACTGCTGACACCATCTCCATTACTCCCACGACGTACTGTAGGTTCATCGCTTGTCCTCAGTATTCGTTTAAGTTTCTCGTTCCCATTATCAGCAGTAGATCTTCTCAATACAACTTCTTCGCAATTTGTAATATCTTGAGTGATACCAACACTATCAATTGATGAATCTTTACTTACTGTATGCAAGTTTTTATCCATACTCTCTTCTCTAGAAATACCGCCATACCAAGTAGTAATCAGAGATTCGTGGTTCTTTCTATTTATTTCCACTAAACCACTACCTCCATTACCATCTTCCAAACTTCCAATGTCATCACTAACAGTTCCTACATTGACGCGGAAGCCAGGGAACTGAGCTACGCCCCCGCTCTGCCATTTCCCAACTTATTCCAAATATCACAATCCGGACACTCTCTGAGAGTGACCCCAGATTTGTTGCATAATTGACAATAAATATCTGTGGCTGCCTGCGCATTACAACTATTTGCCTTATGACCCATCTGTTGACACCTATAACATCTAGCGTCCGGACATCTACTGGCAATATGTCCATCTTTTCCACAAGCATAGCATTTCCTTGAATCTTGCTGAGTATTCCCTCGTTGATCCTGAAAATTTACTCTACGCTGTAAAAAACCGCCATTTTACCTTCTAATATCTACACTTCCACCAATATTCCAACCAGAAGACTGCTGTTGCGGCTTCTGATACTGATTTTGATTTATTGGAACATTCACTCCAGCCTGATCATTATATATAATCTCATTACCGCTATTCCTTGGAGTGCTGGAGATTTCACCGGTTCAGAAGGAATTACTTCCTCTACCACCACTGTTGTAATTATTCCTTTGTCACGATCCCTCGGAAGATATCCAGCTCCCGGAAGCTTCATTCGTTCTTTTGCAGGTGGAGGTTCCCAACAGTCATTCATCTCCTTAATCCTCTCATATTGCCGACCATACCTCTCTATATCCTCTAAAGACGTAATTTTCATGTTTACCATGAAATTCCGATACTCTGATCGAATTCGTTCATAGGCCATGCCTATTAACTCTCTGTCGTTCGGAGGATTGTCTAAATGATCCAAAATATATTTGAAACAATCAATGAATGCCGTGATCGGTTCCCCCATACCTTGTGTTCTTCTCAGCAAGTCACTGTAAATATCTCTCTGACTAACTTCCCCAATAAATCTATTTCTGAAAGCCACTATCAACTGCCTCCAAGATGTCACTTCTTTTCTCTTTACCCTAAACCAATTAGCCGCCACACCTGTAAACAAGCAAGCTGTAGCCGTCAGCATTGTCTCATCGGGAATGTTTTCACTCCTCCGACAGTCTTCCATCTGGTCAAAAAATTTTCCGTCACGACTCTGTCCTCTGTTCCGCGAAACCTCTGGCACCAGCTCTGAAGAATTTTTACCAAATTGCCATGCCTAAATGCTCTATCATCATTTCCACCATAATCTCTAAAATCTCTGTTTCGTCGAAAATCATCCTCACCTCTACTAGATCCATCGTGCCTGCTTCTGAAATCTTCCAATTCCGGATTATTTCCCGTATAATCAGGTAAATTATCCACAGGTTTGCTATTGTTACCTGACGTAAAGTTACCTCCAACACCACCATACACTAAGTACGGTACGGAAAAGACCGTCGAAGTATTCGCAACACTCATTGCCGTTGTCGTCAACGGTATATTCCTATCGCTCCAGAATAAAAATCTCACGTACAAGGTATTACTGAAATCCATCTATCTCTGTGTGAAATTTTTCCTCTTCCTTCCGGCGTCATCACGTATTGACTTTCCTCGACCGCAATTTTCTTCTTAAAACTATTCGTCCTAGGAATCGCTCCTGTGTTTGACTCCGATGAATTCACATTCGCCGATAGAGGTGCTCTAAACACATACTGATCTCTTGCAGAGGGTCCGGAATAATATACGTCCAACCCCGGCAAGGTCGTTGCTACCGTTGTTTCACATGTGACTGTGGTTGTACTCGTAGTCGTTGCCATGACCTCTATTGTTGATACTACCACTGGTGGATCTATTTCCACTCGGTCTTCTACCGCCATTTCCAACACTGGTTTCAATAATTGTTCGTTCGGCGATAGACTTTCATTTTCATCAATATCAGCATACCACGGCATGTCTTCGTAACCATCTATCAGTAACTGAGCTCGGAAAAGCCTTTCTGACAGTTCTCTAGCAGAACCCAACGTGCTCAACTTCCTCTTTTCCAAGTCCTCTATAATCGTTGCTAAATCTGTGGTAATCAGTGCACGCATACGCGCAGGAAGATTTCTATTCTTCAACAATCTTCTCATCTCCAGTCTATATTCCTCCTCCATTGTAGACATTTTGCCGCAATTCCTTTATTTATTCGGCCAAAAACCACAAAAAAAATAATTTGGGGGAATAACTAAAATAAAAGACCCTACCTACACACACACACACCTACAGGGAAATGTATAAAATTCAATAAAAAAATAAAATAGAAAGAAAAACATGTACCCGTCCACTGAAGTGCAATATCTCTGAAAACAAAAAAAATTCCTCCACAGAACAAAATATCTTCCTGTAAGGAGAAAAAGAAAATTCCACTACACGAGTACCTTTATAATATCTTCCTGAAAAATAAAATTATCCTCTACACTGGGAAAAAAAAATTCCCGTATATAGATATCTTCCTGAAAATAAAAACCGCAACACTTCCTGAAAAAAAAACCTCTACACGCAACAACAAAAATATATTTATAAATATTAAATATAATAATAAAATAATAATAATAATATTCAATGCGTGTGGTGTGTGCGTGTGCGCAATACTACTAGGTGGGCCCTCCCAAATAAACTGGCGTCGGAAGAAAAAATTCCCGCCAACACAAAATTTCAAAATAATCAGAGGAAAAAACCACAAAAATCCACAAACATAAAACAAATATCCTACCTAAAATCCAAACCCTATTGTTACCACGCCAGGACTTAGAAAAAAAATTTCCAACCGACGCGCCGCGTCCAAAATGGCGGAAAGTACCGTCAAAATGTCTACTATCAACCGCTACCTGAAAGAACCTGAAAATTTCCACGATAACAGCCGCACGATGGGCGCCATTTGTAACGTGGAATTTGCCTCGCCCGCCCGAGGATTCCCGTTAGTGTACAAAATATTTTTAATTACCGGCTGCCTCTCACTCTCGGGTCCTGAAAAGCGGAAAACGTGCGAGAAAATTGGTAGCAATAGGGATTTACAAATAAAAAAAACACAATAATTATAATATAAAACAATTACGGAAATATATTATGGAACACCCTTTACAGAAATAATGCGTGGCAAACAATTCATAGAAAAGAGTTTAAATAGAATGCATGTGCCACCGGCCAAATTACTAACTCCAATGGACCACGTGGTGTGCTAAATAAAAGGTCACGAAATTCCTCTACGTGACTCTAGATTTTCGGTTTCAAGAAAAACAAAGGACAACGGTCAATTCCAGCTGAAACGCGAAATCAGTATCGAATCTGTAACGGGAAAAATCACCACTATCTAATATTCCTTAACCAGTAACCAACAGAAGAAAATATGCATAAAAATTTATATTAATTTCTCACCGTTATTTTCCACCACAAAATAAAAGAAAGAACCAGAAACAGAAAACCCTGGGCCTCTGATAAATCCAACCAACAATTCCAAAATTCCAACAATGGAACACCAGACTTCAAACCCAATGGCGTCAGACTGCGCGCAAATTCCAGAAAATATCTACGCACTGAGAGAAACCCAAAGAGAACTGAACACTGAAAGATTCCGGAACAGAGTGGCCGAGGACGATGCTCCGCTCGAGGAAGAAGCCGCGATTTTCCCACCTCGCTTCCTTCTTCTCGGGAGCGTCGTCCTGGCTGGCAAATTCCCATTGGTCCTGGAAATCCCCGAAATCCGCAATTGACCTATTTAAATACTACCACTAATTCCTTATCTATCTATGAATTTCCCAGCGCCTTCTTTTTCTATTTCTAATTTTCCTATTGGCCGACTAATCAATCGCCCTCTATATCATATATCGATATGCAAATTCCGCGCCCCCTTTACTGATCTTTATCAATTAATCTATAAGAATAGCCGCGAGGTGGCTCCCTCTACGGATAACTAGCCAGGCGCGCGATATTTGAAAAGCCACGATCATCCTAATCAAATAATACCTCTATTTGTCTTTATTATGTCCAAGAGTTGTCATAAAGTCAACTCTCTGAATGCCCCAAACGCAGTCAACTTTGCGCCGCTATCTCTCTCTTTCTCACTCAAGCGCATGCTCTCGTTTTCTCTCTCTCTCTCTCTCTCTCTCTCTCTCTCTCTCTCTCTCTCTCTCTCTCTCACGCTCGACTCCCACTCTCGCTCACGCGCCAACTTCCTCTCTCTCGCACACATACACGCGCTCTCCCCTCTACACACAGCGGCATGCATGTAACCGCGTGCGCGCTGCTGCCGTCTCGCTTCCTGCCGTGCCCCCTCCCGAGCGCCGACGCGCTGCGCAGGTGTGACTCGGGATCTCACATACTGCGCTCCGCACGCGGTCGGTTAGAGGCAACTCCTGCGAGCGTCACCGAGCGCTGGCTCCGCTCCATGGCCTGTCAGTTCGCCGAGAGTGAGTCAGCTGGCTGCATTAAATAATCACGACGCAGCAATATTTATTGCTACGTCGCAATCTCGAAATTGAGAGAAGTGCAGACGATGCCAGCAACATCGGATCAATTTAATGCATAGTTTGTTGGAGCTTCCAATCCCTTGATTGTGACCGCGTTACCGGCGGGACGAGCCTTTACGAAGGCCGAATTTGAATTTAAGCGCATCTATGCTGTAGATGTGTTACAGGTTTTGGCCTTAGCTACCTCCAATGTGCGGGGAGTAGATGAAATATCGCTTCGACAATTGCTCGACTGTGCCCCGTGATTGTAAATCCGCTTGTTAATATTTTTGATGTCTCTCTGCGTGCAGGCTGCTTTCCGTCTCGATGGAAATGTGCTCTCGTACGTCCATTGCCAAAGATCGGCCCGGCATGCACAATTGGAGATTTCCGACCGGTCAGTATTCTGCCGGCCGCATCAAACCTATTTGAGAGAATAGTGTTTAAGCAGATCTCGGAATTTGTGCAAGATAATAATATATTAGATGAATATCAATCTGGATTTCGTACGGGGCATAGTACGTCCACGGCGGTGACAAGAATAGTAGATGACCTTAGAGTATCTATAGATGGAGAAAATATTACACTGGTTGTAGCAATTGATTTCTCGCGCGCTTTTGATTTGGTAGATATCGGGCTTTTTACTCGGAAACTACTGCTTATGGGTTTCTCGGAACATGCGTGCTCCTGGATTTCCTCACACCTTACTAACAGATTGCAAATCGTAGTTTTTCCTGATGGTAGCACGTCATCCCCGCTTAAACGCAATGCCGGAGTTCCACAGGGGACTATACTGGGACCTCCCTTTTTTTCACTTTTTATTAATGATTTGCCTGGCGTGTACCAGCATTGCAAATATCATTTATAAGCTGATGACTTCGTCATTTATACGCAGGGGAAATTTTCGGAAGCGGGAGATGCATGTTGTGAATCGGAATCTTACTTGTATTTCTGATTGGGCCTCTCGGAATGGACTGAAAATAAACGCAAGTAAGATGCAAACGATGTGGGTGGGCTCTAGAGGGTTCATCAGTAGATTTACACCAGATTCTCTGCCAAATATAGTCCTGAACGACACTGCAATTGCGCTGAGTCCTGCTTTAAAGATTCTAGGGATACTAATAGACAATACACTCTCTTGGAGGAACCAGTGCTGTATTACAGCGAAGAAATTCTCTGCGGCTCTAGGTCATCTCAGGAAATGCAGTGCGTATCTGACATACGAGGCTACTATTAATCAAGTCACTTATTTCTCCATACTTGGATTAATGCTGCAATGTTTTTCTTGATTTTTCAGATGAACTCTCTTTAAAGTTGCGTAGATATCAGAACGCTGCCCTCCGATTCGTAACGGGCAATCGAATTTTTGAGCAGATCTCAACAATTTACCAGCAATTAGAGATTTTGCAATATACTCGGAGAAGGGAGTTTAGAACTCTCTGCTTTTTAGCAAAAATTTTTAAAACCAAGACTCTGACTTATTTATATAAAGAATTTATCGACATCGGAGTTTGCGCGACCATGCTTTAAGAGTGCACTGTATAAGCATCTGTTAAATAAAGATTAATCGGCGACATTAGATTCCGAGACGATTTTATTATTGTAATCATAGTTTAGCGGCTTAAGGCTTAATTGTATGCGGCGTTATAATATGTATATTGGATTGTACGATGCTTAGAAATTTTTATTTTGCTTTATTTGTATATATAATTATTTGTTTTTTTTTATTTATTTTATTTATGTTTCTTTGTACATTTTCATGACACTTTTTTGTAAAGGGCATTCGGCCCTACAAATATTTTATTAACGCTTATTGTAAACGTCGCTGTACATATTTTTCGAGGGCTAGATAGGACCTGGAGTCCATAGCTTTTACATAAAGTCAATTCAATTCAATTATCGCTTTCATGGCCGTTCTCGTCTCTTTCTCACTCGCTCTCGGGGTTGTCCGGCAGTAATGCTCGTACCTGTAAACACCACCGGATATAAGTTTTTGTACCTTTTGCTACGTGGCTCCGGTGGTGTCCAGGCGAGCTTGTGTTGACGGTAGCCCGTCAAACATTAGAATAAAATGTATTTCACAAAGTATAATATTATTTCTTTGATCCATTTCAAAATAATGTAAAATTTATATATATATTTTTTAAAGATGGCTTTCAGTTTGGGAAATGTTATGAACCCTGAAAGGCAAATTCAGTCCGTATTTTTCTGAATTGACGAAAAAACCCATCTCTTTTTTTCTGAGAAAACAAAAAACGACTTGTATTTTTATCCCATTTTAATTTCCTTCAAAAATTTTAAAGCAAGTCGGGATGATGATAGCATTTTTAGGTGAGCAATCAATGACTTAATTTTTTCATTTAATCTTTAACGCGCATTTAGAGTTTTTACTACAGTTTTGTAACATAGTTAAAACAGCGATAAATTTATTTCAGCGCCTATCTGATTGTTGCATATTTTTATTAAATTACGAATAATTAGTATAGGTAAAATAATGAAACTGTATAACCCTAGAACCCTATATTGCATATGTCTGATTTAAAAAAAGAAACCCCGCGCGGTCCACCAAACGTAAACTGTACTTGTTTGACTCTACTTAAAAAGTACTACATTTATTGTAACACATCGTGTGAACGTAACATATAAGTATAAAGACATATTTGCATACATTACATTTGCGTGCATACTATTTCTAACAAGTATTTAAGGGAACTGATACACTCTTAAAATATTAAAATATGAAAAATTGATTTTTATTTTTTTGTTAACTTGACGTTGTTTAAATCATCTTTTATATAATGATACTAGCTTATATGTACATGTATTTGAAGGCTAAAATCCACGAATTCCATTTTTTTCATTCTCCGCAGACTTTAATTGAATCTAAACATCGGAGAGCACTCTATCAGGTCCAGATCTAATTTAAAAATATGTGGTTTCCAGATAAGAGTGAGGATTTCCAAATAATTAAGATTCAAAAAAAGTTATAAAAAATTTAAGAAAAATATTTAGAATTTTTCACGTTTTCAATTAATTTTTTAATTAATAAATTTTTAATTAATAAATTGTATCTAACTTTTTTGAATCTTAATTATTCGGAAATCTCCACACTCATATGGAAAAGACATGTTTTTAAAATAGATCTGGACGTACCAGAGTGCTCTCCGATGCCTAGATTCAACTAAAGTCTGCGGTGAATGGAAAATATGGAATTCATGGCTTTTGGCCTCTGAAGAAATGTTGTACCTGGAATAAGGCATATATAAAAATTGTTCGGCTAATACCAATATATAAAACATTGTTTAAATAATGTCAAGTTAAAAAAAAGAATAAAATGCAATTTTTATTTTTTAATATTTTAGAAGAGGTCTATGTCCCTTATAAATCGCCATGCTCCCAAGAGTAGCACGATAGATACAGACTCCGAGTCGACGGCGCTGATTTTTGCCATTAGCTTCCGCTCAATCGCTTTAAAGGTGTTGTCGATTTTTCACGATTCTCTTGCAGATATATATTGCGGATATATGCTCTCTATAGACCATGTTAGTATTTCTCGGATCCGAGTTTCTTCGCTGAGACTTAATTAATAACAATATTGCTTGACGAGCTGGAGTGCCGTTATTCTAAGTATGAACTGCGTATTAAGCGAGTCAGCACAGTCGAGCCTTATCGGTAGGATATTTCAATTCACTGCCTCAAAGGCAAACGCACATGGATGGTCTCCAAATTTTCCCTGACTGAAGATGGCGCCCAATACGAAATCGGAACTATCCGTGGAAACTATGAGCGGTTTACTTAAATCGGGAGCGTTCAGGACCGGTTCGGTAAACAGAATTTGCTTCAACTTTTGAAATGTCGACTCTTGCTTTTCCGACCATTCGAACGTCGCGTCATCTTTCGCCTTATCGTACAACGCCTTTGCTATTTTCGCGAAGTTTTCCATGAAGCGACAGCAATAGTTGAATAGCCCCATGACCTGCTTCAACTTAGATGCGTCGGTTGGCACTGGGTAATTGACCATCGCGTGAATTTTCGCTGGGTCTATTTGCACGGATTTGCCACCGACAAGCATGAGGGCCTCCCTTATCAGGAATTGACATGTTCTAGGCTAGATGATGATGTTCGCTTTGAGCAGGCGGTTCACCACGTGGAGCAGACGGTCGTGATGTTCCTCACTAAAAGCCATAAGATTGTCGAGGTAAATGTCCACTTCGTTGCTCTGTAGACCGCGCATCGTGAGAAACATGATCTTTTAGGCCCATGGCCATACGGTTAAATTGAAGCAGTTGGTTTCACGAATTCCCGTAGAGTGCGTATACTGTGGTTACGTGTATGGATTCAGGATCTATCTCTATCTGATGGTATCCCTGCTTTAAATTTATAACGGTGATGTAATTCGACGTGGCAAGATTTTCGAGCATGTCGGTCAGGAATAGCAGGGGGTGACAACTACCGTTACTAGGACAAATCCGTTACTAGGAAAAACGGCTTATTCCCCTGAGCGTCAGGTTTTTTTGGGACAATCCACAGGACTGAAGAGTAATTGGAATTTGATGGCTCTACTATCCCCTGTTCGTATAGCTTTTCTAACTCTTTTGTCATTTGTTCTTTTGTTACTGGCAGAAATCGGAACTGGCCACAATGAATAAGTTTATTTGATTTAAACACTATTCTGTCCTTTAACAGCTACGTCGCGGACGGTGGTTCACCGACAAGTCCGAACTCTCCTGCGCATTCATGGATAATTTCATGAATATCTTCTTTCTGTTCTTTGTTACACCCGTCGAGGTCTGTGAGCCTCGTGATTTTCGTGACTTCATCGCATCTCGTCGCGTCGTCGCGCTACAACTCATCTTTTCGGAATTTTACTTCCCTCTATTTTTCGTGATTACAATTAAACGTTCTTCTTCCATTCGCGGCCCGCTTCCAGTCCGGGAATCCAGGAATTCAAAACAGCATATCAAAAAGTTCGTACTATAGTTTATTTTATTGTTGAAATATATTGATAGTCAAATGTATTTAGATGAGTGTGTATACACTATCTAATATGATTTTATTCCTCAGTAATTTTTTGATATTCTTTCGTTGACTTATATCGATCTCTCCGAGGCAGTGGTTATGAAAGGGTTTAAGAAAACAAAATCCCTTTCATACAAAACGACGTTTCGGCGATCATTGTTAATAATTTAGTCGGGAAAACATTAATTTTGCAATAAGGAATATATGTATCTTATAGAAAATTCAATTCTGATCAACTTTTGTCTGTACCTTTTTTTACAGAAATGCAATAACAATAAAGTTAATCATGTAAAACTCAAAAAGATGCATTTCTGCAAGTTATTTTGCAATAATAACAATGTTCCCGACCAGGCTCGAAGTAGAGACTTTACGGCCTTTTTCAGTAAGTGACTACGAAGATATTTCAACAATAAAATAAACTATAGCACGAACTTTTTGACAAAATCCTAGGACTCCCAGACTATTCGTAATCAACTCTTCCGAACCGTCCCCACCGGCTCGGGCTTGAAGATCCTACTCGATTGCCTCGCATTCCATTAATTGGGCTCGGGATCGTAATTTCGACGTTGCCCGTATTTATGCACACCGCGTAAACGAGGCCGTTTCTATTTTCGGCGACGAAGTTTCCAATCAACAGGTCAGGGTGCATATCTATTCGTAGTACCCGCTCACGCTCATGTCTTTATTTTGACGCCCAGCGTCTGTTCTTTGCCCGCTAACACGTCGCGTACTATCATTTTTCTTTCGCGATTAAACTGGTAGCACGTTGCCAGTTTTCCTACCTTTATTGTAGAAACATCGGCTCCCGAATCAACGTAGAGTTTGCATTTTCCATTCTTCAATTGCTGAGAATTCAGTGTTACGATCAGCGGATATCTTTCCGCGGTAAAGAATTTTTTTATGTCTGTGTTTCGCCCGACGCGTCTTTCTTGATAGCGAGACTTTGGGCCACCTTGCGTGTTATCGGAGTGGGAGGGGGGTCATGTGGTTTTATGCGCAACTCTGGGTTCTGAGAATCCGGAGTTTTCGCTTTCGATGGGGGCCCGATTGGAATCAGATGTTGATCATTTGAGATACCGCTTTTGGTCTTATTTCAAGAGATTGAAACTTCTCTATTACCTGACTTATTACTACTATTCTGAAAAAGACGCCCGACGATTGGGGAACGCAGCAAGCGCTCTTCTAGTTTTTTGCGTTGTTGTTGTCATTATTTGCACCGGCACATTTAGCTTCGCCATTTCCGGCGTTCTCGCTAGTATAAGGTACTTAGTACGTACGCCGGCGTCGGGCGCTAGCCAGACTACCCTATATACTTCTCATAGGCATTGTTGGAAACTAGTCGTACGGTTTTCTTCGCACTGACAGCTTCTTTTGTTACATATAAGCACTTAAATGAAAGCTTGCGACGAAAGTAATAAAATTACATCAGGGTCACATTTTGTGAAATTGCTTCAATCCGAAGATGTTCAAAAGAGAAAGTTCGGGCACCTCAATTCTTCAAGCGGGAGAAGAATTGATCGACGGATATCCGGTGACGTAGCATCTACGTCATTCTGGGCTATACTTTAGTGTACGTCATCTTTCTGCAGACGATATAGATATACTGTAGTGTACGTTGTTTTTCCGCAGACGACAGACAATGTTTTCATACACAGTGTTATATTTTTTAAATCAACGTGAATTTTATTTTGCTTTTTTTGTAATATATATATACACACACACACACACACACACACACACACACACACACACACCTATATTATATAGTTGTTTTGATTTTGGGTGAGATTTTGGGCCCCGCAATCCTTGGTCTAATTGTGTCAAAATAACCTAATGATAGGTCAAGGGTGATAGGCGGATTATGGTTGAACATGATACGGGGAAGCTCAAAGTCATAGGTGAAGGTGATAGGTAAAACGTGAAAATCGTAGGGGGAGGTTAAAAATAATAAGTTATGCAAGTGGTGAAGGGTGGAGGTTCTCGGGGCAAGATGAATGGATAGAAGGGGCATAAAAATATTACGATTGAAAAGCATTACTTGAGGGTGTTTATAATATGCGGAGATTAAAGCTGGACGGTGTAGGGATAATGGTTTAAGGCGATAAGTGAAGGGTGAAGGGATCATGGCTGGAGGCAATAGATGGAGAGTGAAGGGAACATAATTGGAGGCGGTAAGTGGAGTGCGCAAACGATAGGTGAAGGGTGGAGATGATCGATGGAGCCTATGGTATGTGATGGGAGATAATAGGTCAAGTGTGATAGGCGCATCATGACTTCATGCAATAGGTGGATGTTGGAGGTTATGGTTGGAGATTATGCGGAAGCTCAAAGTCACAGGTTCGATAGAGGGTTGTATAGGAATTACGACATAACTGGAGGGTGAAGGTCATGATAGAAAATATAGGAGGAGCGTGAAATCGTTATGGTAGGGGGGGGGGGCACAGCTGCTACCATAGGGAGATTGGAGGACACAATTAAAAGCGATTTGTGAAGGCTCTACATTATTGGAAGCGATAGATAGAGGCTCCAGATAATGTCTGGCGGTGATAGGTTGGGGTTATACGTGGAGGTTGAAGGTCAAAGGTATAGGGTAAAGGACACGAATGAAAGCAATAGTTAGAGGGTGAAAGTGTTAAGTACACAGTCGACGGATTGCACGATAAAATCGTTACGATTAGAAATGATAGCTTACTATTGCCTAGAGGTAGAGGTAATAGGTGGAAGTGAAGAGGTGATGATTGGAAGTGATAAGTGGAAGCTGGTAAGTTGTAAAGGTGATAGGCAAAACAAGATAATCATAAGTGGAGGTTGAAGGTAACAAGTAGATGCAAGAGGTGAAGGTTGGAGGTTCTAAGGGCACTTATCTCTCTTACGGTTGAAGGGATAGAAGGAGCATAAAAATATTATGATTGGAAATCATTACTTGAGGGTGTTGACAATATACGGGGATAAGAACTGGAGGATGAAGCGATAATGATTGAAAGCGATAAGTGAAGGGTGAAGGCATCAAGAGTGGAGGCGATACATAGACAGTGAAGGGATTATGATGGGATGCGGTAGGTGGTGGATCTGAGCGATAGGAGAAGGGTGGAAACAATAGGTAAAGGATGAAGACGATAAAGAGAGGCTGAGGGATTTGATTAAAGATGATAGGTCAAGGGTGATAGGCGGATAATGACTTAGTGTAATAGGTGGATATTTGAGGTTGTAGTTGGAGATGACAGGTGGAAGCTCAAAGTCATAGGTGAAGGTGATAGGTAGAGGATTACATAGGGATTACATAGGTTTATATAGGGTTGAAGGGTTACATAGGGTTATAAGCAGAGGTAGTAGGTGGAAGTGAAACGGTTATGATCGGAAGTGATCGGTGGATTCTCCAGATCATTTATGAAGGTGATAGGTAAAACGTGAAAATCATAGGGGAAGATTAATGATAGTAAGTTATACAAGTGGTGAAGGGTGGAGGTTTTAGGTGCACGAAGAATGCATAAAAGGAGCATAAAAATATTACGATTGGAAATGATTACTTGAGGGTGTTGATAATATGCGGAGATAAAAGCTGGACGGTGAAGGGATATGGATTTAAGGCGGTAAGTGAAAGGTGAAGGAATCATGGCTGGAGGTAACAGATGGAGTGTGAAGGGAACATAAGTGGAGGCGGTAGGTGGAGGGCGGAAACGATAGGTGAATGGTGGAGATGATCGATGGAGCCTATGGTATGTGATTGGAGATAATAGGTCAAGGGTGATAGGCGCATCATGACCTCATCCAATAGGTGGATGTTGAAGGTTATGGTTGGAGATTATGTGGAAGCTCAAAGTCACAGGTTCGATAGAGGGTTGTATAGGAATTACGTCATAGCTAGAAGATGAAGGACATGATTGGAAATATACGAGGAGTGTGAAATCCTTATGATTTGAAATGATGAAGTTGAAGGACTGCGAAAAATTAGAAATTCAAGCTATGGGGGTTGGCGAGCGGAGCGAGCAGGGGTACCCACTAATATATATATATATATATATAGCTAAATAGTGTTAAATAATGATAACATATATACAGATTTTAAAACAGTGTCAAATATAATTAATACTTTTGTATCTTTACAATGTTATGAATTACCAGAACACAATCAGATAAGTATATGGTTTTATATTACATTTAAATATATCATACATATATATAGATTTTATGAACTTATTCTTCGTTTAAATGTTATCTTTTATTTTTTCAGATTTTCATAAGTTATTATGTCTCATGGGAGGTTATACGCTTGGAGCGAATATTGAAAAATTAAGTAATACATGGAAAAATAAAAAGGTTTCTGTGTGTGAATATTGAACTATTCTATCGGCCTCACTGATTCTATTCATTAATAAACTAGGAAATAGCTGACAAATCTATTAAGTTTAAATCAGCAATTGGAATAGAGCAAGCGTAAGTTTTTATTTAGATTTTGCATAATTTCTGATTATAATAATTAGAGTCATTAATGTAATGTGTAAAAGACGAATATGTATATCTTTGCATCTTTTTGCTTATGCATAATATAAGTTAAAATCATCAGGTCATAAAGTTATATAACTTTACATATAATTAGCAATTAAATAGTATGAAAATTTTCTTTAATGGCCTTAGCATTCATGAGTTCAAGACGTAACAAAATAATCAAAGACTTGGGTTTTGTAAACTTATTCTTTGATTAAATGTTATCTTTTATTTTTTCAGATTTTCACAAGTTTCTTATAGGAGGTTATACGCCAAACATTATTGGTGAATATTGAAAAAAAAAATGAAAAGGTTTCTGTATGTGATCTTAAAAAACAAAAATGTGTAATATTTTCTATCGGTTTCACATGTATTTATTGGGAAATATTTAGAACAGACAATAATTGATAATTGATCAGCCAAAAGGAGGTTCCTGTGACGCAGTGAAATTAAAGCAGTACTTTGAGTCAAGAAAGTATGACAATAGCTGAAATATCTGTCAAGATGAGACGAAGTTAATTTTGAGTCAAGAAAGTTTAGAATGTCATATACTAGACGATAGCTGGATATCTCAAGTTTAGACCAGTAAAAAGAAGGTTCCTGTGACGAAGTGGAATTAGTGAAGTGAGAAACTATTTTGATTCAAGAATTATATATAGAATGGAAGAACTCAATTCTCAAGAATAATAAATATATCCATTTAATAATGGATCAGTCAATATATGAACTGTAACAACTTTTATCCAGTGTAATCAAATTTTATGTTTACAAATTGTTTCTGACGTAACATTTATTATGGTTACGTATTCATAAATTATTTATCAAAAATGCTGGAAGAACTCGATTGACAAGAATAGATGGAATATCTATCTAATTTAGACCAGCAAAAATAAGGTTCCTGTGACGAAGCGAAATTAGTGAAGTATTTTCAGTCAAGATAATATTTTCTATCGACCTCACTATTAATATTTATCACTTACGTGTGAACAAAGCATTGCTTATTATTAATGCTAATGTATTATCAAACTTGATTGAAGAAAGCTTGAATACACTTTGATTAATAAATCATTTATAAGAAATGCCGGAAGAACTCAAATGACAAAAATAATATATGTATCCATTTCATAACGTTCAAGGTAGATAAAAAAATTCAACGAATTTTCCTGTGACAAGCTTATAGTGAAGTGAAATAAGTTTACGTAAGTTTTGCAGTTTTAATATTCAAGATTTATGGATTATGATTATTAAATTTAGAAGTCAAGTCGTTTAAAGTGCGTATTGTATTTTCATCGCTTAAGTATCGAAGAAAGTTTTTACAGAACTTCTATTGGGAAGTTACGCAACTGTCATATTATAAAGGGAAGGAATTCCTGTGAGAAGCTAGTGATATGAAAAATGTTTTTTCAAGATTTATAATTATTATATAAGTTTAGAAGACAAGTGGTTTAGATGTTTTTCCCAATTTTGAGAGAGCAAGTATACTAAGTTTCCAGATGTAGCGAGACTTTTCCCAAGGGAAAAGCATGTTTTGTTTTGTATAAGGTAACGAGAACTTATGAATGCATACAACTATCAGGTTATACAAGAAAAGAATTTTCTTGTGACGTGACAATCTAGTGAAAGTGTTGTATTTTCATTGTTCGAGTATCGTTGAAAGTTTTTACAGAATTTCTATTGGGAGGTTACGCAACTGACATATTATAAAGGGAAGGAATTCCTGTGAGAAGCTAGTGGTGTGAAAAATGTTTTTTCAAGACTTATAATTGTTATATAAGTTAAGAAGACATGTGGTTTAGAAGTTTTTGAAATTTTGAGAGAGCAAGTACACTAAGTTTCCAGATGTAGCGAGACTTTTTCCAAGGGAAAAGCATGTTTTGTTTTGTATAACGTAACGAGAACTTACGAAGGCATACAAGCTAGTGAAAGTGTTGTATTTTCATCGTTTAAGTTCGAAGAAATAATATACACAAGTTTTGGATTTTATTTTTATTTTTCTGTATATTACTTACAGTGATAAATAAGGCTGATTCAGTAAAGTCTGCTGTTTATAAATTTCTTTTTTACGACAAGTTCATCGGATCACCTGTAACAGAGAAAGATAATTTATTTTAAAACAAAGAATCATGTTCTATAATCATAAAGTTAATTTATTTGAAGATAATTAAAATATACGTATCTGACAGAGTGAAATCCATTGATAGTATTTTGATCCTAATGCCATCTTTTCTGTAAATGCATTTTTTCACTTGAAACTTTTTGTAGGTTCTAGATTAAACGTTATTGTACACGCGTAGTATGAGTTTTAGGGGTTTTTAACGCAATTTAAATAATATAACAGCGCGCTCTTTTCCAAATCCTAATTTAGTCATTGGCTTAGAACTCAATTATCATCCTCTATGTATTTCCTCAATATGCAAATTCGCGCCCCCTCTATTGATATCGATCAATTAATCAATCATATCGATATCCATCCGGTGGCTCCACCTATAGATAAACTGTAGGGCGCGCGGTATTCAAAAATCCTCTATCATCAACGATATAATCATAGGACAACATCTATCGAATTACCAACGTTCCCTAGCCCATACATTCCCCTATACGTCTCTATGACGTCCGCGAGTCAACATAAAGTCAACTCTATCGCGACACGCTTCAATCATGCGTTCACAAACTCTCTGAGCGCCAAACGCCATCAACTTCGCGCCACTATATCCCTCTCTTTCTTGCTCAAGCGCACGCTCTCTCTCTCTCTCTTGCGCGCAAGTAAGTACTTTGACACTTCGCTTTGATTTTGCTCCTGCTTTAAGTACACGATACTTCAGCCACTGTGCCTGCGGGCGTCTTCTACGTTACCGACGATCGGTAATTTATCGACCATTTGGCGGTATTTTTGAATCTTTTTTTCTGATTTTGTAATTGTTGGCTGGTTTGCGTTAATCAGCACTATGTCGAGTAAACAGCCGGTAGGGGGCGACAGTGTAATATGTCAGGCGTGTAATATTAAGATAACTAAGGCGAAAACAGCAAATTATACTACTTGTATAAAATGTAAGCAAGCTATGCATGCCAGATGTATGGGGAAATATTTTGTCAAACATGGTAAGCACCTTTATGTATGTAAGGCCTGTGTTGCTCTGGATAACAAGCCTGCTACCACCAATAATGATACTTCTGCTACCACTTGAACTATCATCGCTGCGTCTGCAATTTCTGGTGCTTCTTCTACTGTCTCTACTGGTAAAACCACTGCTGCTGCTTCCACTGCTACTACTATTACTGCTTCTACTGCCTCATACTCTAAAGCTACTACCACTGCTTCTACTGCTTCATCTTCATCTTCTCAAACCAATTCTCGTCGTTCTGCTAAAACTCGGATGGACACGTCGGATTTACAGCCTATGAGTGAAAAGACACCCTTACAGCCATCTTAAGTCAAATGTCTGCCATAAGCTCTAAGCAGGATACCATTGTTACCTCCAACGAAGCGATTGTGGAGAGGCTCAAGCCGATAGAAGCTAAGTTGGCTGAGCTAACTGGGCTACCAGAACGTATGGATAGGGTGGAAGGTGACCTCACAACACTTAATGATAGGCTATCTAAACTTGAGGCTTCTGTAGCTGCGGGACCGTCTGTTGTGGATCAGGGAACTGCGAGGAAGAATGCTGCGGAGGAATTTCGAGCTATTAGTATGAAACTAAATGCTATTGAGAAGAGGAAAGAATTGACTCGTAAACAAGTAATTATATCTGGCCTATTATTTGATGAGCATACTGATTTGAGGCAACTCGCTCATGTGGTAGTGACATCTCTTGATTCTTGCATTCCCCTGCGTGATGTGGTTTCTACGAAGGTCATTCATCCTCGCTCGTCTGCCTCTGTGTCTGCAACTGGTGGTGATGATGATGATGATGATGATGATGGTGATGTTGCTGTTTCTGCTGCTGGAGGTGCTGCTGGTGCTGGTGATGATGATGATGATGGTGATGTTGCTGTTTCTGCTGCTGGAGGTGCTGCTGGTGCTGGTGATGATGATGCTGATAGTGATGTTGCTGTTTCTGCTGCTGGAAGTGCTGCTGGTGCTATTGATGTTGCGTATAATACTGGCGAAGCTGATGGAGGTAATGCTCGCACTCCCAACGTCCTGGTGACATTATCTAGTAACGCAATTGTGCGTTCTATTATATCCAACAAAATCAAGAAGGGCAAGTTGTTTTTGAATGATTTGGATGCTGCAGCTAAACAACTTGTAGGTGCACCAACAGGTCGTAATGGGCTCATAAACATTCATGAGTATTTGCCCATTAATCTTCATCGTCGGAGGTCTGCTGCTCACCGTGCAGCGATAGAACATGGTTTCATCTGCTATGTGCGAAATGGTAAAATTCTGGTTTGCACGCAGAACGAACAGCGTACGATTACAATTAGTAGCGAGCGTGATCTCAATGATTTTTTAGCCAGGGTTATAACGTAGAATTACCGTTTGTAAACCTGGTGCCTCCTGTACACCGTACACCCCTGTTATCCTACCCTCCCCCTCCTTCCTCCTCCTCTTCCCGCCTTGGCTCTCTGAGTACTGGGATGAGGGTCTGTCATTTCAATGCAAACTCGTTAAAGGGTCACATTGAGATGATCAGGCTCTTTTTGTCCACTCGTCCCTTTTTTCACGTAATAGCTGTCACAGAGACTTGGTTGGACTCTAGAGTGATAGATATCATCTGCCTGGATGGTTACACTCTTCTGCGACGTGACAGAAACAATCATGGTGGAGGTGTGACCCTCTACATTCACGGATCTCTTACTGCTAAAACTATTTCCTCTTCAGACGGCACGTGGACTGGGAAACCAGGTAAGCCAGAGTATTTGCTTTGTGAGGTTAGCTCTGCTGGTATTTCCCCGATTTTTGTTGGGGTTGTATATCGTCTTCCGCATTCACCCTTTTTTCTTGGTTCTCATCTTATCGACTAGCTTACTCTACACATGCAGGATTACTCTACAAAAGTATTTCTTGGTGATTTCAATGCGGACCAGCTTTCTCAGGGAGCTGATGCTATTTTTGTCAAGGCATTTATTGATGAGAATTCTCTTCAAAATGTGCCTTACGGGGCTACTCATCATACTGCTAACTCTGATACCTGGTTGAACGTCTGTATGGTTGATTCGAATGACATCTTACTGGACTTCTGGAAGACTGACACTCCTTTTATAAGCAGTCACGATCTTATAACGGTCACTTTAGACTTACAGATGCCACGATACGAACCTTCGACATTTGCGTACCGTGACTACAAGTCTATCTCTTCTTCTGAGCTTTCGAGTTATTTAGAGGGGATGGACTGGTCGTCTCTCTCTTCCTCGTCACTTGAAGACAGTATTATTATTGTAAATTCGTACTTAACGGACGCCATAGACAGATTTGCTCCTTTAAAGACTGTGACTGTTGGGCCAAAACGCTACCCGTGGTTCACCGCGGAACTTCGTGGTCTTACCAGAGAGCGTCAAAGGCTGTACAGGCGCCTACCGATCGATCTCCATTTCTACAGGGTTGCTCGTGATGATGCGCATAGACAGATAGAGGATGCAAGACTAAACTTTTATCACTCTCGAATCTCATCCCTCTCTGATTCAAACTCCATATGGAAGGAGTTACGCAACTTAGGAATAGCGCCATCTAAGAGTAACTCTTCTACTCATTTTTCTGCAGACGATCTCAATGATCACTTTAGTAGAGTTTCATACGATCCACAGACTCCTTCAGTTGATGACTTCCTGCACACGCTGGACACTCTTCAGTATTAGGAGCTTATGACGTTCTCTGAGGTCACTGAGTCTGATGTCCGTCAGTCGGTGGCACACTTTGTTACTCAGGTGCGTGGCACTGACGGAATACCGCAGGTGGTGGTGAGCAAGTCAATTGCAGTGCTTACGCCACACATTCGAAGGATTTTTAATCTTTCTCTGGGTGAATCGCGGTTTCCATCCATCTGGAAGAAGTCGTTGGTGCGTGCTTTGGACAAGGTTAGCACGCCCTCTGCACTCACAGATTATCGGCCAATCTCCCTTCTTTGCTTCATGTCCAAGGCGCTGGAGCGGCTGGTGCACAGGCAGATCTCTGAATTCTTGGAGAGTCAGCTTTTTCTAGACTTGTTTCAGTCTGGATTTCGCACTGGTCACAGCACTCAGTCGGGTCTTTTACAACTCACTGATGATGTCAGGCGGGGCATGGACAGAAAGAAGGTGACGTTTCTTCTATTATTTGATTTCAGTAAGGCGTTTGATTCGGTATGTTACGCTCAACTCCTTAAAAAGTTGCCTGTCTTCTGCCTTTCGAAGCAGGTCATCCGCTGGATTGCTTCCTACCTAGTGGGTAGGGAGCAAGCTGTTGTCGATGCACAGGGTAATTTTTCTAGGTTTTGTTCACTCAACACGGGTGTTCCCCAGGGTTCAGTCCTTGGGCCGTTGTTGTTCACTCTGTACATTAATGACATCAGCTATTGTCAGGAGCCTGGTATCAGGCATGTTGTCTATGCGGATGATCTGCAAATCTATAGCCAATGCCACCTTGAGGAGCTTGACATGTGTTCTGCCACAATGTCCGCTACTGCCGATAGGATTTCAGGTTGGGCTATCAGGAATACTCTTAAGCTTAATGCCTCTAAGACTAAGGCCATAGTCATAGGCTCCCCCTATTACATCAGTAGGTTGTCTCAAGTGGCAAACCAGTATGTTATGGTGGGTGGGTCTAGGATTGGTTTTTCTCCTTCAGTGCGTAGCCTCGGGGTAATTATAGATTCAACGTTGTCCTGGAAAGAGCATGTAACAGACATTTGCAAGCGTGCTTGTACATTAATGTATACGCTCTTCTTTTTTCGCAAGAGCACAACCAAGGGGCTGCGCGTTCATCTCGTTCAATCTTTCCTTTTCCCCATCCTGGACTACCGTTCTTTGGTTTCATGTGACCTTACGATGGAACTTGACTTGAAACTGCAGAGGGTGCTCAATACAGGCATTCGTTAAATCTATGGTCTAAGGAGGGACGAACATATCTCTCCTTACAGGCGTGAGCTGCATTGGCTTACGACAGCCAGACGGAGAGACTACCTCTCTGTTTGTCTGCTTCGTAAATTATTTGTGCGGGCCTCACCAGCCCATCTTCTTTCTAACTTTGATTTCCGTGTAGCTCTTCGTCCTGTCAGGGGAGATGTGATACCGCTGGACATTCTATCTTGGTGCTCGGAGTTCTTTAGGAACTCCTTCTGTGTCCGCACGTCCTACCTGTGGAATTCTCTCCCTTCCAATCTCCGGGACATCGTCCAGTTTGGGGCGTTCAAAGTTAATGCTTTTAAGTATTTCTTTGACCTGGGCTGAAACCGTTGTTCTATCCTATTTTTCCTCCCTTTTTCCCTTCCACATCTCCATTTTCCCTTCTCCTACAGGAGGATTGCACCTCGTGCTTAGGTGCGTAGGTGCCTTTTAAATTTTAAATTTTAAATTTCCATATATTTTTAAATGTTTTATATTTCCTTTCTATTGTTTTAAGTTTTCAATTTATTAAATTAGTTTAGTTTAGGTTTTATATTTTATTAATTATTGATGTAATTTTAATTCATTTTTATTGCGCGCGCCAGAGCATTTTATAATCTATTTTTGTTACGGGCATTGTTCCCAATCTAATGTATTATATATAAAGTTATGTACAACATATTGTACATTACATAAAAATGTATCTATCTATCTATCTATCTATCTCTCTCTCACTCTCTATTGCGCGCGCCAACTCCCTCTCTTTCTCACACACACACTCTCATGCATGTGACCGCGTGCGCTCGACACTACCTCGCTTCCTGCCGTGCCACCTCCCGAGTTTGAATCAAAGATAACTTTCGAACTCTCAATTTGGAACCCTTATATGATGAAAATTCAAATCTATCTATCTATGAAAATATTAATGCGTAAACATCTTCACCTTAAGAGTCTGTTGGTCAGACTACTATTTCTTTAGTGTTACTTCTCCTATCCCTTCGATTTTACATTTCAATTTTAATTTTACCAAAAGCAAGTTATGATATCAATAAATAAATTGGCAAGTTCATCTATAAAAATCAATCGATTTGAAATACATAAATAAGATTTATAAGGGGGAGGATTATAAATATATATGTATTTATTTATATAAGCACTTGACCAAATTGCAGTATGTGTACAGTCGGGTACAATTAAAACTTTGAATAATTGCGACTGCTGCCACTTTCTGCGCATTCTAGCTGACGTTTGGTGACCAATCACGATGACGCCGTATTTACCGTGGGAGATTAGGCAACCATTCTTCCGGTAAATTGGGCGTTGCGTGATGGGTCACAAACTTGCGCAGAACATAGCGCCAATACGTAATTATTCAAAGTTTCAATTTAACCCTACGGTACATGTAATAGAATGGCATGATGTTCTTACATGCCATTATCACATAACAAATGTGCCCATAATATGTGGTAAGTGGCAGACGCCTCCATTAGCAACTTCTCCGGTCGCCCATGACCACCTCGCTACCTCTCGTCTCGCACCCGCGTTGCATGGATTGGCACCGAACATTCTCTCTCGCCGACTCGCGCCCCCCTCCCTGCGAGGTTCTCGATCACTCTGATGCGTCGCTCGTCCGCGGCCACTAGCTCTCTCTCGCTCTCTCCTCTCGGCGATCTCCGCGTTCACGGGGTCTCCCACTGACTTCCCCGCGATTCCCTTCGCCACTCGAGATCCTAACTGGCGGCCGCCACTCACCGGCGTCTCTTCACCGACGCCCGGCGATTGACTGTCCCTCTCGTTCTCTCTCTCTCTCTCTCTCTCTCTCTCTCTCTCTCTCTCTCTCTCTCTCTCTCTCTCTCTCTCTCTCTCTCTCTCTATCCTGACAATCTTCCCGGACCGATCTATACCTCTTTCTCTCTTGCACACACATTTGACCTATCTTGACTGGTGATCCCCGTCGTCGCGCCGCTCAAGATGGCTTCCGCTCGCCGATCCAACTCGGCCTCACCACATCGTCCCGTCTCCAACTCATCCTCGTCCTTTTTTCCTCTCGCCACTTCCCAATCCCTCACGGCTCGCCCCGTTGTCCTCCACCGTCGTGATTCCCCTCGTTTTGCGCCTCTTTTTCTCCTTGCACACTGCACTCGCGTCGTCTGTTATGCTCTTGTTCTTTTCGTCCGGATTCGCACACGGCCAGAACAACAGTGAGTCTCTCCTCGAACCTCCATACGCGGGGCCACGCTTCCGTCAGCAACGCGCGCGCCCATTCGCTAGCTCGGCAGCAAGGAGTGCCGCCATTGGCTGGCGCTACTGCCGCCAGGCCAGCCTGCCTCGGTCTAGTCGTCGGTGAGCTCGACTTCTACGACGTCACTGCGACGTACAACGTCGTAATCAGTTTCCAATACTTATCTGAATAATTGATGGACTCTGTAGAAGCTGTTGTACTTAAAAATACCATTCAACTAGCAGCACCAGTTAGCAGACAAACTGCACTAATCTGGTCTCTTCAAGATGAAAAACAGCTGTTTGGCTGGTTCACATAAAATTTTACTGTACCGATCATATTGTAATCTACATTCCCGATGCGAAACTGTGAGCCGTAAGGTGCAACACGTTCGGTGGAAAATTCAAATTTGTTGGATACCTTTACTCGATGTGTTATTGAGTACAATAACAACATAAAATCACACATAGAAAAATTCATATTTTACAAAAATAGATCAATCATTTTTGAGAAAAAACGGTTGAATAAAATGGTTTTGATGTAGTATTTTCACTAAGATTTCTCATAAAATTACTCTATACACAACGTGGTAGAACAATTTTTTCCACAACTGTGGTCTAATTAAAATATTTAAAATTCACTATTTTTCAAAAATTTACTAGAAAAATATTTATCAGTTTTCTGTCTGTATCTTCAAGGCAAATTTTTTTATCAAAAAACGGCTGTCAGGACCATATTTTATGGACTATTAACTGTGATAAAAGTCAAGAAAAAAACATCGATATTTTCATAATTTTCGCCCTGTCATAACCCTTTAACCATTCTTATCATACTGGCTTTGATTTTGGTCTTTGCCACCTCTGGCTTTGCTAGAGCGAGGATTTTGAATCTTACAATTTAGTAAATCGTACTAGATTGTACGACATGTACTTTAGTCGGGGTAAGTTAGTATTTCTGCATTAACTTTCTTCTAACTTTATTTTTATGATTGATATATGTTATTGGTAAATTACTGAAAATGACCCTAAAGTCTCGACTTCGGGCCAGGTCGGGAACATTGTTATTATTGCAAAAAGAATTCTGAAAAGGCACTTTTTTTAGTTTTCCGTGAATAACTTTTTTGTAACTCATTTCATGTAAAAAAAGATAGAGATAAAAGTTGTTCAGAATTGAATTTTGTATAAGATATACGAGCTGTGAAAAAAACACGTTAAGTGGACAGAAAATTCTGTTAGTACCGCCTTAGTTACCGAGATAATTAAATTACAATTAAAGTGTACGAATAATGTCCGCCGCCATGCGGCGTTCCCTCCACCACCGCGCCGCCCGGCCCGAGAATCACTCGGTCGCGCTCGCAAATTTCCAATTGTTCATCGGTCATTTTAGACGAACTAAGCTATCTATAACAATCGGGAAAAATGCTATCATTAAATTACTATTTCAATAAGTACTGTACAAAATTTCATCGAAAAATATTTAGTAGTTTCGGCATGACCGTCCATTGAAAAAATTTGGCGAAAATAAAAATTATTTGTTGTTAAAAATATTTTTAAATCTTAATTTTTAAAAAAAGTTCTCTTTAGCGTTTATTAAGCACTTCATAAGCTATTGATTAAAGGTGGTTAGATCAAGTTATCGTACCATGGGCAATTTAGAGATGAATTTGAAATTTTGCAAAAGACGACATTTTGAGATATCCAGATCGGACACCGATTTTTACATTGTTCGTACTATAACTCATCTTTAAGTACTTATTCAATGAAAAATATAATTTTTTGTAAAATCTGTGGTAACATGAAATTTAAAAAATATTTTATTTATTTAACAATTTAACGACTAAAAAACTTAATTTTGTAGTCGGAAATACATGCATCTTATACAAAATTTAATTCTAAACAACCTTTATCTCTATCTTTTTTTACATGAAATGAGTTACAAAAAAGTTATTCACGAAAAACTAAAAAAAAGTATGTATTTAGATGAGTGTGTATACACTATCTAGTATGATTTTATCCCTCGGTAGTTTGCTATAATTCTTTTGTTGTTATTATCGATCTCTCCGAGGCAATGGCTTAGAAAGGGTTTAAAAAATTAAAACTCCTTTCTTTTAAGAAACGACGTTTCGGCGATCATTGTCGCCCTCATCAGGAAACTGTCAAACATTTTTTTATTACAATAAACATACAGACTTTAAAATGAACAGAGTATTACATAGAAAAGGCGATATTTTTGAAACATACATATTGGAGCACATTTGATTTGTGTACATCTCGATAATCCTTTCCCCCGGCTAGTTAACAGCGGGGGAAGAGAAAGACCGAGTGACACAGCTATTATTTATACCGCTTTGTCAGCTACTGTCTCGGAAGTGAGGAAGTAGCCGGCAATCGTCGCTTATTTAGTGCAAAAAGTCTTTCGCGCGATTTGTTTACATATGACATCACGCATCACCTCATCCTTTCGATGTGTACAAATTTGATTTTAAATATTAAGCTGGTATATTAAATGTGTGTACACGTTATTGAGTTTCTGGGTATCCTCTTTCTTATTGATACCATTATCTTGCAAATGTATATGCATCATTTCCGAGATCAATCTTTTATTTAAATTGTTTTCTTTGTCATTTACTTAAAATACTTCAAAATTAAAAGTATGATTGTACTTTTTACTATGCTCGGAAATGACACTGTCCTTAGATTTTCTATGTTCTTCAATACGTGTACACACATTTCTTTTTGTTTGGCCCACATATGTAGCCGTGCAATCGTTACATCCAAGTTTATAAACAACATTTTTCTCTAGGTGTTTCTCTTTTTTATCCTTTCCTTTCACAATAATATTGCACATATTACTGTGTATTTTTGGAATGGTCGTAATGTTGTTTTTCTTAAATGAATGTCGCACCCGCTCATAGAAACCATCGATGTATGGTATGCTAATGTGATTGTTATATGTATTGTTTTTCGAACATTGCTCTGGTTTTTTAATCATTCTGATTGCAGATAATCGTTTTTTGAAGGATATTTTTCAACGAAAACAGAGGGGTAATCATTATCGAATAATAGACATTTTACAATATCAATGTTTTTCTGATGAAAATATTTATCCGATAACTTCACCGCCCTATCAACTAGGTTATACACCATGGCAATTTTTTGACTTATCGGGTGTTGCGAATTAAAGTGCGAAAATCTGCCAGAGAAAGTTGGTTTCGTGTACCAATCAGTTTTTATTTTATGTGTTCCATTAATCAATAATACGTCCAAAAAACTTATGGATTCGTTCACTTCCATTTCATGTGTAAATTGGAGTCTGCTATTATACGAATTAAATATTTTTAACGTTTCATCTACTTTTCCTTTCGGAATACAAGTAATGATATCGTCGACGTAACGGAAAAAGAACACAGGTTGATAAGTTAATTTTGAAATTCACTCCGTTTCGAGATCATCCATAACAATGTCAGCGAATAATCTCGAAATCGGGGAGCCCATAGGTGTACCAAAAAGTTGTTTATAAAATTTACCATTGAATTGGATGTATGTATTATCCATAAGTAGACTACAAGCATCTAAAATCTCGTCAAGTGGAATTTCAAACTTTCTCGCTATTTGTATGTATCTTTTTTCAATACTCTGCATGACTAGTGTTTTATCAATATTTGTATATAACGATTTTACGTCTAAGCTGACAATACAGTGGTCATTCGAAATGTTTACATTTTTAATTTTCTGACAAAGGTAATGTAACAGTTGCAATGTATAAACACGATTATATTGATAAGATGGAAAATCTTTTAGCTGACACTAACATATACAGTATAATTAAGAAAAATCCATTGTCAAAATTGCAATCGAATGTAAAGAAGCTAACAAATATGTGGAATGAAAATGGTTTTTTGGTAAAAAATATAAAAAACAGTTTTTTACACAAACTGATACATGTCTACCAAAAGCGTACGGTTTACCAAAAATTCACAAGAAAGACCACCCTCTAAGACCTATTATTTCAACAATAGGCTCACCTACATATTTTTTATCAAAATATTTATTTAAAACCTTACAAAATAGTATTAAAAAACCTCATTCATACATAAAAAATAGTTATGATTTTATAGAAAAAATTAAAAATGTAAAAATTCCGAATGACCACTGTATTGTCAGCATAGACGTAAAATCGTTATATACAAATATTGATAAAACACTAGTCATGCAGAGTATTGAAAAAAGATACATACAAATAGCGAGAAAGTTTGAAATTCCTGTTGAATATTGTATAAATATTATACTCTTTGCTTGTTGTTCTACGAATTAATACTGATCGCGCCATCTCTTGTATATACATGATTTTGTACATCGAGACAAGCGCGACTCCGAAAACGCGAATACGCGAGTATGTAAACACACATATATAGATACACACTATAGAGAAGAGCGCTCGCATATACTGTACTCGCGCTCATTCTCTCTCTCGCTTGTAAGTCTCGGAAGGAGACAGTCGTGTCCGACGACACATCACACATTGTAATAAAGTTACTTATTATTAAAAACAACCTCACTAATTTTCCACCACTCCAACAATTCCACTTGACGAGATTTTAGATGCTTGTAGTCTACTTATGGATAATACATACTTCCAATTCAATGGTAAATTTTATAAACAACTTTTTGGTACACCTATGGGCTCCCCGATTTCGGGATTATTCGCTGACATTGTTATGGATGATCTCGAAACGGAGTGCATTTCAAAATTAACTTATCAACCTGTGTTCTTTTTCCGTTACGTCGACGATATCATTACTTGTATTCCGAAAGGAAAAGTAGATGAAACGTTAAAAATATTTAATTCGTATAATAGCAGACTCCAATTTACACATGAAATGGAAGTGAACAAATCCATAAGTTTTTTGGACGTATTATTGATTAATGAAACACATAAAATAAAAACTGATTGGTACACGAAACCAACTTTTTCTGGTAGATTTACGCACTTTAATTAGTAACACCCGATAAGTCAAAAAATTGCCATGGTGTATAATCTAGTTGACAGGGCGGTGAAGTTATCGGATAAATATTTTCATCAGAAAAACATTGATATTGTAAAATGTCTATTATTCGATAATGATTACCCCTCTGTTTTCGTTGAAAAATATCCTTCAAAAAACGATTATCTGCAATCAGAATAATTAAAAAACCAGAGCAATGTTCGAAAAACAATACATATAACAATCACATTAGCATACCATACATCGATGGTTTCTATGAGCGGGTGCGACATTCATTTAAGAAAAACAACATTACGACCATTCCAAAAATACACAGTAATATGTGCAATATTATTGTGAAAGGAAAGGATAAAAAAGAGAAACACCTAGAGAAAAATGTTGTTTATAAACTTGGATGTAACGATTGCACGGCTACATATGTGGGCCAAACAAAAAGAAATATGTGTACACGTATTGAAGAACATAGAAAATCTAAGAACAGTGTCATTTCCGAGCGTAGTAAAAGGTACAATCATACTTTTAATTTTGAAGGATTTAAAATAAAAGACAAAGAAAACAATTTGAATAAAAGATTGATCTCGGAAATGATGCATATACATTTAATTTGCAAGATAATGGTATCAATAAGAAAGAGGATACCCAGAAACTCAATAACGTGTACACACATTTAATATACCATCTTAAGATTTAAAATCAAATTTGTATACATCGAAAGGATGAGGTGATGCGTGACATCATATGTAAACAAACCGCGCGAAAGACTTTTCGCACTATATAAGCGACGATTGCCGGCTACTTCCTCACTTCCAAGACAGTAGCTGACAAAGTGTATAAATAATAGCTGTGTCACTCGGTCTCTCTTTTCCCCCGCTGTTAACTAGCCGGGGGAAAGGATTATCGAGATGTACACAAATCAAATGTGCTCGAATATGTAAGTTTCAAAAATATCGCCTTTTCTATGTAATACTCTGTTCATTTTAAAGTCTGTATGTTTATTGTAATAAAAAAATGTTTGACAGTTTCCTGATGAGGGCGACAATGATCGCGGAAACGTCGTTTCTTAAAAGAAAGGAGTTTTAATTTTTTAAACCCTTTCTAAACCATTGCCTCGGAGAGATCGATAATAACAACAAAAGAATTATAAAAAAAAGTATATTTTCGGAACTCTTTTTGCAATAATAACAATGTTCTCGACCTGGCCCGAAGTCGAGACTTTAGGGTCATTTTCAGTTAGGTACCAATAACATATTTCAATCATAAGAATAAAGTTAGAAGAAACTTAATGATGTTCCACGTTTGAGCTCCCTGACGCCCGGATTACTTAGGGTGTGCCCATGCTTATCGCAGTATATACAGTGATCGTTATTATTCCCGTTCACTTGAGGTCGTGTGCTTGTTGTACTTTCATTTCCACGCAGGTTTTGCGAGTGGGTGTTACTTACTCCACGGTGAGGCTTAACTTTAAAACTTGAAAAAGTCGATTTTTTTTATGATTTGTTTTGATAGGAAATTTACCATAGAATATGCTCTCGAAAGCCGTTTTTTGAAAAAAAATTTTCCTGCAAAATTATAAGCAAAATACTAAATAAATATTTTGACTGGTTTTAATTTGTAATTAAAATTACTTATTCAATATATCGAAAAGTTTCATTTTTATTTACTAAATCCAGTCAGAACTAGATATTTTATCGTAATTGTAAAAAACAGTATTTTTATAACTATATATGTGTATCACAGGAATGTTTAACTTTTTCGTTAGTTAACCTGTCTTTCGGCATCATCTATCAATATGCAAAGTTTGAAATCGAAATATAATGCACTATAACAACACTACTTAAAAAGTGTTGGGGTCTTGTATTCAAGATTACTGAAATAAATTCTGAATAACTTATGAGCTGTATGATTAGAGTGTTTGATAAAAGTGTAAATTACTCTGCGTTTTTCATGTATCTTTTGAATTTAGTGTCATGTAATTAACTTTTGAGTAGAAGACTTTGATATTAAGCCAAAAGATGATTGAAAGTAAAGGGATCCGATAGCCACTAATGACACGGGTTACTGAATCGTTGGAAGTACAGGCTTTAAACCTTCTAATACTTCTGTGTATCTGTGTGTGATTTGTAATGATTTGTTTCCTTTTTTTATTCTTGTTTGTGAATTGTGTTGAATAGAATAAAAGTAAATAATGCAGAAATGAATGTGTAGGTGAGAAGCTATTATGTATATATTATTGTTTTAAATAAAAGAAAAAATCTTGTGTTTAGTGTCACTTGTGTTAGAGGGAGTGTTTTTGGACTGAAACGGACAGCGCGCTTCTTCAATGGCGCGTGACATCACGGTGCCACTTCAAGTCCCGTTGAATGTGCGTGTGCTTTCGAACACGGGACTTTTTTCAATTTTTTAAGACTAGTCTCATCTTGATACGACTTTTCATTACCAAAATACATTTTTTTGTATTAGTTAATTTGTGGCAACCCTATCTATAATTATTGAAAGATTTCATCGCCATTCCGTTCTCAAACACTTGCACTACATGCCTGATTTTTCGCAAAGTTGTGGCTTTATTTTTGAGCAAATGTCAGAGCTGTAAAGTTGACCTTCCTCAAAAGTGTTAAAAATCTGCAGATTTTTTTTGTTTGTGTGTTTTAAGTCGCATCCTCTGTCGGTATTAGCGACTCTCATTCCCTGCGTTTTTTCCGAGTCCTCAATTAGTGCATTGAGTCCACTATTGAGAAACTTGCAAATCCGCAAGGGAACAGTTTTTTCTTCCCGCTGATCAAAATCTCCTAATTATTATTAATTATTATTATTTATATTTACCACTCGCAACTTATACCAATCAACGCGCAGATAATTTTTCTTTCCCACATGGTTTTTCGTTTTTTTGAACGTTTTCTTGCAAAAAGTTATATACTTTGAAACTGAGGTGCACTCTATTGTTAAACTAATAGTTGTTCAATATTTCAAGCGTGAAAAATAGCATCCTGATGTAGCAAAAGTGATATTCGCGATGTTCGATGGGATAATTAATTCACCATTAGTAACAATCGATTAATTCCCCGTTACGTTAGCGCATGAGCTTAGCAAGTGTGACATTTATCGTGAAGTAATCGGGTACTTTTTTACGGACCTGAGTAACTTAAATGCTGATCGAGGTCGCACTGATTTAAGAATAAATTTTTTATACTAAGACTTAATGGTATTATTTATAGCTTTATACAGAAAAGATTTACTTTTGTACTTACTAGAGTAACACTTTCCGGATCTTTAAATTCAACATAAGCTATACCCTTAAATCGTCTTGTTTTATTACAGGTAATTAAACGAACATCTTGAACTTTACCAACGCTAGAGAAGAATTCTTCTAAGTCTCGTGCTCGAATGCGTTGACTTAATTGCATGCAGAAAACTGTCCGAGCATCTCGTTCTTCCGGTGTTAATTCATCAGCTCGACTAAAAATAATATTCAAAATTATTTTTACGTCTCATCACATATGTCTATAACAATATATATTATTACCTATATTCTGATAAAAACATACCTCTGGAGCAGAAGTCAAGGAAAGATTTTGTGTATCGAATAACAAAATTCAGCTCTCTTAGTTTTATTTAACAGATTTTTTAATATAACCTATTTAGCTTTATTTAATTAATTTTGCATAAAAATAAGCTATTCTATAACTGTTGAATAATATAATGTTACGACGCATGTCATCTAAGAGGTCTTCTCACATCTAGCACTCAATTTTCTGGAAATATTATCTGAAAGTTACATTGGCAGATTTAGTAGAATCAAAAAAGTTGCTGGATAGTTAGATAACCTGCAAAAGATGATCGTACAGCTGTATCGTATTGCTGTCAGGTCAGATGTCCGTTCTATTACTTAGATTCGATTGGTTCCTTGACTAAGTATTGTGGGAACCCCCCACACTAAGTATTGTGGGAATATTGCCTGATGGTTTCATTTGCAGATTCCAAAATATTATAGAAAGGGGATTTTAACATTATAAAAAGAGCGGAGACGGTTCAGTAGGTATAGAATTGGACTCGTAACCCAAACATTCTAGGTTCAAACCCAACTATTGGTAATTCTGTCACTGTATACAATCTATGGATGTATTGTGTAGCTATACAATCAAGATGCATGCGAACTATATTACGATGTGGTGCACATGCATCCCAAATATAGGGAACCCCACTAGACGATACTATTGTATGGTATCGCGCAAAGGGAAGAGCCGAATATAACTCCTAAAGAGGACTTGGGTAGGCTATAACATTTAAAAAAAAAAATTTATGGATTCTGCAGATACAACCTTCAGGCAATGTTTCTGGAAGAATGAAGAATATGAGACTTAATGTAATATTGTGCAATTATCTAGCGATATTTTAAAATATTGTATAGTGATTATTTCTTAACGTACCAATCGAATCTCCTTAGTAAATCGGATATGAAACCAAACATCAATGTTGCACAACTATCTTCTGGAGGTTACGTAAGCATCCAACAACATTTTTTATATTCCTACTAAATCTACCCAAGTAACCTTGAGGCAATATGCTAAAAATATTAAGTGCAGTACTAGGAAGTACGAGGATCAACGGAAGATTTAGTAACGCACTAGATGCCGTTGTGAATTGCATTATTTATACTGAGTATGACAATTTGGGGAAATCGGCTAGACTCGACAAGTTTCGTAAATTATAGTGGATAAACGTATCACACACACATGAACGTATCGAATACACGCACGACAGGGAATCGACGACTACGTTCTCTGCACCTGGCAAATGCTCGATACGCGTCGTGAATTGTAAGATGTATGATAACTGATGGAGTTGACGACGTGATGCCATATCTGGCATTTGATAAACAGCATACACAACTTTGAAGTCTCTACCTTCAAAAAAATATTTAAACTTTTTTATCGATTCGTACAATGCAGTTAACTCCCAATCATATACACTATAGTTTAGCTAAGTAGAAAAAAAGCAGAAGGCAAAGGATCGTCAAGCACGATCCAAAAACTGTTTAAGGATCATGCCAATAGTCAGGTCAGATGCATCCGAGACTGCCCGAGTTTCTGCATCTGGTGAAGGATGGATAAGCAGTGCTACTTAGCTAGATCTGTTTTGATCTGTTCGCATGCTGCCTCTGTTTCCGAAATTCGTAAGATCTCTCACTTATTCGAGTCACAAGTATAATCGTGATAGGGTGCTTCGACGCCAGCAGCTTTGGGCAAGTAATCCACTACAATTTTTGGTTTTCCTACGTTCAAACGTAAAGATTGTTTCTTTAATCTTTCGAAAACAATGTGAATGTGACGCTCACGCTCTTCCTTGGAGGAACATACTATAAGTATGTCATAAATATACGCAAATACAAAATCAAGGTCAGCCTGAGCTTGATTAACACATAGCTGAAATGATTGACTCACATTCGGAAGACTAACGGAATCGAGGTATATTCGAATAAGCTGAATGGGGTAATGACCGCTGTTGTTGTACCAAATGTTGGGAATATCTTCAGGAGCAACCGGCATCTGGTGATAAGCTTTGTGGAGATCAATGCTTTTGGAGAAGAGCGTCTTCTCAGATAAATTCATCGAGAAGTCATGAAGGTGAGGTACTGGATATCTATCTGCAACTGTCACAAGATTGAGCTTGCAAAAATTATCGCAAATGCGCCATGAGCTATCCTGTTTCAGTGCCATATGAATCGGCGACGCCCAAGGCCTACAAAGCGGCGAATGACTCCTAAGACCCTCAGCACCTTGAAATCATCTTTGAGAGCTTTCAATTTCTGGACTCTGAGATGTCTTGCTCGTGAAACTACAGGAGGGCCAGTGGTCTCTCAATGTGATAAAGCACATCAGACGCCTGAATCGGTTTATTCGCTTTCATTTGGGTGATCTCAGAAAATTGAGCCAAAGTCTTAAAGTAGCCTGTTAATTTGTCAACAAAACTTATGTCTAAATACGGAAGGCTGTTTATGAAACCGACAGATGAAATCTACGATCACGGTTCAATGATTCTGCGTTTCTTAAAATCAATAACGAGACCAAAATAGTCAAATAAGTCCGCTCATATTATAATATGAGCGGACTTATGAGATGATAGTGAATTAACGTGATGAGAGGATAGTGAATTAACGTGAATTGGAATTTTCAAACAATTAACTGATTGAGGTTGAGATATGCGCACAGCTGAAGCTTACCAAGCGACCCAATTGGTGTGTTGTTCGCTGCATATAGTACAGTACGGTCATCGTAAACGCAGCTCTTATCGAACTTGGTGTCAACCGGAATTGATGAAATACCCGACCCTGTGTCAACAAGAAAGGTGAGCGAGGATTTGACATAACGAATATTCGACGTTTTGAAATTACCATCTGCTGTGTAGCCGCCTCCACGCGCAAAGGGGTTAGTTTCCCGGTTTCGACCATTTTCACGAGCACAGTTCGTAGCAGCATCTGGCCTTCTCCCCGTACTTTCGGTGAATGCGACATAAACCATCTGAATTTGTTTAGCTCTATCTTTTTGAAACACGACTTCGATCTGTACGGGCGTTCGCTTTGAAACTTATTTGACACCAATGCTGATTGATTTGTCAATTACTCAGTAGTCGATTTGAAGTCTGAATCTTCCGATTCAGTGATTCTGAACGCGGAAACTTTACCGGTTTCACCGTACGCTAGGGCTTCAGTGTATTGTCGGCCATATTTGCTAAATCACACAAGTCTGTTTTATCCGAGACTGATAACATCGTGTTACACGGAGCGGGTAGTACTATCAAGAAAACCGCACGTACGATTTCATTGCTGCAGCCAGTATCTAGCGCTCGCAACCGGTTTAAAATAAGTGACAGTTTATCTAAACGCAAGACTTAACCGTGGATCAGCTGAATCAACCAGATTTCGAACGACGTTCCGCAAGTGGCTAAGCCAATCATTTCAGCGATATGTTAATCAAGCTCACGCTGATATTGATTTTGTATATATTTTTGCGTATGTATATATATTTGCGTATATTGATGATATGCTCATAGAATCTACCTCCAGGAGCATGAACGTCATATTGACATTGTTTTCGAAAGATTAAAGAAAGATTAAAGAACAAAATGCGAGTTTGTTAAATCTCTGCTGATTTTATTAGGTCACGTGATCGAGTGCAAACTATTTTACAACTTCTTAAACCAAAAATTGTAGTGGATTACTTGCTCAAAGCTGCTTGCATAGAAGCATCCTATCACGATCATACTTGTGACTAGAACAAGAATGATCAGTGAGAGATCCTATGGATTTGGGAAACAGAGGGAGCATGCGAACAGATTAAAACAGATCTAGCTAAGTAGCACTACTTATCCATCCTTCACCAGATGCAGAAACTCGGGCAGTGCCGGATGCATCCGGCCTGGCTATTGGCGTGGTCCTTGAGAAATTTTTGGATGGTACTTGACGATCTTTAGCTTTCTGGTTTTCTTCTGCGCAATTAAACTATAGTGCATATAATCGGGAGTTATTTGCATTGTACGAATCGATAAAAGAGTTTAAAAATGTTCTTGAAGGTAGAGACTTCAAAGTTGTGTATGCTGTTCATCAAATGCCAGATATAGGATCACGTCAACTCCATGAGCTATCATACATCTCAGAATTCACGACGTGCATAGAGCATTTGCCAGGTGTAGAGAACGTAGTCGTCGATTCCCTATCGTGCGTGTATTTGATACGTTTAACGGTAGACTAATAGATTTTATAGTATTATAGAAATTATTAGCGAAATAGATTTTAATGGTACTCCGCCAATAGTCACAACAACATTATTAAAACCCGCGTATTTTATTCCTGATGGTCTTGTTCCGTGTCATCCAACGAAATAGAAAATCAAAACGACACGGGTAACGCGTCGAGAGAGAACTAGGTTGATACAATTCCTAGAAAAATTCATTCAATATTTTTAAATCCAGAAAATCTTCGCAATCATCAGATTATAATGAATTATGACAAATTTTATACTAATCTGAAAATTATTTAATCTTATCAGAATATTGTTCAAAGGTTATATCAGAAGATATTCTAGATTAAATAATATTGTACGAATCTTTTCTCAACATTTTTTAACTTTAGATGCAGAATCTTGAAGCAATATTTATGAAAGATAGAGATCTGCAGGGGACTTTGAAATCCACAAACGGAAATCCCGGTTCAACACAATGTTATCCCAATAAAGTTATCTATACTCCTATAATCTTTTTGAAGTGTTGTTATTTCTAGAAAATCATAATATGTATCATTCAAGCAAAAGTTCCACAACATGTGATGCTATTCGGTAGTATTCAGTTAATCTCCGAAAGGCCTCTAGGAGGGCTTTGCCTGTTCTCCTCCCTCGGCGGTGCCAGTATTGCAGAGGTCTCCCTGGAGCCCGATGGGGACGTTGGCCCTTCATCCAGGCTGGAGGCAGCTGAAGCTGCTGCCAGCCTATTGGTCCGGTGGGCTAGTTGGGGTGCGAGTCGCTCATTGGTGAAGCTCACCCTCCTCCAGTTGCTCCCCTCATCTCTCCTACGCGATGGGATGGTGTGGCGGCTGGCTTCCGGGGACTGGCTGTCGGTCGCGGTCGTGACGGTCGAGCTAGCCACAGTCAATTCCGCTCGTTGTAATGGCTCCGCTGCCCCAAGAGTAGGCTCTTCTGGTTACGCGGTTGGAGATCGGAACGGTGTGGTCTCGACGACGATTCCCCAGCCGGCCATGATACACTCACGATCAGAGCGGGTGCTCGGGCGTCTCTCGTCTGGCGGTGGGGCGACTTTGTTCACGGGTATTGCAAGCAACTCCACTCTGGGCGCTGTATGGCGCCAAAGGCCGTTATGAGCCGGAGCAGTCCAGCGCTCGTCTAAAGCAGCGACATTCAGAGTGATGACTTTACGTCCTCTATTGTAGTGTTTGCCTTGCGTGTCATGCTCATCGTCTGTATATTTGGCCACTAAGTCGTGTAGTCTGTTTAGTCGTTTTAGCCTAGTCTCTAGTAGTCTTAGAAAGTTTATATCCTTCCACACGTCTGGCTCTGATCTCAACTTTTTCGCTACCACCTACCATTCCACTCTTAGGCGTTACACCGGTGTGGGTTGTCGATCGTAATTTAGAAAGGCGGGTGCAGTTTACGGCGTCGATTGTCTGGTCGCGTTTATGGTGTTTCTTAATTTGTGCAGGTGTTTATCCCGATCGCTATGACTTTTTGCGAATGAGGAGATCAGCGTTTTGAGGGTGTGGTTGCTTTTCTCTACTGGATTGGCCTGTGGATGATAAGACGGTCTGGTTTCGTGTTTCACGCCGTATTGTTCTAGCGTTTTCACAAGGTATTTATTGATGAACTCCGTACTGTTGTCTGTCAGCAGGTATTCTGGCATTTCCCATCGGAATAAAACTAGGTTCTCGAAAGCTCTGGCAATGGACGTTCGCTTGGTGCAATGGATGTACCTCTACCCAACGAGAAAAGAGATCTTGGAATACCACCAGATACTTATTCTGACTTGAGCTTTTCGGGAAATCTATGACTCTTCTTCCCTATCAGCCCTTGGGGAGCTTGCTGGGAAATTTTGTATGCATGGCACGCCTGGAATACTTTAACAAATAATACAAAAATACTCTGTGGCTATTCTGTCGTACGTTTTTTGAATTCCTAAATGTTCGGCCGAGATTTTGGCGAGTGCGGTTATTAAGACTCTCTCTCGCATGTCTTCTGGTACGACTAGCTTCCACCCCTCTGCTGGGTGCATTATGGGGTCTAACACGGGATCTTCTTTGTGACGATATAGCTTTCCTCTTTCAACTTGCCATGATCATTTCGTAGGATTTTGCTCAACCTCGCTGCATTGTCTAATATACCACTCATCTTTTATCTCAGTAGTGGCTGAAATCGCTGGCTCGATCGTTCAAGATAGTGGCACTGGCACTATGTGATTCATACCGCTTCGGTGTACGATATCGAAGTCCCATTGTTGGATCTCAACTAACCATCTGGCCAGTCACCCTTTTGGGTATTTGAGCGAGAGTAACCACCGCAATGCGCTATGATCCGTTATCACCGTGAAGTGGTATCTCTCCACATACAGTCTTAGTATTTGTATAGACCAGGTGAGAGCTAGGCACTCCTTCTTAGTAGTTGTGTAGTTCGTCTCTGGCGCTGACAACACCCGACAGATATAAGCAATAGGATGTTCGCCTTCATCGAAATCTTGAGTGAGGACAGCCCCATGGCATAATTAGCCCAGGCATTAGAGCTAAAAGAAAGGTATTTTGTGTGTTCGGACCAGAAGGTAGGGATCACTGTAGTTCGGTGGCAAATTGTACGTAGAATAAAGGAAAAATAATGTTAACTCGAGAATCTTTATCAATTAATTGTTATAAACAAAAAACATGAAAAAATTCACTGTTTTCCGTTTTTAGCTTTTAACTCAAAAAGTAACAGAGTCACCATAAATGTGTCAACAGACAACTTATAGAGCTTTAAATTGTGAACAAAACGAGTTGTTGAAAAAGTAGATCGGATAACTAGAAGCTGAGAAAATAAGGAAAAACGGGAAAATTCACCGTTTATTTGAGAATTTGTAAGTCCGCCATTTTTTAAGTTTTAGAGTTGAAATTTCGGTTAAAGGAAGATTTTTGTATTTACTTTTATCAGGCAAAAGCTCGATGTTACAAAACTGTTGCTTTTTGCGTGATTGTGGTTTGTTCTTTTTAGTCTAATTTTAACAATGCTCTGACCCCACGAAAAAAAGTTTTACATTAATCCTGGATACGGTTTTCAAAAGTTGACGTTTCACAATAAAAAATCGTCTATACACTTTCGTGTGGTACAATGCTTCCAAATAGGAGAGAAACGCACGCGAACATCGGCAAAAACGGCCAAAATCAGTGTAGCGTACGCGTGGTAGGGAAGAGCAGGAGGCGAGGAGAAGTGTGTATATAGATATACGCTAGTTGCGCGTAGCGCGCTTGGCCTGCAGCGTTTGCTCACGGGTCGCGTCAGTGTTACTAACAGGCTCAGATTTTCTTCTTATTACAACAGTTTCCTTTGGCTATCCCCTTGTAACGGCCTTTTCTTCTTTTTGTGGTTTCTTTCTTTGTTGTGCTATAGACTACTATTAAAATTTACTATTAAAATTCTCCATTTTCATCGATTTTTAGCTTGGAAATGAAGCGAAATTAAGAAAAATCTCAAGAACTTTTTTGTCTTAGGATTTTTTTTACTATTTAAATATTTTTTTCAGATTGGAAATCCAAATTTTTGGTTTTGACAAGTGATTTTTTCATTTTTAGCTTATCAGAGTAGCTCTATCTTGTTCTAGGAGGTTCGTAGTCACTTTTGTACTGAAGAAAGGTATCTTCAGGAATTTTTTGGTAGTCATAGTCCGGAGCGAACTTCCACTTTTGCTACTATTAAGGCATAAATGTATTACAACATAGTTGCAACATATATATACAACTTTTAAAGTATTTTTTTTAAACTAAACATAAAAAAAACTCTAACTTAAAAAACTCCTATCCTTGTCTATAGTGAAAAATGCTTCTTTGAGAAGCTATAAATTTTTGCAAAAAATGCAAAAAAAAACCTGATTTTACCAACTTTGACTTCCCGTAGCACAGAGATAATCGATGCAAAAAATCTTAAAAAATTCAGAAAAATGTATTTCCTCATGTTGAAGTGATTTAATATGGTTGGAAAAATATTTAAATTTAGATCGATCGATTTCACAGAGAATCACCCATATATACTAACCCCTGGTATCTCCCTGCTCGCTCTGCTTGCCAACCACCATCACTTAAATTTCTATGTTTGCAATCTGAAAATTTCAGATATAGCTGTATAATATTTACATCAATATTTTCAAGAACATAATTTAAACTTTTTAATTTTCAAATTACATCTTTGCTATATACACATATTTCTTTGATTACGATCTGATGAATGGTTTTCTGTAAGTGAAATATTCATGTTATCTAAATAATATAGAAAAAAATTGTTATAAAAAAGAATTAGATTTATACTAATAATTTACGGAAAAATAAAATGAAATGTATTTCTTTAATAAATACTCTCAACTTGTTACTTTAAATATAACGAATTCACTCCCCACCGTCTACCTAGCACATCCACCCCCACCTATTGCCTTCAATCCGAGCTTCACCTCCATATATAAACTCGACCTATCACCATCACGCATGCCCTCAAAGTCTACTTATCGCCTCCAATCATGGCCTACAGCATCGACCTATGCCCTCCGAACAGCCTCCACCTATCGCCTCCATCCTCCACCGATCGTATCGACCCTTCACCTACCGCTTTTACGCATCGTCTCCAGTCGCAACTCCTTTCATTTACACCAATTATCTCCACGCAACACCTTTTGCCTTGAATCCTGACCTTCGCCCTGCACCTATGACCTTCAATCGCGTCCTACATCCTCTTACCACTTTGAATCCTAATCTTTACAGGTCGCCTTTTCCTGCTATGAGCTTATCCCTCGACAGATGACATCTACTTATCACAGAGATCCATAATCTCCACCCTCCTCCTCAGATCTAACCCTCTATCTATCACACAATATATCGTCTCTATATATCGTCTCCAATCATGTTCTCTAGCCTCCACCTAAACTTCGAATAATGCCCTCCAACACCACCTATTATTGCCAGCTTCCACTTTCCACCTTCAATCGTAACCCCTTCACTGCCACCTATTATCTTCATCTCGCTCTAACATCCTCAACCTATTACTTCTAATCATTACGATTTGCCTCTCCTCCTATGCCTCCACAGTTCAATTATCACCTCTACCCACCACCTATTTTTTTCAATCATAACCTTTACTCTCCACCCTCTCTACCTCCACTCTCCACCTAAGATCTAACCCAACCTTCTACATATCATCTTCAACCATGACCTTGAGGCTCCCTCTATCTCCTCGAATCATGACCTCCAACATCAATCTATCACTTTCCATCACGACCTCCACTATCACCCTACGGTCTTTACCCTCTATCTATCCCCTCCAATTATGTCCTGCAGTATCCAGCTATCGCCTAGAATCATGTCATATAGCATCCTCCAATAGCCTAGTTACTAGTATCATGTCCTCGGGCCTTCACTTATCGTCTCTACTCTTACCCTATCGCCAACACCCATCGCCTCCAACCATTGCCCTTTTCAATCGCATATATTACGTCCACCTGTTATCAACACCCTCAACTTATCAATTAAATCATAATTATTTCACACACTTGAAACCCGTCTACCATCCAGCTAGCACCGTCATCCTCCACCTACTGCCGTCAATCATGACCTTCACCTTCCACTTATCATCTCCAATAATGACAGTCAGCATACACCTATCACCCCCCATAATATCTTCCATCCACCACTTACCGCTTTCAATCCTGACCTACACAGTCCGCTTTTCACTTCTACTTATTATATCATGCAGGGCCTATGCGGGGCCCTGAATCTCACCCAAAATAAAAAAAATATATAATATAGGGAGATATATTATATATTTGTTTTGAGCCGAGCGAAAATTGTCCCCCCCTATTCACGTCCCCACTCCACCTCCTTTTCCTCTCATATTTTTTTCTCACATTTTCTTCTCCTCCCCGTCCCATGCCTCCCTCCTCCACCACTCCCTTCACGCTCTCGCCCCTCATTCTGCCCCCCCCTCCACCCCCCTCATTCATTAGTATTTATTACGGAGAGGATATTTATGTAGAATTTTATTTATTTATTATTTGTTATATTTCCTATTCTGCTAGCTAATATATCCACCATCAAGCATTACAAGTAGTTATAAATATAATTATTCTTTGAATCATAAACAAAGTAATAATAGGAAGAAGGTCAAATCGTTATGATTCGAACTCGAAATGATAAGTTAAATACCTTTGGATTGATACCTGATTAGAGGCCATAGGTAGAGGCTGGAGGTCAATGGTGGCGGTGATAGATCGAGATCGTATGTGGAGGTTGAAGATCATAAGTATACAGATAATAGGAGAAGAGCGGAAATGATATGTAAAGGGCGGAGACGATAGATGGAGACTTAGAGATATGACTGGAGTTGATGAGTTGAGGGTGCAGGTGATAGGTGGATCATGACTTAAAGTAATAGGTGGATGTTAGAGGTCATGCTTGAAGATAATAGGTGGAAGCTTGAAGAGACGCATTCTTATTAACCTTCCAATCTACCATCATCGAGCAATAGAGTCAGTTTTAAACAATTAAAAATCGTACCCCCTCTAGTGTGTATATATATATATATATATATATATATATATATATATATTAGGGGGGTACCCCCTGCTCGCTCCGCTCGCCAACCCCCATAGCTTCAATTTCTGATTTTTCGCAGACCTTCAACTTCATAATTTCAAATCATAACGATTTCACGCTCATCCTATAATTCCAATCATGACCTTCACCTTCTAGCTATGACTATACAACCCTCTATCGAACCTGTGACTTTGAGCTTCCACATAATCTCCAACCATAACCTCCAACATCCACCTATTGCATGAAGTCATGATGTGCCTATCACACTTGACCTATTATCTCCCATCACATACCATAGGCTCCATCGATCATCTCCACCCTTCACCTATCGTTTGCGCACTCCACTTACCGCCTCCAATTATGTTCCCTTCACTCTCCATCTATTGCCTCCAGCCATGATCCCTTCACCCTTCACTTATCGCTTTAAACCATTATCCCTACACCGTCCAGCTTTTATCTCCGCATATTATAAACACCCTCAAGTAATGATTTCCAATCGTAATATTTTTATGCCCCTTCTATCCATTCATCTTGCCCCGAGAACCTCCACCCTTCACCACTTGCATAACTTATTATTTTTAACCTCCCCCTACGATTTTCACGTTTTACCTATCACCTTCACAAATGACTTTGAGCTTCCCCGTATCACTTCCACCCATTACCTCTGCTTATAACCCTTTACCTATCACCTTCACCTATGACTTTGAGCTTCCCCGTATCATCTTCAACCATAACCTCAAACATCCACCTATTACATTAAGTCATGATCCGCCTATCACCCTTGACCTATCATCTTCAATCGCATTCCTCAGCCTCCCTCTCTTCACCCTTTACCTATCGGTTTCACCCTTCTCCTATCGCTCAGCTCCACCATCTACCACCTTCAATCATAATCCCTTCACTGTCCATCTATCGCCTCCAATCATGATGCCATCACCCTTCACTTATCGTCTTCAATCATTATCTCTTCATCCTACAGCTTTTATCCCCGCATATTGTCAACACCCATAAGTACTTACTTAGCACTTTCATCCTCCACCTATTGCTTCCATTCGTGCCCTTTACCCTATACCTATGTCCTTCAACCTGCACATACAACCTCGATCTGTCATCGCAATCCATGATCTCGAGCCTCTATCTATCGCTTCTAATAATATACATCCTTCACAAATCGCTTTTAATTGTATCCTCCAATCTCTTTATGGCCTCCAGCCCCCATCTATTGGCTTCACCCTCCCACTATCGTTTCCAACTTTCTCCTATAACCTACATCCTCCACCTGTTGCCTTCAATCATGATCCCTTCAACTTGCACTTACAGCCTTCAATAAAAACTCTTCACTTTTAATTATTTCCTTCTCATGTTGTAACCTCTATGTAGCACTCTATCTATCACCTTCACATATGGCCTTGAGCCACCACCTATCATCTCCAACAATCTCCTCCAACAGTCTACCTATCTCCAACATCAATAACATTCTGACGATTGTCCCAATTCCCAATGATGTCTTTCTTCTCCAATAATAATCAATACGTTCTATTAAATTATTATAAATGTTAATATTCTAAGGAATGAGGGGGAGTGAGGGGGGTACAGGGGGGGGGGTTCGTGAGGGGGCGGGAGGGGGGAGGGGGCGATGAGGGGGGGGGAGAAACCGTAAAAATAACCAAACTTTTGAGTAGACGGGGGGAGGAGAGGGGCAAATTCCACCTCAACCCAAAACAACTATATAATATAGTAAGATATTGCAAGGGTTCTTATATTGGTGGTGGGGGGGATGTGATGTCTTATAAAAGTGATAAAAAGCCAGTAAGTTATGCTCCCGATCCTTAAACTTAAAGAAGACAGTGGCAGGAACACGAGGTAAGGCTGTCAACACTCGCAAATTTCGCACACTGGTAGTAAGATTAAATAACTTATTTATTTACTAATTTCAAGACAAAGTAGTTTCTTTCAGAAAATAAAAAGAGTATTTACAAGCAAATACTGGAGCACCTATCGTGTGTGTGTGCGTATCAAGGGTGTGTATGTGTTTGCGTGGAACATGAGGAGGCGGGATGAACGCGACAGCTGCGCAGAGACTAGCCAAGAGACTTTCCAACTATCGTTTCGAACCTCCTGCTATCACCAAAATCCTCTTCCTATCGCCTCCAATCCTTCACCTTCCATTTATAGACTTCAATCAAGACTCTTGAGCCTCCACATATAATCTCCAGTAGTTACCTCGAACATCCACCTATTATTTAATGATTGAGGCGGGGGGGAGAATGAGGGAGGGCGAGGGGGATCGAGGGCGTTGGAGGCGGGAATCGAGAGGGCGAAAATAACTGTAAAAATAACCTAATTTTTGAAACGTTTCTAGGTTATTTTGATGGGGCGCTGAGACGGCGAATGATGGGGGGGCGAAGCTGTGGGTGGAGGGGGGGGGGGACAAATTCCAGCTCAGCTAAAGACAACTATATTGAAACTACTAAGGCATACTGAAACTTCGATCGCATGTCGCGGCTCTCAATTCGTGACAGATACATTTTTTTACATAATGTTTATATATAACTATAACTCAGTGTAATGTTTATAAAGTAATCTCCCTGAATCGTAATATTTTTATAACGAGTACAAAGATGTACTATCTTATAAATTCTACCATTGCAACGGATAGTCACACGAACAAAAGTTTATTTTTATTATTAATGTATAAATTTAAAAATAGCAAATACTAATAATAATAATTGAGAATAGGTACAATCAGTACATTCTTTTATTCCTAATCTTGAAGCACTATAAATAAATATATATTTAAAATATTTATTGACAATGATGTGTGTCTTTAATAAGCGACAAATCTCTCCAGTTAATTTCAAAGTATACCAGTAATATTTTTGTTTTTATATTTTTCATGTAACTAAGAATCATTTGTAGCATAGTTTTCTAACACAAAACTCATCCAAATAACTAAGTGTGCGATTTTGTATCAGCATCGTCTCAAATAACGTTTTTGAATTATCAATGGAAATGCTCAATCGAAACGTCTATATAGTTCAACACTTCAAACAAACAACTTCGGCTATATATAATACACGCTGAGTAAAATGTATAGTGCATGAATACAATGTAATCTGTTAAAAATTATGTATGTATACTTGGGTGACAGAAATCGGCCACACGTTTGACAACTGAATCTCTCAGAATCCCAAACGATGGAGGAGGGTCCGTGGAGTCTATTGCACTTTTTACTTTTTCTAAAAAGTGATTTTCCAGCCCTCTCCGTGAATTTAATCATTCAAATGGAAAACATGAGGCAAGCAGGTGTTTTTTCGTTTTCTTAAAATATCTCTGTAAATAATAATATTTCGGTATTTATCTTTTCAAATGTTATTAGTGAGTTAGCGACAATTGCTTAGGAAAAATCGTATTTGCAAAAAGTTAATAACTGTAAAAGTTAACAAGTGAAATTTTGGTCAAAAATGCCGGTTTTTGAAGTCTCTTTAAGGCATCTTAAAGAGCTCCTAGAGCACTGTGATTAGGACACAACACTGGTATATTCATGAGTATGAGTACTGGTATATTAATGAGTGATTAACGAAAAATGTTTGGCAAGAAGTATTAATAACAGTGCAAAAACTCAAGTGAACGTGACGGCTTCACTTAGATAAAGTAGGTGAAAGCTGTAAATTTTTTTCAAGGGATAAGGTGCTACGATACCTTGTCTTCCTACTGCACAGGAACGGAACACGTGTTTGACGAAAACCGTCGTTCTTGGTCCGGTCACTTTTTTTTCACAGTAAGCACTACGAGTACATAGGAAAACCCATGAGTGCGAGTGAGAAGACGGACTTTCCCTCTTTCAATTTTCTCTATCCGAAAAAAGGGTCGAACAGAGAGAAAATTAAGGGACAGACAGACAGACAGACAGACAGACAGACAGACAGGCAGGCAGGCAGGCAGACAGACAGACAGAGAGAGAGAGAGGGGGGGAGTTGCTTTTCCGGCTTCAATTTTCCGACAGATACTAGCCTTCAAGATTCGACCAACGGTAGAAAAAAAGGATTCAATGCAAAAAAAATGTCGTAGTCCTATAGGTCTATGCAACCCACGGTACCGCGGTGCATTGGCTGTCGCAAGAGAACGAGGGAGTATTCTTAGATTTTCTCAAGCATTGCTACGGAACTTTGCAATCCACGGAGAGGGCTAAAAAATAACTTTTTGAAAAAAGTAAAATGTGCAATATACTACACGGAGCCTCCCCTATTGCTTGAGACTCTGAGACATTCAGTTTTCAAACGTGTGAACGATTTCTGTCACCCTAATATATACATAATATCTTTAATTAATCATAGTATCTTGAATTAATTATCTTTAATTACGGAGCGGTGTACCACCTCCTTCGCATGCTACAGACCGCATACCATACGATCGCCGTTCAGTCTTCCTACTCGCCCAAATAATAATTGAAGTGATAATAAAAATTAATTTTAACTACGAGCACTCGACTTTCAATTTGAAATAACATTCTTATAGCTCGCCTTGAGGTAGCACGTGTCATCCGCCGAATTAAGCGTGCCATCGAAGTATTGAAAATGTAACATCTCAGAAAAACGCCTACGGAAAATAGAAGGTTCTTTATCAACAATTTTAATATCGTCAAATTTGAAAGAATGTCCCATTTCTATCGGATGGACCGCAATCGGGGAAGAAAGATCCCCTTTTTTTATGTATCGCTTGTGCTCCGATTCTCTATTTTTTAAAGGACAATACGTCTCTCCTCTTCACCAATTTATTGCATCCAGCTCGGTAATATCATAACTCAGGAAAAATTATGTAAAATACCCCCATAACCAAATTATTTGTGAAATTGATTTTAAAATGATGAGCATCGATTATTTTACTTAAAAAATATTTAATTCGACAAAATGAAGATCTTAGACGTTGACATTTGAGTTTACATATAGTGTGATATATTCTGGCCAAATACGTCACACTACGTAAAATAATAATCAGCATCAGTATCAGTATCAGTAAGTCTCTGGAGGTGATGTCGGCGGCCCCTGCTCGGGCACGTGCCGGATCTGGCACTTAGGTCTAGCCCATTATGCCATTCCTCCTGTTCCTTCATCATTTACTGTTAAACATCCTATCAAACACCCCACCTAACCTAGCCTAGTTTCCTATCTATAGCCCTTGTCACGATAAGCGCCGACCGAAGCTCCTGCGTTTGCATAAATTCCGGATCGACGAAGGGTACCCCCCACACCCCATGCCTCGTGCCCGCAAAAGCCGGGCAACTACACACAAGGTGCAGCGTGGTCTCCTCCCCCCACCCGCACCACCTGCACCTTGCATCCCTCCTACCGCGCATCTTCACCTTGTACAGGTGATATCTCACCCGCCAGTGTCGGGTCAAGAACCCCACTGTCAGCCTGAGTTTGGTCTTACTTGACCTACTCAGGGCGTTCAACCATTCTTGAGGTGGTTCGTCCCCCAGCATGCATTTCGCTTGTTAGGGTCCTGATGCCCCCCTTCATTTCCTCCCAGCTCCTCCTGAACCTTCACCCTTCACCCTTCTTTTCACCGCACTGTCCACAGCGCAGGTAGGTACCGCCACCCTGCAGAGCTTAGCCCTTACCAGTCGAGAGCCCCAACCCGCTAGGCGGTCTGCCTTTTTATTACTACTAATGATGCGTGCGTGCCCAGTCACCCAAACTATCCTAACCTCCTTTTGCCCTGCCAGCGTCTCCAGAGACTGTCTGCACCCCATCATCTCTCTCGAGTCGATACGAATCGCGTCCAGTGCCAGGAGCGCCGCCCTACTATCCGTGCAAACGGTATCAACCTATGGTTGCTTCCCTCATTCCATATCCAGTCAGAGCACTTTCTTATAGCTCTGATTTCTGCCTGGAATACAGTCACGTATGAACCCTACGTAATATAATAATAATAATATTACGTAAAATAATATACGTATAATACGTATGGACTCTCTATCACGAAAGTTAAGTAGCGATGTGTGGTTGATACTTGGATGGGTGACCACAATGAAGAAAATGATTTAAATGACCCCGCACATTCCTTATGGAAACTTGTTCCCTTTCAAATTGCCTGAAAATTTGATATATTATAGATTATGATCTCCTAAACAAAAGTCTCCATAGGCGCAACTGACGAAGAGCTACCGTTTCTGAGAAAAAAATCATTAATGTTTGGATTTTTACGTTGGTTATGGCGCGGTTAGTATATATAGCATGATAAACAAATAAATATAGATATAGCGCGACTTTAAGGGTTAAGAAAACATTATGCATATCCATACTACGCACTGCAACTCTGACAGTTATGCAGGTAATCTTGGTGGCCGATGACGGAGTCCAGGTAACACTACCCGTACCACATCGAGCAGCCGTCTATGCATTTACATAGCGGAGCATATCTCAAGTCAAATAGAATGATTAAAAATCAAAATATATGGCACGTCGAATCAAGGTACTCTGTCATATGTTCTTCGAACCGGCATAGTACCTATGTTACCAGGGTATCCGGTGGTGGAGACCAATATCTGGGTATCTAACAGGGTCGCCGATTACGCACTCTGGATGGTGTGCTCCGTAGCTTTTTGACAAAACACATGCACCAGGTACCGGCAATGTGTCTACCTGAACGATGTCGCCGATTTCGAACTCTGGGGATGATGCGCTCCGTAGCTTTTCGACAAAACGCGTGCACCAGGTACCGGTAATATGTCTACGTAAAGAGTTCGCCGATTACGCACTCTGGCTGGTGCGCTTCGAAGCTTTAAAGCAAAACGCGTGCACCAGGTACCGAAAATGTGTCTAGGTGAAGGAGGTTGCCGATTACGCACTCTGGGTGTTGTGCTCCATAGCTTTTCGGCAAAACGCGTGCACCAGCTGTCGGGAAAGTATCTAGATGAACAGGGAACGCAAATACTCATTCCGAATGTTGCGTTCAGTATTTCTGTTCCTTTTGACATATTTCTCTTCCGTTTAATTCTGACAAATAAGTAAAATAAATTCAATAAATGAATGAATATTTATTATTTTCAATAAATAGACGACCTCAAACCATCATAAAAGGGCAGAAGAATTTTTCACATTTTTCAAGAATTTTGAAAAATTAATTAGTTTTAGGGTATAAAACCAATTTATCGATGCATACCAACATGATGAAATAATCTTATGCTTATTAAAAATATTTTTAATAAGCATAAGAGTAGTAGGAGGATATTTTAGGAGCGTTTCTCGATGATCGAAAAGGCCTCTGAGTCGACACAGCCTCCAAAAGTATTTTTCGACGGTCGAGAATTCCTCTTGGTCGAAAAAGCCTCCGAAAGTATTTCTCGACGGTCGAGAAGGCCTTTTAATCGAAAAAGTCTCCGAGAGTATTTCTCGACAGTCAAAAAGGCTCTGGGTCGAAAAAGTCTCCGAGAGTATTTCTCGACGGTCGAGAAGGCCTGTGGGTCGAAAAAGCCTCCAAAAATGTTCCTTGACGGTCGATGAGGCCACCTAGAGCATTTCTCATCTGTCGAGAAGGCCTCTTGGATTAAAAAGTCTCCGAGAGTATTTCTCGACGGTCGAGAAAGCCTCTTGGTCGAAGAAGCCTACAAGACTATTTCTCGACAGTCGAACCGGCCTCTGGGTCAACACAGCCTCTAAAGGTATTTCTCGACGGTCGAGAATGCTCTGGGTCGAAAAAGCGTCCGAGAGTTTTTCCTGATGGTCGAGAGGACCTCTTGGTCGAAAAAACTCTGGGTCGAGAAAGCCTCCGAAAGTGTGTCTCGATGGTCGAAAAGGCCTGTGGGTCGAGGAAGCCTCCGAGAATATTTTTCGACTGTCGAGCAGGCCTACTTGAAAAAGTGCGGAAAATAAATAATTTTTGTTCTGTCCTTTTAAAGTGGTCTTGAGGTCGTCTACCTATTTAATATAATAAATATTTGTAGAATAAAAATTGATGCGTCTCTTCGAGCCAAGTTGTTTATTTAAAAAAATGCCAAACGTTTCGGGATATTTTTATCCCCTCTTCAGTGGTTGTATAAACGTTAAGTTACAAGGTTTTATTACAATAATAATATTAAAAATAAGTGAAATTGAAAATTGTAAATATTAACATAGTTACCTAATTCGCAAAACAACTTTCGTGTTTTCACATTATTAGGAACGGACCAGAAAAAGGAAAAATCGCATATGGCGCTATAAATATAAATTTAAAATTTAAACCAAAGTTTACAAAGAACTATTACAAAATTTTTTTAATTATAACTTACGGCCTAAGACTCGAGAATTTTGTTTAACAGAACGATTCACCGGTGCCAAGGTGGTAATGCGGCACCGGTCGAGGCAGGACATCAACTAATGTCTCGACAAAAATCGGGCAATATATATTGCGCAATACATACAATAGATGCTGTACCAATACTTAGAAATGTTATATAAATTACAATGCAGACCGCATCAGCGACGGATACCTCGAGCTTCATCCATATACCAAGAACAAATAACACATTGGAGGTGGCACGTTAATACTCAAGTAGCAGGGCGGGGGGCCCGCGCCGCATCGTAAGAAACGCTCCTGCCATGACTATATGACTATATAGTATACAGTATGGACGAAGCGTTGCCACGGCAACCCGGTCTCCCCGACCTCCCACTGGGCTGTTCCGCTCTGGCTCGCCAGCCAATCACTAATAAAACCTTGTAACTTAACGTTTATACAGCCACTGAAGAGGGGATAAAAATATCCCGAAACGTTTGGCATTTTTTAAAATAAACAACTTGGCTCGAAGAGACGCATCAATTTTTATTCTACACTATTCCATCATCGAGCGATAGAGTCATTATTAAACAAATAATAAATATTTATTTTATTTTATTTTACCTATTTGTCAGAATTATCAGTTTGGGTATATTACGATAAGAGATTTCGGGTCGAAGTCATCCGATACGAAAAAGCGGCCATTTCAAAAGGAAGACAAACTACTGAACGCAACATTCGGAATGCGTATTTGCCTTCCTTGTTCATCTAGATACATTGCCGGTACCTGGTACATGCGTTTTGACGAAAAACTACGAAGCATACCATCCAGAGTGCGTAATCAGCGACCTGCTTCTCCTAGACACATTGCTGGTACCTGGTGCACGCGTTTTACCTTAAAGCTACGGAGCGCAACACCCAGAGTGCGTAATCGGCGACCTCCTTTACCTAGACACATTGCCGGTACCTGGTACACGCGTTTTGCCGAAAAGCTACGGAGCGCACCACACAGAGTGCGTAATCGGCGACCTCCTTTACCTAGACACATTGCCGGTACCTGGTACACGCGTTTTGCCGAAAAGCTACGGAGCGCACCACACAGAGTGCGTAATCAGCGACCTGCTTCTGCTAGACACATTGCTGGTACCTGGTGCACGCGTTTTAGCTTAAAGCTACGGAGCGCAACATCCAGAGTGCGTAATCGGCGACCTTCTTTACCTAGATACATTGCCGGTACCTGGTGCATGCGTTTTGAAGGAAAACTACGGAGTACACCATCCAGAGTGCGTAATCGACGACCCTGTTCCCCTAGATACATTGCCGGTACCTGGTGCATGCGTTTTGACGAAAAACTACGGAGCACACCATCCAGAGTGCGTAATCGGCGACCCTGTTCACCTAGATACCCAGATATTGGTCTTCGCCACCGGATAACCTGCTAACATAGGTACTATGCCGGTTCGAAGAACACGTGACAGAGTACATCACTTTGATTCGACGTACCATCTATTTTCATTTTTAATCATTCTATTTGACCTGAGATAATGCTCCGCTATGTAAATGCATAGACGGCTGCTCGATGTGGTACGGGTAGTGTTACCTGGACTCCGTCATCGGCCACCAAGATTACCTGCAAAACTGTCAGAGTTGCAGTGCGTAGTATGGATATGCATAATGTTTTCTTAACCCTTAAAGTCGCGCTATATCTATATTTATTTGTTTATAATGCTATATATACTAACCGCGCCATAACCAACGTAAAAATCCAAACATTAATGATTTTTTTCTCAGAAACGGTAGCTCTTCGTCAGTTGCTCCCATGGAGACTTTTGTTCAGGAGATCATAGTCTATAATATATCAAATTTTTAGCAAATTTGACAGGGTACTAGTTTTCATCAGGAATGTGCGGGGTCCTTTGAAAAATTCTTTTTTTTTTCATTTGGTCTTAATATTGATAACCAATTTCATTCTAATTCACTGTCCAGTTTTCCGCGCTTTTAATTGCAATATATCAATTGAAAATTCTATCCACAATTTTATGTACAATGTTGTGCATAGATTTATGTACGTCTCCATGCAAGCAAAATCTTTATGCAAAGAAGTGCATAGAGCTGCTCATAGAATTATGCATAAATTCATGGCGATCTATGCACAAAAATGTGCATAAAAATATGCATACATTTTTATAAGGGTGAACTACGGTTAATCATTTTTGCACCTATATATCTGCACGTTTTGTGACATAAATCTGCAAATTATTAGTCAATTGCCTTTGAACAAATATGTGCACAAATCAATTTTGTCATAATTCGCTATACACAATTCTAATGAGGTAAGTCTTGTTTTAATTGAAATAGGTATGTAAAAAAAACCTTGCATAAACTCTGTAAAATATATATCATGATAACATATATGATTTTAAATACGCTATAACTTTAAATTTTGCCTGCCAGGCTAACGTTATATTATCGGTTCTTCCACTCAAGTTCACCTTCACCTGGTGACGCCAGACGTTTTCCTCAAAATGTCAGAGTCTTGCGACTCTTTTAACGAACTAGAGAAGTTAGGTGGATTTGCCGTGGCTAGCTCAGCCCCGCTTCACGGAGAGAGGGCGGTTCGACACGACTGTCTTTATGAAGAGCTCTCAATTTAGTGAACAAACTTTTTTACTAATTCACCATAGTTAGGCAGCAAAAAGATATCCGGTCAACGTTTCGACCGAGTAACATAGACGATTTATTGAGAGTTTCACACGAATTTCACCGTATTTTCGCGTAACACACCACACAGCTCAAATTCCAGAAGTTATTAGATATCACTTATCAAACTAAATTTTGCATAAAGATATCCTTCGCTCAGATTACCCGACTCTCGCGCATCTCAAGGTCTAACACACGCTTGTCTCCACTACACTACGCTTTGCCCGAGGACAAAATCTTACTTTTACCTCTAATTATTGCAGCCCAAGTTTTACAGCCGCTCACAAGATAACCCGAGGTATAACTGACTCGCGCACTGATTTTCACTATTATAAACTAAATACTTAACTAAGAGAAGATATCCAAGGGGGTCGCGTTCTCACAAGACAAAGAACGCGTGAAGCTGCGCACGTGCCCGGAAAACTGAATTGATAACGGAAAACGATCCACTGCGCTTTTTCCTTAAATCCAGATGTCCAAGCCACAGGATCCTCGAAGGCCACGAAAAATGCACAAGATTAAATAACACAAAGAAATATCTCAGGAGCAAGCTGCAAGAAGTCCGAGCTGGAACGGCCGGCGCAGGAGAGTGCCGCACTTGTCGCTAGCCTCGCGCTCTCGCTCTTCCATGCCGCTGAACAGCGCGCGCTCCTATTGGTCGGTTCGCTGAGGCCGACGGCCCACACTCTCGCTTTACAACAAGTTGAGTCGCCCCACGCTTCGATAATCTCTACGCATGCGCTCTCGACATATCGATTACTATCCATGCTGGAGCAGACAACCGCGATATTCGAATACTTTTTAGAATAGACAGCCAGTATTCACACAGATAATTCGCATAAGACCGAGGTAGTACGCGCAAATCACGAAGTACAATATAACTCTGAGCATATCCTTCTATGTGGGCCTTTGATTCGGTTATAAAGTAACCATCTCGCTGGTCCTGCTGCATAACACGCTCACGTAGGAGGACTCCGCTGGGGCTCATCGTCAATGTCCGACGATTTACGGCGAGAGAATGGACTTCAACGCCCTGAGTGAAACTGGGACTATTATTGTGACACCGGAATTACATATCCATCTCTCCTCATTCCTCCTCTCGTCAATGAATGAGGATCAAAGAAATTCTCCTTACTTTCCTCCTCCTGCTGTCGTTTATACACTCCTCACGTAGTTACTCGCAAAAAACAAACGGTATTACCACATGCTCTCACGGCCTTGAGACGCTCTACCCCGGCAGCTTGGTGCTCGATGTGACGTGGCGATATTTTCCCACGTAAAAATATACACAAAAATTTACATAGAAAAATATTCCAATATTTTAATGTATTGTGTCCTAAAACTCTATACGAAAACTTACATAGATTCTTACACGGTTTGTATGAATATATGTACAACACGATATCTTGCAGTCCTCACGAAATTGTGTACAATTCTGTATAGGTGTAGGCCCTTCTGAACAAAATTCTATAGAATTTCTTATTGATTCCTTACACAATTCTGTGTATGATTCCCTATATCATCTTCTGCAGTGTTTTTTCATAAGAGTATTTATAATACTAATATACGCATTCAATAATAATAATCCTTTATAATATTAAAACTTTATATCACGACTTGAAATTATTTTATAGAAAAAACCCCTCTACAGGCAAGCGAATCTATAGAAATCAACTTTGAAATGGTCAATGGTTCGGCCTAAATCCAGGGCTTTTTTCTACTATATGAAAAGTTAGTCCTTCTGCTAACATTTTTTATATCATTAAGAAAAAACTGTTGTCCGTACGTAGATACGTACAAAATGCTCTGTTGCCGAAAAATCTGATCATGGCAATATATATATATCGCTACCCCGTACGAAGACTATGTTATACCAAACTCGGAACGAAAAGTATGTTAAACGCTAATCCCAGCGAAAAAAAATCAAAACAGCGCTTCCAGCGAAAAATATGTCAAATCCAGGTTCCCAGCGAAACACATGTCAAGTTGTATTATCCCTACGAAAAACATGTCAGGTAGTATTCTCCCAGCGTAGAACATGTCAAGTGGGAATCCCAGCAAAAAACACAACAATTTAGCGTCTAAAAATTATGAAAAAAATTATTTTAACTTGGGGGTGGTATTTATAAGGGGGGGGGGGTCATACATACATACATACATATATATGTATGTGTATATATATATATATATATATATATAATAATAATAATTAATAAATAAATAATTTTTTTCATAATTTACATACATACATACATACATACATACATACATACATATATATACATATATATATATACACACATATATACATATTTATATATATATATACATATTATATATATTAGGGTGACATATTTCCGAAAGTACCATTCGAATGGTTCCACCCTTAGTATCGACGTGTACTCTAGGACACAACAAGCCCGACACAATTTTTCTTTTTTTCGATTGGTCAATTATTAAGCTTGCCTCGTTAGTTTAAAAGTTTTCGTAAATTTTGTGACCTAGTGTAGAGATATGACTGAAAAAATTAATGAGCAATATAATTGAACAATGTACACCATTTCCACAGATTATCTCGGTATTGTAACTTTTATGGCAGGGTCAGCTCTCTCTCGACCCGGAAGGACGAGCCTCGACATTTCCTTTAGTTTTTCTACATAAGTTATCCTATACCCGATAGACGTAGCTGACCAGTACAGATACGTAGCTATATCGTGAAAGCCAGAAACGAAGATCGCAGTCGACCATGTGTCGCGCACCAGGACCGTCGACCGTAGGCAACAATGTGTTCCCTGCGCGGTGGGAAGTGAGAGCCGGTTGAATTTGTACCGAAAAAAATTTTACTGCTTTCACCTACTTTTCGAACTAAACTTGTTCACTTTAAGTCGATGTTTTGCACTGTTATTAATAAATTATGTGTAAAATTATTTCGGATATTGCTTTTCAATGAGTTGTACTAGATTGTGTCAAAATTTCAAGGTTCTAGAAGCAGTACAAGGGGGCTTAAATGGCCCTCAAAAACTGGTCTTTTTCATCGAAAACTGCACTTGTTAAATTCTTTAATTATTAATATTTTTTCACCAAACTTTTTCTAATCTATTCTCATGTACATAAGAAACAAGTATGTGAAAGAAAATTCTCAAAAACTTGAATACTTTCGGAGTTATTGTGAGATAAAAAGTACTGCATGCATGTCTCATGTAACTTTAAATATGAAACACTAAAATTACAGAGGCAAGCTTAATAATTGACCAATCGAAAAAAGAAAAGTTCTGTCGGGCTCGTTATGTCCTAGCGCACACGTTGATGCCGAGAGTGGAACCATTCGAGCGCTACTCTCGGAAACATGTCACCCTAATATATATATAAATATGTATATATATATGTATAAATACATAAATCGGGTATTTTGAATGCGCCGAAAGTAGGGGTAGTATAGGGTTATTTTTAAATATGGAATATTGAATGCCAAAAGTGGAATTTTGAATGCGCTAGCGAAGGGTAGTTTATTATAGGGATGCATTCAAAATACCCGATTTATATATTTATATATATATATATATATATATATATATAATAAATAATTAATAAATAAATAATTTTTTTCATAATTTTTAGACCCCCAATTTGTTTTTCCCTGGAAGATTCCGACTTGACAAGTTTTTCGATGGGAGAATTAGACTTAACATGTTTTTCGTTGGGAGAATCGGACTTAAAATGTTTTTCGCGAGGAATATCAATTTGAAATATTTTTCGCTGGGAGAATGGACCGGACATGTTTTTCGCGGGGATTAAGCGTTCGTCATGTTTTTCGTTCCGAGTTTGGTATAACATAGTCTTCGTGCGGGGTTGCGATATATACCAATCGATTCGGCATCAAGCAAGGATAAATTGCGCACAATAAAAAATGGACTTATCCAATGTATTTTTTAAGACATAGATAAAAAACTGATTTAAAATCCCAAACTTGCAACGTACGTATGTGATTATAGTTCTGTTTTCGAAAAATTTATACATAACTATGGCGATATGTATATATCCACTCCTTCTTACACAATGATGATTTGAGTACAATAAAAAGTTCAACATTCCAATGTATTTTTTATGAAATCTCTAAAGAACTCAAGTACACGCCTACACACATATATTTTATTTTCATTTATATGCGCAATAGTCCGTAGAATATGGTGGTGAAATTCCTTTTTCACGAAAAACTTGTCCATAAAAATGCAACCAAAAAACTGAAAAAAAATTTTTATAATTTTCGAAAAATCATCGATTTTCGATATTTAAATTTGATTATACCTCAATTATTGAACAGAATTTTTGTAATACCTCTAGTACAAGATTTTGATAGGGAATTTTGTAATGAAATAAATAAATTTCATCAGCAAATGACGCACCAATGACGTAAACAAGAACACATTTATAAGGAAAACTTTGCGCACTAGCCGAAAAGCTCGAAAAGCAATACGAGCAAGTAATACGCATATACGGAAAGTCAACTCTTGAGGAAATCCAAAGTGGAAGATCGAGGAAAAGCGTATGCAGGTGTCATCATCTATAGAGAAACGCCAGAAGACCTTCGACGATCACGCAATTAGGCGTGGCAGCAGAAAGTGAAGGGACTTATCTCCCAAAATCACCTACCTGCGTCAACAGAGGAGACGAGCGGCGCAAAAGTAGGAAAGGAAGCAAAACAAAGAATGGTACGGCCGTAGACCTATAAGAAGACCAGACGAGACGGCGCCGTTACCTCTCTCTCGGCGAACGAGACCCTCACAGCGAGAAACTACGGAGTATCATCCAGTCAAGACACACACACACACACACACACACACACACACACACACACACACACACACACACACACACACACACACACACACACACACACACACACACACACACACACACACACACGCACGCACGCACACACACATTATACAGATATTATACACATATTATACAAATACCGCAGATACTAATAGAAAGGTAATTAGATGTAAATGAATGGATGCATCTCTTCGAGCCAAAAAGTTTTTATTGAGCCTACGTTTCGACCGTATACAGGTTCTCTTTAGGGCTATGTCAACAAGAATTTTAAAAAAAAGTCAAATATAAAATTAAAATTCTCAGAAAAGTACAATAATCAATACCTTATAACATAAAACTTAATGTTTAAGGCATATTTGAATCGCCGTGCTTCCAATTGCCGGCACTAAATTAACAAAATTTATATGTAAATATAATCTATTCTAATAAAATTAAATTTATTAATAAAAATAAAATTGCCAATATCTCACTTTTTTCTCAGACAATGACAATACCTGCAGAGCGCCGGTGCCGTCAGATGGTGATGCGACACCAGTGGAGACCAACAAACGATTGTCTTCCAAATTCTGCGAACGCCAAGATATATATGACTCATCCCCCACATGAAAAGTCCCAATACATACGCAAAACCTATAATAAACTCTCGAAAATATCAGAGCCCGAACGCACCGGTAAATCATACCCAGCATACACATGGAACGAGGAGGTGGTACGAATAATCTACCATGTAGTAAGTCAGAAAGCCCACGCCGCAAGTTCGACCGCTCCTTCCATGACCGCATTGGCAATCAATACAGTATGGCAGCAGCGTCGCCTAGCAACTCGGGCTCTCCGACCTCCGACTGGGATGTACCGCTCCGCCTCGCCAGCCAATCACTATCACACATGTTGGCTATACACGTGAGAGCGCGGAGCAGTGTACCAACTCCTCGAACCCGATGCTGTCCGTGTATTACACCGTCGCCACTTGGCCTCCGTTCTCTCACAAATAAAGCAATTACTTTTTTTGAATTACTTCTCAAGATTACAAGGACTTAGCTTAGAGGCGGCACGTTTCCTCAGCCCTATTAAGTGTGCCATTAAAAATTTGGATATGTAGCATTTCAGAAAAGCGTCTACGAAAAATAAACGGTTCCCTATCAACAATTTTTATATTTTGAAAATCAAATGTATGCTCGGTTTCCATTGCGTGGACGGCAAGGGGGGAGGTGATATCCCCTTTATCTATATAACGTATGTGCTTCGACTCCCTAGCTTTTAAAGGGCGATAGGTTTCTCCAATATACGAAGACTCACAGTCGGAGCAATCAATTTTATATACAACATTCCTAGTATCACCGATAACTGTAGGGTCCTTCCCTAATTTTATAAATTTTTTAAACTTATCCGTAATCTTATTAATTAACATTTTACCATGTCTCTTCAAAACTGCTTTTAACTTACAATTAAAACTATCGTAAAACGGGAACACCGCAAACCTATTTTTAACATTAAAATTACAATTATTACTAATTATCGGCAAATCCGGACTGCCCGAATCTGTGCCCTCCTTTTTATCTCTTAAGAGGCCAAGATTGCGAACAATACGTCTTTTACAATATTTCTCTATGAACACAGGTGGATAATCATTAGCTATAAGGATTTTTATAAATAAGCAGTTGTCTAACCTTGGTCGCGGCAGAAGGCGCATAGGCCAAGCAACAGAGATTTTTTTCAAAAAAGTAATAAAAGCAGTTGGCGACCTATGCCATTCGATAGCAAATAAAGTGCACTTTAGCACATATGCTTCTCTACAACCAAATCGACAATATTTTATAGTTTTTAACAAAAAATCTTGCAGGAAATGAGCATTTTTTCAGTTTTTCGCTTAGAACTTTTAAAATATGCAAACAATGAAAATATAACAAGAGAGAAGAAATATGCGGTATTAAATTATGAAGAAAATGAACTATTGAAAATCTCGATAGGTTGTATAGAAGCTGAGATAATTGGAGAAAAAGGATAAAACTGGCTATTTTAAGACTCGAAATTTTGAAGATTAGAAGCTATAGGTGTACTTTATACGAAAAATAAATGAATGCTGAGAAACCATTACTGTTGATGTAATCGTGATGTTAATTTTTTGTTCACTAACTTGCACACGCTGTCATGTCGCCAATTGTGGTCGAATTTCAATTTTAAAAAGGGTTTTAAAAAATTGACTGTTTGCACAATAAGATGTATTCATTAGTTTTTCGATAAACTATATCTAACTATGCTAAAATAGCCGTCGGAAATGGGCAAAAACGGACGGATACGGCAGAGCGCACGAGTAGTGGGGGAAGCGCGCGTGAATAGGGGAAGTACGTAAGGGAAGGGGCTATGTACACGGCTATGTATACCCACTTCCCCTATTCACGCGCGCTTCCCCCACTACTCGTGCGCTCTGCCCTGTCCAGCCGTTTTTGGCCATTTTCGACGGCTATTTTAGCATAGTTAGATATAGTTTATCGAAAAACTGATGAATACATCTTATTGTGCAAACAGTCAATTTTTTAAAACCCTTTTTAAAATTGAAATTCGACCACAATTGGCGACATGACAGCGTGTGCAAGTTAGTGAACAAAAAATTAACATCACGATTACATCAACAGTAATGGTTTCACAGCATTCATTTATTTTTCGTATAAAGTACATACCTATAGCTTCTAATCTTCAAAATTTCGAGTCTTAAAATAGCCAGTTTTATCCTTTTTCTCCAATTATCTCAGCTTCTATACAACCTATCGAGATTTTCAATAGTTCATTTTCTTCATAATTTAATACCGCATATTTCTTCTCTCTTGTTATATTTTCATTGTTTGCATATTTTAAAAGTTCTAAGCGAAAAACTGAAAAAATGCTCATTTCCTGCAAGATTTTTTGTTAAAAACTATAAAATATTGTCGATTTGGTTGTAGAGAAGCATATGTGCTAAAGTGCACTTTATTTGCTATCGAATGGTATAGGTCGCCAACTGCTTTTATTACTTTTTTGAAAAAAATCTCTGTTGCTTGGCCTTCGCGCCTTCTGCCGCGACCAAGGTTAGACAACTGCTTATTTATAACAATCGAATGTTGCATTACAGAGGCAACGTCAGACTTTTTCGGCGGGTTAATCATTCGGGGTACTTTTTCGGGTAATTTGCCATTCAGGGGAAGGATCGTTCGGGATTTCATTCGGCAAAATGAATATTCGGGTAAACGCTTTCAATGTAATGATAAGTAACCTAATAATCGTTCTATTGATAAAAGTAGCGATTATTTTTCAATAATCTACGTGACGGACCTAGTAGATTGTTTAATGTAAATAAAATGCATTATTATTACTTGAGTGTTAACAGAATTGCAGCAAACACGCTGCTGTATATCCACTGGGTGCGTCTCCCTCTACTGTGAGTGGGGAGCCTGGAGAGAGCGGCAGCCATTAACGCGCTTCTCCTATTCCTGTAATAGGTTATGTTCTATTTCAACAATTATCTCGATAATTTGCATTTATCGGGAGTGAATAAAAAATCATTGCAGATGTAAAATTGTACGCTCTGTCATTTGGCGCAAGCCGTTTTTCTCTACATTAAGCCGTTTTCGAGAAATAAGCAAAAAAGATTTCAAATTCCATTTTCTCGGAACCCACGAATCCTAGAAAGCTAAAAATTTCAAAATCGGGTTTTCTGACCCCGATTTCTCAGTTATCAAAAATTTAGCCACTCATCTCGATTTGAATTAGGGAAGTCTAAATTGATTGGACTATAATAGATGATAGGAGGGAAAGTGAGAAAAAGGTGTAAAATAATGGTTGTATTTGCTGTTTATCGCAGGAGGATACAACTTGAAAGCATCTGCGTCATCTAAACTTTAGCAATTTTTATGAAAAGCCCTTTCTAACTCAGTGGAACACTTTGGCGACAGAAAAGTAGAAACTATAAGAGATTTCCTAAATAGTTGAAACATCTTGGGGAGTATAAGTAAATATAACCTTGACCATAATGTCAGGGATGAGAAGATCACAGAGGTCCTCATTATTTTTGTGTGCATTCTCCAAGATGCTTACATACTACTAACACTCAATTTAAAGCAGTCGATATTGAATATTTCTTGCATGTTACATGGTAATATAATATTAAAAATCTTAATAAAGAATTAAAAACATACATATAAAGATTCAAAACTTACTTGATTAAAGGACTAGTTCCTTTAAGAAATGGTTGCCGCGTTCTAGATAAAGTAATAGGAGTAAGTGATCTTTTTCTTCTTTTATCTTTATCGCGATCTCGATCCCGTCTTTCACGGTCTCTTTCAGATTCCTTATCTCGTTCTCGTCTTTCACGCGACCGTGATCGTCGGCGTCGGTCTCTGTCTTTATCGCGATCTCGATCTTTATCTTTATCTTTTTCTTTATCTCGATCTCGCTTTTCTTTCTCACGGTGATCCTTAGAATGAGAACGAGATCTTGACCGTGAACGGTGCCTATTTTTTCTGAAAAATTATAATATATAAAAATTATGCTTGCTGTCGTACGTTGTTGATGCTTGCATTTTTTAATTTATATAGTATTATTGCGTAGTAATATTTATCTTTCCATATTATAGAGAATCTCGCCAATATTACTACTACTGCAGCTGTCCATGAATGAAAATTTTAGATGCCCCCAGAGCCACCTATACGAGGTAATGTTTGAGATAAAAATTAGACGAATCAATGATTTATTTGTTTTTTTACAGCCAATTGACTATAGAATATGCTACTAAAACTCTTTTTGTGCGAAAAAATATTTTGTTACAAAGTGTGTAACAAGGCAAATCCGCCCCGCCTACGATTACCAATTATTTATGATTTTACAAATTATGTTTGTTCCGGCGGCCTGAACTGTCTTTCAATTGCTAAATTTACATTAAAACGTGGTAAAGCGAGAAACAGTTCTAAAGAAAAGGAGTAATATTTAAATAAAATAAATAAATCTCGATATACATTCTGTTACCCTGATCAATTACAAAATAAATAATAATAAGAAAACTGGTCACTTTCCTCTTTTCCTGGAAATTCTAAACCGGAAATAGTCACAAAAAATCCGTTACCCACAAATGCGAAATAATCTGTAAATAGCGAACAATTCTGTATACACAATTATGATACCCTACATGCCACAAAATTCTTAAATCCCATTTATGTAGGATATGTCCATTAGATCTATATTAAGGGCTTACCAATACTTTTGAACTGAAAATAGTTGTCAAAGGAATAACCTCAAAACTTCTCCAATGTGGGTCAGGGCTGTTAATAAACTCAAAACTTAACATGCAAATTCATTCCCAATCTTAATTTTGCTATTTAGTCCGGGAGTCCTGGTACCATATAGAAACATATTTGAAAGCTCGTGCCACTCGCAATTTTATTGTTGGATCTGGTAGGTGTTATACTGATGTGTAATCTTAAATTCTCTACGTCGCAGCTGCCCCGGAACATTGTCATTATAGCAAAATAAAGTTCAAAAATGCATTTTTTTTTGGTTTTTCAGTTGTAGTTTTTTTATTATTAACTTTACGTGCAAAAAATGACGATAAAAATTGTTCACAATTGAATTTCCTACAAGGTACATGTATTCTCGAGTACGAAATTAACTTTTTTCATCGCCAAATTGTTTAAATAAAAAAAAAGTTTTTTTCTTCGTGTTACTATAGCTTATGCAAAAATAATTATTTTCGATGGAACTTTCACTCCAAAGTTCTTGACAGTTCATACTATATAAAAATGCTTGCCCGATCTCGCTAAGTTAAAATGGCGGCTTATTGCAAAATTATTATTCTATTATTTCAAATGCATCTCTATTTGTCGCATATAACAATAAATCGATGCGACCACCTGCAATCGCTAGCTTATGGCATACTTAACAAACGCTAAAAAGAACTTTTCTTCAGATTAATATTTAACAACAATTTTAGTAATAAATGTCCATTTCTGGGTTTCTAAAAAACCATGAATTTTCATACAAAAAATATTAAGATCGGACAAATCGGAACCGAGATAACAATTTTTTTTCAATCGCCGATTACGCCGAAACTACTTAACATTTTAAGATGAAATTTATCACAGTACTTGTTGAAGAAATACTCTAGAAGATCATGTCTGTCCGAACAGCTATAGATGCCTTGGTTCGGCTGAAACGACTCGTGAAAGTACGGCCACGCGGCTCGTCCGGTCGGGCGGCGCGGTGGTGCGGGGAGCGCCACTGCGGCGCCGGACAGGATTTCGTGAACCTTAATTGTAAATTTATTTTCTCGGCAACTAAAGCAGCTATAGCAATACTTTTTTTTCATTTAATGTGTTTTTTCTCAGCTTTTTTGCTCTGTTAATTAAGTGATCATTAAATTAACAGAAATGCCTAAAATTGTCATTTTTTGCACAAATTTTCATATTTTTTTACCAAGCGCACAGTTTTGAATCTAAAAATATTATTATCGTTACACCCGCATAGCATATATATGTATATGTAAACTAACAACCGGCTATTTGTGTTTTGAAAGGCGAATTTTGTGTAACTTTTGAAAGGTCTAGTTTTATATAAAAATTATTATTTTGTTTGTGTGTATTTTCGAAAGTGTACACCCTTCCCTCTTAAAAGTGACACCCTTTCCATTATATTACAAATATATAAACTCACTGCAAAGCAATACGTGTCAATTGGAAATTTGCCTCTAACGAGTACAGATCTCTATAAAACTTCTACACATCAACCTCTTTTCACTCATATAATGTATAAAGGGCATGTAAAACGGCAATTTTTAAAATTTTCTTATTTATTTTTATAATTACGTATATAAATATAGGGAATAATGTAGAGGAAATTAGTAAAGCAATTTTATTTCACATTAATTGCCATATTTTGAATCATATTATTTATTTGAAGTTACATATTTTGAATATTAATTGATACATAATAAATGTTTCAAGTTGACTCTTCTCTTCTACCTTTTTTAGCTGCTGAACCATCAGAATGTTGAGGAGGTTCTTCTTCATCCTCTACAACGGCAAAGTTAACATCGGGAAGCTTTGATCGTTGAATTGAAGGATTATCGTCGTTGTCATCGTTACCATCTTCATCATTTTCAATGTCACATATAATTGGTGTACTAGATTTAGTCACATCATTATCATTGTCCGAATTTAGATAGAGATCTATATTATCAATGTTATCGCAATTTTTTCCTCCGCAATGTTTACATAAAATTGTACAAATAATACCGAGTTTTCTGCAACTACAGTTTTTAGTACTGCACCCTCTTGCGCAGGTACAAGAAGCTGTTTTGAGCAACCTCTCGGGTGCCATTTCTGCAGTCGTAGATATCGGAATCAAACCAATTTTCGTTTCTATCCATCCCCAGTTAACTGGATTCTTTGAATTATCCTGTGCCCATAGTCGCAATTGATAGTACACTCGTAGGCAATGTTGATCAGTCGCTGCTTTTGTAGGAGGACGGGTAGCTAAATTAAATGCTTTATTAATTACCGATTTTTTAAATATAGTGTGTCTATGAACATTTAATGGTTCGTTAATTTTTTTTTGACCATACAGAAATTGGACAAGTTTAATGCCAGCAAGTACTATTGTTTTACTATCGCTGTTTTCATGGTTGAAACAGCGTAGTTCATTTAACAACTCTATATTACGTTATAAAGTTTTAATAAACTTATTTTTTCCTTGACTGAAAAACGCCGATGTTGTATCGCAACCAGAAAATGCATGCAAGAAGCCAACAAAATCTTTTAGTTCTTTATATTTAAAACTATCACTAGAGTACAATTCCCTTTCATATCTTCCCATACTTGGCTTAAAAAAGTATATATTATCTCAAAATCTTCCAAATTGGCATAAAATGATAGTAAGTCAATATTTTCTCCTTCAATAACTACTGATTTATAAAAGGATACGTAATGTATACCTGTCATAACAAGTAGAGTATCGGCATCTTCGATTGCTACTCGATAAAACATTTTATTCTTCTCGTTTGATAAAAATTTCGATTGAGGTATTACTTTCATTGTAACGTCTATTATAATTTGTGGTACCCTTGATTTTTGTTGCCGTCTTAATCGCTCTGCAGTTTTTGTACTTTTAGCAGAGCTTACATCAGGATAACTATCGAAAGCGACGTAGTATTTATTTGTGTTACCGCGGCCGAAGTTTTTTATATAATTGATGTATTTTACACAAACATCATTGTATGTACTATTCGCATCCCACTGCACTCTATGCAATAAAAATCCGCCATCAAAAACGTACATAACGTCGTCCAAGGTCGGCTGGTTTTGTACGCTACTAAATGAGTCTTAGAATTTTGATTTGATAGTTTTTCTCATACCGCTTTCACTAAAAAAACTGTTGTTCAGTATTGCTTAATACACAAATTCGCTGAAATAAAATTGTAGGATCTATTTTGCTATAGTTTTCCGAAACTTTCTGTATATTAGCATTTGACAAAGTCTTGACTCTATTTTTGCGTAAAAATTTTACATATTGCATGTCAGAACCGACTATATTTCTTATCGATGTACATCCTATTTCAAACGCGTTATAGCAATTGACAGTGCTGTCTCCTACAACACCTGACTAATACATATTATGTTATTATATTTTGGAAAAGGATCATGAGCATCAAACCAATCGTAAAATTTTTAGTATCTAAATTGTCTCTTTCTTTTCTCGAATTATGTGCGTCTACGTGTTGCTCGTTATTTGTATTAAATGTTAATTGACAGAAATCGAGTACACTTAAATTTACATCTAATATGTTAGGCATCTGAGAATCCATTTGGCTAAAACGGAATCTGAAACGCCTCTTCTACGAGTTAAACCTCCGGAACTATGCATGGCTTTCATAAGTGTCTGCTCGATCGTCATGTCGCTCCATATACCACAACGGAACTTATCTGACCTTCTAATAGTAAAATAACCATTAGCGACCAATTTTGTATATTCTTCAGCAGACATAATTTGTGCAAGTTTTAGCATATCTTGACCGTACAAATGAGCTGATTTTGCGTACAAAAAATGTCCACTAGCATGAAAATAGGGCAGCATTCTCTGTATAACTTCAATATATTGTTGGAAATTGCCAGTTCGTTCTGCTTGAATAAATTCTTTTACAAGCGTAATCATGTAAAAATATTGAGTCCACAATTTCGCAGTCGGACCATTTTCTGACAAACTTTTTATATAGTCGTTAAACTTTTCGTTTATAATCAAAAATGTTTCGTCCAGCAATGTTCTTGTTTTGCATCGCTAGTGAAATCAAGTATAATTTTTTTAATGTTTTTGTTTCGTCTTTACTCAGTATTAGTTTCGTCAGTATAACTTTCTCTGTGGCAAAATGAGCCAAAAAATGTGCTCGTAATGAACGTGCATATTCGTGTCCTTGAAGCATACGTTTCACCGTATTCGGTGCAAACGCCTCAGAAAAAAGTTCTGTTAATCCACTACTATCCATTATAAAACCTACAGCTCCTAAAAAAGACATGAGCAAATGAAATCCTCCGAGTCTAACAATAATAATTTTTAAATTTGAATTATCAGGTAATGAGGCGATTATGTCTCTAGCTTTCCAATATAATGGTTGATCAAATGTTACAAACATTGTTTTTGACCTACGGATATACTATGTTCAGAAGCTTGCTGTAGAACTGTATAGATAGTATCATAATTACTTGGAGAAGCATTGACGAAAGGTAAAAAGAGTATTTGAGATTTATCGGCTACTGTATTGTATTCAACATTCTCAAGAAAACTATTCCAGCCTGTCTCTGGATTTACACTTTTAGCGTAAGCCCATAAAAACTCGAGAGACGATATTGCAAGATTGTAAGAAATAGAACCATATGTAAATAAATCTTTAATACGGAAGTTTAGAATTTTTTTCGATCTATCTTAAAAGTTTGCAGTTTAACACAATTGATTTAACTAATAAATTCAGAAGAAATTTGTTGCTTTATTCTAGGAATTGTGTCATTTGAAGAGATTAAGAATGATGGTGTAATACACCATCATGACGCCACCCATTGCATGAAATGTTTTTAGACCATCCATAGTATTTACATTGTGATCTCCATTGTCGAAAACAAATTGGTTGTAACATTTAGTAATATCAAGTTTGTCTTCGCAGAGAATACTCGAAATTTGAAATTGTGTACACTCTTCGTATGTTGCATAAAATCCCAGTGATGATAATAACCGTACAATATCTTTCGAACCAGTTTTACTATGTAAAAAAACAGCTAGACCGACTTGTAAACATGATATAAAAGTTTTTGGCTTTGCTGCCGAAATTATTGCATGTGCTATAGACTTACATTTCACCGACCATTTAGTTATATTTTTTTTTTTTTAAATAAGTTTATTTAAGAATAATAGTAATGAAGGCGTTATAACGACATCGGCATTTTCCATAAAATTGTGGGGAATCGGATAATTTTCAAAATCATAAATTTGTAGGCGAATATCTTCTAAAATTATATCAGCAGCTGCAGAAATAATGTGTTGTCTTTCCAAATTTACACCAAGATTTTCATACCAATTTTCAGAAAGAATTTGAGCCCCTAAACTTTTCAAGCTTATAATGTAACCACCTTTGTACTTAGGACTTACAATAATGTCATCGCTCATATACTCCTTAATTTTACTTATTATAAATTTGTCTTCCGGTAGGTCCCCTTCATAGGTAGATAAAATTTTATTTAATGAATACTGACACTCGTCTTCATGATTGTTCAAATAATTTACTATGTATTGTACCGCAGGTTCTGTAATAACAGTGCGAGTAGTAGACTCGCGATATTTATAAAATGAAGCGAAACATGTGCTATGAAATTGAAGCTGAACTTCAACATAATTTATAGCAGAAATAAGATCTAATAAATTTATGGCTTCTACATCAGTTCGCTTTTTAGCTGTATCAATTAGTTTTTAAAAAGTCTCTTCTCTCTCTATAAGATGAACTTTTACTCTTGAATTTGCGGTTTTCTACTTTCTTGTTTCATAAATATTTCCGTTACGTCTAGTCGACAAAATAAACAGTTTTTGTTGAATTCAAATGAATCTGTAGATCGTCTACTAGTAGACGCACTAGATGTGCTTGGTATTTTAGAAGAAGCCGTAATGTTTTCTGAGTGAGTATACGTCTTATAACAAGACTCGTAAATTTTTAATCCCTTTCCTTTCTTTATTTTCTTCGTTCTTATTAAATTATCGTTTCTTCGGTTACTAGAGTCAAATAAGGTTTCGAATGTTCGATCGGTGAGTTCAATACATTTTTGCAAAGACAAAACTTGATCACAAATTACACATAATTGTTCGTTTGAATCCATTACTGATCTATTGCCTAAAACTTTATATAATTTAAACAATAAAGTAAAATAACACTGCAATATTGCGCTATTCCAACCTAATCATCTTGTAAATAAGACTTACATGAAATTACGTTCAATATTCCTAGCTTCTTAAACTTAAATAATTTACCAATATAGAAATATTTAACGTATTTTTACAGTAATAAACAAAGACACGACTAGTCAAGCACCTGTTTCAAACAATACTAACTTCTAAAAGTTACTTGCACATCCTTTATATAGTGTCCTGATGTCATTACTTCATTCGTCCCGAATACTTAGATTATTCCATCATAAATATAAAGATGTATCTACCATAAATAACTTAGGTAACTAACATAGTGACAAAGAAACCAACAAGATAAAGTATAAAATTTCGCAATGCAATAACTTACAACCATATTTACATACATGCTAAAATTTCCATATTTGCAAGGATAAATATAAATCTTCATTGTTTCAGAGTTTTTATAGACATCTGTACTTGTTAGAGGTAAATTTCCAATTGAAACGTATTGATTTGCAGTGCGTTTATATATTTGTAATATAATGGAAAGGGTATCACTTTTAAGAGGGAAGGTTGTCACTTTTTAGAGGAAAGGGTGTACACTTTCTAAGATACGCACAAACAAAATAATAATTTTTATATAAAACTAGACCTTTCTAAAGTTAAACAAAATTCGCCTTTCAAAACAAAAATAGCCGGTTGTTAGTTTACACACACACACACACACACACACACACACACACACACACACACACACACACACACACACACACACACACACACACACACACATATATGTTATGCGGGTGTAACGATAATAATATTTTTAGATTCAAAATTATGTATATTATGCGCTTGGTAAAAAAATATTAAAATTTGCGCAAAAAATGACAATTTTAGGCATTTCTGTTAATTTCATGATAACTTAATTAACAGAGCAAAAAAGCTGAGAAAAAAACACATTAAATGAAAAAAAAAGTTTTGCAATAGCTGCTTTAGTTGCCGAGAAAATGTATTTACAATTAAGGTTCACGAAATCCTGTCCGGCGCCGCAGTGGCGCTCCCCCCACCACCGCGCCGCCCGACCGGACGAGCCGCGCGGCCGTATTTTCACGAGTCGTTTCAGTCGAACCAAGGCATCTATGGCAGTTCGGATAGACATGATCTTCTAGAGTATTTCTACAACAAGCACTGTGATAAATTTCATCTAAAAATATTAAGTAGTTTCGGCGTAATCGGCGATTGAAAAAAAATTGTTATCTCGGCTCCTATTTATCCGATCTTAATATTTTTTATATGAAAATTCATGGTTTTTTACACACTTCATCGCTGGATTTTACCGTGTTCCTCTAACTTCAAAATTGGCCGAGATACAAACTCAGAAATGTACATTTATTGCTAACAATGTTGTTAAATATTAATTCGAAGAAAAGTTCTTTTAAGCGTTTGTTAAGTATGCCATAAGCTAGCGATTGCAGGTGGTCGCATCGATTTATTTTTATATGCGACAAACAGAGATGCATTTGAAATCATAGAATAACAATTTTGCAATAAGCCGCCATTTTAACTTAGCGAGATCGGGCAAGCATTTTTGTATAGTATGAACTGTTAAGACCTTTTGAGTGAAAGTTCGATCAAAAATAATTGTTTTTGCATAAGCTACGGCAACATGAAGAAAAAACCTTTTTTTTTCATTTAAACAATTTAGGGATGAAAATGTTAATTTCGCACTCGGGAATAAATGTATCTTGTAGGAAATTCAATTGTGAACAATTTTTATACTCAACTTTATCACGTAAAGTTAATAATAAAAAAACTACAAATGAAAAACCAAAAAAAATACATTTATGAACTTTATTTTGCAATAATGACAAGGTTCCGGGGTAGCTGCGACGTAGAGAATTTAAGATTACACATCAGTACACTAACACCTACCAGATCCAACAATAAAATTGCGAGTGGCACGAGCTTCCTGTCCCAATTCCAGGACTCCCGAACTAATTTATGAAGGGGTTATGACAGTGTTAAAAAAAAGACAAATTATTAGTGTTGGAAAAATTAATATATATATATATATATAGGTGCTCTCAAAACTATATTTTCCCTTTAAAATATAAGTACTAAAGCCTGGAGCTCACAGCGCATACTCATCATCAGACCTTAGCTCCACCAGAGGTTCTTGAAACTTGCTCGGTATCATCCTGTGTAGAACTTAGAAACGGCCTGTGTGAGTGAGATGCGCATGCTTAAGGGGTTATGCCTGAGTTAAAATAAAAAAAAAAAATTATTTACAAAGTTATAGGCAAAATACTAAAATCAAAAAATTTGTTAAAATTGCGGATTATTCATATTTGGTTTTATAACGCTTTTGATTATTCAAAACAATTGTGTTTTTATAGAAAATTTAATATAAATTGTGATTATAAACTCCTTTTGAAATATGCAATTTTATTAAAAAAAAAAACAACAAATTATTTATTGATATTACATACAGTACAATATAGCTAATTTTTTTATATCATGGATTTTTTTATTTTGAATGTTTAAAATAAAATAAATTTAGAATTTAAATTTTGTCTTGTAATATCTTAATCAAATTTATAAAGCAGTAAAAAAACATATGTACAAATTTAAATTACCGCCTGAAAACATGGCAACTTGCACATACAGCATATGAAAAAGTAAGTCACTGTTTTACCGACCCACACGAGTTTTCTATCAGACAGCTGTTTCGTCTGCTGTCTGTAGTTTAGTGTAAGCTGCATGTTATGCTGTAGTGATTACTTCTGAGTCTCACGAGTGTTTAAATTTAAATAAGTATTTTGGACTATAAACAATATATTATTTTTTAAGAACCTGTTCTTTGTGAGTGTGTTCTTTATTTTTAGATATACGGGCTAAATTTCATGTGTACAAGAAGATGCCTGTGTGTTAGATGTTCTCAAAGTGTACTGTAGTTGTTAACCAACCTGTCAAATAATGGGTAAGCGGTGGCAATATTTATATTTATGTATAATATATTTACTGTGAATATGTATCGCTAACTTATATTTCAATTTCAGCTTTTCATACTCGTATATCAAAATGTGCAGGACCCGGGTCCCAATATATCCCATAATATATGGGTATTTTATGCCCAAACATAAAAAAAATATGCCAAACAGTTCATGTAAGTAGTATCCGATAAACATATATTAATTTCTTATATAAACTTTAAATGCTGTTTTCTCAAGTTTTGAATTTTTATGATTTTAGGTCAGTTGTCGCAGGATTTCTCAGGAACCATAAGTCCAATCAAGCTGAAATTTTTTATACAGCTCCAGGAAACCCTTCTGCACTGCTTAAGGGGTTAAAATTTAAAAAAAATCGATTTTTTTTTATTAACGCTTTTTGTAGGAAATTTACTGCAGAATAAGCTCCCGAAACCCATGTAAACATACGTAACATTCACTATAATTACTTATATTATAACTTATATGTTACTAATTATTGAAAATTTGTATTTTTCAGAAAAATACAAATTTCCTCAGCTTAAGCCGGAGGAGAGGCATATTTAGAAGAAATTCCATCCAGTTTGATTTGGATTCATCACCCGGATGATGAAAAACCATACGGCAAAGGAGAAAAACTACTCAAATTTAATGCTTCACACATGGGATTGTTTAAAGAGTAAGTATAGATATATCATGCATTAAAAATATGCTAAATTACAATGAATATGTATGCATGAACTACAAAAAAGATTTTTTATGATACTACTTATATATAATTTTTTTTTCCTATTAACTGATGATTTATTTTTTTCAGGTTTAACTCAGGCATAGCCCCTTAAAAGCCTGATCGCACGCGTCGCTGTCAGAAACATTCAACAGTACGACTCAGCTCATTAGTGGCTTTTATCTGGTACAAAAGCTAATCAGAACACCAACCTTCATCATTTTATACATTTTACACAGAAGGGTTTTACCTGAAATCCAGTCCTCTAACATCAAATCAGTAAGGATTATAAGCACGGAAGCAGTATCTATATCTTCATCTGTACCCTCTACTACTTCTGAAACTTCATCTTCCTCAACACGCTCACCTAGAGTTGGAGCTGAAAGGGATTGCAAGCCACCACCTATCGCTATTACCCTGATATCCATCCAAATTGTCCGTAGGATGTTGATGACCAAGATCGAAAATTTCAAGATGCTCAAGGATTCTAGTATCCCGACGAAATGTTTTCAAGAGAATGGAAGCAACATAAACAGAGGCAACATATATGAACCCTCTTCCCCCACCCCTTGTACTATGAAAAAAGTTAAAGTATAGATATTAAGTGTAATTTTACATGTCTTTAAAAAATTATACATCTATACTTACTATATAAACAATCCCATGTAAAGTTCACCAGATTTCAGCACTTTTTTGCTTTGCCGCTGGAAATCTCGGCATCCGGGTGATGAATAAAAGTCAAACTTAATGGAAAATCGTCTGAATATGTTTCTTCACAGCTTGAATGGAAGACTTTGCTGAAAAATATTAATTTTAAATATTTAATAACATAGATGTTGATAATATTTAATGTTTACATACGTAACATTAATTTTAAACTACTTTAGTCAATTCTGCTCCATTCAGTCTGTGAAGGAAGGTTTCCTGGAGTTCTCCAAGAAATTTCAGCTTGATTGGTCTAATAGATGCTGAAAAAACCTGCGGCAATTGACTTGGAACCATGAAAATCCTGAAGCGGAGTACAATGCAATTAAATTATACATATCTAAATCAAAAAAACAAACTAAGTATTACTTACGGATACTATCTAGCATATTTTAATTATATTTTTGTACTTCAACACATTTACCCTGAAGTATAGTAGGTGACCCGGATCCGGAATATTAATCTGTAATGGTATCTCGATATAGAAAATAAAACAAAAGTTGTGAATAGCAATATATGATCAAAATATTATAATGTTTACAATTATTTTTGCTACTTACCATTAATATATTCTGTGAAGCTTCTTGTAAACATGTCAAATGAGACTCTTCAAATTCAATTTAAAAGCCAAACAATCCACATTTACCTATGAACAAAAAAGAAACACGAAGAACTAAATCCACAATAGTAACAGGTTGTAAGTAGCAGTAGACAAATGCATCACCACATGATGACTTGAAGGCTGGATAAAAATTTAAACAGCTGTTTCCTAGGCTAGGGGACTATTGTATCGATAAAACAGAAATGAATCTTCTATATCGTTGCTGTGCAGCGCAAACTATTTGGTAGCAATTTCAATTCGATTAAATTTTTTTAATGTTTACGTTATTTAAGAAAAATAAACTAAGAAAAAAATTGTTATTTAATTGAATGAATCTATCACTCTATGTATAATTTTAAGAAAAAATAAAGATTTTATTGGTCTCTTCGAGCCAAGAGAAAAAAAAATTTTTTTATACTATATTGAAAAAAATGTTAGAGAAATTTACAAATGCGTTTCGCCCCAAACCACTCACTGGGCTCGTCAGTAAGACGGCGAGTGGTTCTATCTTATACAAGAAGATTATAAGCCGGTTATAGGGTGTATATATAGAGAAACATGATAAATTCTGATAGTGGAACAGAAAAACCGTAGTCCATCTATCGTACACAAGTAGAAATAAATTATAAAGATTTTAGTCGACACTTGTAGAGCAAGTACTAACACAGTTAGCCAACAATACTCCTCAAGCCATAAGTGTCAGCTACGACAGCTTTTTTGATATACACCCTCTTCTTTTATATCCTCTATATATACACCCTACAACCAGCTTATAATCTTCGCGAATAAGATAGAACCACTCACCGTCTTATTGATGAGCCGAGCGAGTGGTTTGGGGCGGAACGCATTTGTAAATTTCTCTAACATTTTTTTCAATATAATATAAAAATTTTTTTTCTCTTGGCTCGAAGAGACCAATAAATTCTTCATTTTTCCTTAAAAAGATTGTTATTGTATGAAAATTGGTTGTTTGGCGGTTTGTATTACGTTAACAATTTTTTGAACAAGAACTATTTTGCAAAACAGATTTATATAGTAGTTTCGGTGAAATTCCCTATAGAAATGTTTTACTAGAGGTATTACAAAAATTCTGTTCTATAATTAAAGTGTAGTCAAATATATGAGATTTAAATTCTGATGATTTAAATACATTTAAAAAAAAACAGAAACAAATTCTATCATGTAGAACGCAGTTTTTTTTTACGGGAATACTTGCCGTCCCGTCCTATCATAGATAACAATGGATACCATCTTCAAATTATGTTAGGTTAACCAAAGTAACTTGTTAATGAAAAAAAATTAAAATTAAATTTAGAAAATCTCTTAATCGATGTTTCATTCTATATGTAGTTAGTACTGTTAATTTTTGAAGAATTCAAACTTAATCTTGCAATCATTCTAAGCTTAATTTTTGGTTATTTGTATGTATGTTTTACAAAACTCTGTTATTATTATCCGAAGATTACAGGAAGTTGATTAAAAGTAATTGTAACTATAATTATATATTAAAAGAATGTTATAAAATAAATTTCTGTGACTCGAGTTGGAAAATACATCAAGCTTAAAATTTTTAAATTAATATTTATGTAGTTTACAGCTTTAAGTTTTAAATTTTTACTTAATTAAAAAATGGAATTCCAATTATTATTATTTGTGGCCATCGTTCTCACAGTTTAATATAATGTTTTGAGTAGTACCCATTATAGGATGATAGGACGATAAATTAACTATATTAAACATTTTATGATATTGTTAATTACACTGACATTTAGTAGTTCATCGATTATCTGTCATAGTACGGGACGGCAAGTTTTTCCGTAAAAAAATTGTGTTCTACATGATAGAATTTGTTCCTGTTTTTTTTAAATGTATGTAAATCAACAGAATTTAAATCTCGTATATAATTGTATATAATCGACCTAGACATAGATTTTTAATGAAATGAGGATAGCAACACTTTTACTGAATTACTAAGTAGAGTAGATTGTACATCCGCTCGTTTCCATAAATAAATAAAAAGTTTTCATGATGCGAAACAATCTTGTTAAATTACATAATAATGTTAGACAAACATGATATTACCACACATTATGGGCACATTTGTCGTGTTATAATGTCATGTAAGAACATAATGCCATTCTATTACATGTACCATAGGGTTAAATTGAAACTTTGAATAATAACATATTGGCGCTACGTTCTGCCCATGTTTGTGACCCATCACGCAACGCCCAATTTACCGGAAGAATGGTGGCCTAATCTCCCACGGTAAATACGGCGTCATCGTGATCGGTCACCAAACGTCAGCTAGAATGCGCAGAACGTGGCAGCAGTCGCAACTATTCAAAGTTTTAATTGTACCCGATTTGTACCTTTTCAAACGCTGCAATTCGGTCAAGTGTTTATATAAATACATATATATTTATAATCCTCCCCCTTTTAAACGTTTATTTATTCATTTCAAATCGATTGCTTTTTATAAAAGAACTTGCCAATTTATTTATTGATATCATAACTTTCTTTTGTTAAAATTAAAATTGAAATTTATGTAAAATCGAAGGTATAGGAGAAGTGACACTAAAGAAATGGTAGTCTGATGAACAGACCCTTAACGTGAAGATGTTTACGCGTTAATATTTTCATATATAGATAGATTTGAATTTTCATCATATAAGGGTTCGAAATCGCTTAATTTTGATTAAAACAATGAAATAACCCTATAGATTGAGTAAACTTTTAGAATTTTTGTAACATTAAGGTTATCAAAAGTTATAAAATTAATCTTTAATTCTTACAGGAAGAAACGACCTTATACTTGCCAGCTTTTTACCTTTAAAAGGTTTATTTGGGGGGGGGGGGGTGCGGGAAGATTGCACTACTTTTAAATGGTATATAATACCTAAATTACAAAGAATCATTAACACCAACTAAATAAATTATAAATTAAAAAAATTAATGTACATATGCTTATGTATTATTACAATAATAAATTATTTTTTCGACACTGTCTGTACAGCAAATAGTTATTTTTGGATCATTATTATTCAAAAAAGAAATATCTAACGCGTAGAATGAGTTTTAGGGGTTTTCCACGCGATTTAAATAATATAGTTTATGATAAACTTGGAGATCCACGTGAAGGTTATAATCTAGCAGAAACCAACAGTAGACTAATACTTCATAGCTTCGTTATAGGGATCTCTATATCCCTATAACTTGGTTCCAACCCACTTTCGTATTATAACTATGTCTAACCTGAAGTACTAATCTACTGTTGATTTCTGCTAGTTTATAACCTCCGCGTGGATCTTCAAGTTTATCAGAAATTATATTATTTAAATTGCGTTAAAAACTCCTAAAACTCATACTACGTGTGTCCAATTACGTTTAATCTAGAACCTACAAAAAGTTGCAAGTAAAAAAATGCATTTACAGAAAAGATGGTATTAGGATCAAAATACTATCAATGGATTTTACTCTGTCACATACGTATATTTTAATTATCTTCAAATAAATTAACTTTATGATTATAGAACATGATTCTTTGTTTTAAAATAAATTATCGTTCTCTGTTACAGGTGATCCGATGAACTTGTCGTAAAAAAAAATTTATAATGTTATTGCCTTATTTATCACTATAAGATTATAGAACATGATTCTTTGTTTTAAGGGGTTATGACAGTGTTAAAACCTGAAAAAAAAGAAAAATTATTAGTGTTGTAAAAAATTAATAGATATATAGGTGCTCTAAAAACTATATTTTTGCTTTCAAATACAAGTATTATACATCACTTTTATGCATAAATAATATGCATAAAGTGAGTGTAACATTTAAAAACAATTAAAGGTATTTGCTTACCAAAAATCATGATTTTCATCACTTTTATTTACTTGCCGCATGTTTCTGATGGAACCGTACCATCAATCCTATTGAATCAAAGTGCCAAATCTTCATTATGAGTCTGGTCTCAGACTAAGTGGAACAGATTCCTGAAAAACACAAAATTAATATAATTAATTAAACATATATTGACAATATTAATAATTATAGTGAATGTTACATATGTAAACATACGTAACATTCACTTTGAACTTATTTTTGACAATTCTGCTCCACTCAGTTTGTGACCGTACTCATTAGGAAGGTTTTCCACTTTGGTTCATCCGGATTGATGTTACGGTTCCTTCAGAAAGCTGCGGCAAGTACATCAAAAGCATGAAAAAACTAAATTTGACTAAAAGGCATTTAAAGTTTATAATGTAAATCATACAAATGAACTCAGCTATACTTACAGAAAATATCCGGCATACCTTGATTTGCTTTTGGTACTCAAATATACATATAATAAAGTATCTTTGATGGTACGCGCTTGTCATGCTGTGTGATAATAGCATTTAGAAGCTGAAAATAAAATAAAAATTATCGTTAGCTATTCATAACCAAGTTATGTTCATGAATTACAGTTACATACAATACTTACCATTATTAAATACACTTCAAGTTCTTCAAAGGTATGCAAAATAATACTTCAGGCAGTCAATATAAGCTTCCATTTTGCTGGCTTGCACCCGTATACCTAAAAGCAAAAAATATACCAACAAAGAAAAAGCTCATTATGAACACTGTTATTACAAATTAGTTTCCAATACTTATCTGAATAATATTTGTACTCTGCAGAAGCTCTTGCACTTTGGCAACACCACTAAGGTTATAAGCATTGCTACAGCAGCTAGCAGACTAACTGCACTGATCTAGTGTCTTGGATGAAAAACAGCTGTTTGGCTGCTTTCTGCTGCTTTACAGAAAATTCTACTATAGCGATCAAACAGAAATCTTCATTCTCGACCAGACGCTGTGAGGCACAACCTATTCGAGTGGCAAATTCAAATTTGTTGAATGCCTTTACTTTAACACATTGAGTTTAGTAACATAAAATCACACATAGAAAAATTAATTTTACAGATTTTATTTATTTTACGGAAATAATTAAATTAATAACTCTTGAGAAAAAAACGGTTTGTAAAACGGTTTTTAAGTCTTATTTTCAGTAAGATTTCTCATGAAATTACTCTGTAAAAAGTGGGTTAGAACAATCCTTTCCACAAGTTTGGCCTAATTAAAATATTTAAAAATCATGATTTTTCAAAAATTTACTTGAAACAGATTTGTTTTTTGTTAATATCTTCGAGGAAAATTTTTTTAGCCAAAAACGGCTTTCAGGACCATATTCTACAGACTATTAACTATGAAAAAAGTGAATAAAAAAAACTGGGTATTTTCAAAATTTTAACACTGTCATAACCCCTTAAAATAAATTATCTTTCTCTGTTACAGGTGATCCGATGAACTTGTCGTAAAAAAAAATTATATTGTTATTGCCTTATTTATCACTATAAGTAATATTTTTGAATAAGAAGTTTGATGCGCTGATTAAATAAAACGAAATGAGTAATATATATATAACTCATAAAATAATTATATAGATTCTTTTTCTAAAAGAAAAAATTATAAAATTGTTAAAAAATATAAATATATCAAAGAAAATATTAGATGATGCCTGTAGGTGATAAATTAGACTAAAGTTTTACAGAATTTTAATTAAAAAGACCTAAAATTGTTTAGTGGTTTCTAAGGCATTGAGTGTGAAATAATAAAAATGTTGAGACAAATAGTCTTCTGATTAAGGGCAACGGAAGTGCCCAAATACAGCTAAAATCTATAGTATGGACAGATGGCTCTCGTAAGGCTAATCTATTAATATAATGCAGGCTTACTATTATTACTGATAATATTTTGCTTTAGGTCCTATATTTTTAATTAAAATCTTTCATCATCTACTGCTATCGTAATATATGTATTCCCTTATTATCTTGTGTATAGTATGGAGAGTTGGCTTCTCATTGTAAGTCATATCCATTAATATGAATGTATGATTAATACTGGTACTTTTTTGCATTAGATCATATTTTTTTTATTATTAAAATCATTAATAATCTGCTATCCAAAGGTATCTGTTCGCCTATTATATAGTGCATACCAAAAAAAAATTGTGCGCTTATTATGAAATAAAAAAATTATAGTATAATATAAAACTAAGCTGTTATAAAAGCTTTCTTCGATTCTTGAACCAAGAAAATAAAACACTTTTACTGGCTATTCATAAGGATCCCTTTGGACGTATAGCCTAAGAGTCTACCTCCCAGGAGACGATACAAAAAGTTATTAATTATTCATATCCACTTCAACAACATAGAAATTATCTTGAAAGATGAATTTTTAACACTTTACTAGCTTGTCACATCACAAAAAAGTTATTTCTTTATATAATCTGATAGTAAAAAAACCTGAAAAATAAAAGGGTTTATTTTAACAAAGAATCAGTTCATGAAACTTTCATGTATTGTATATTTATAAAAAAAGTAAAACTAAATACTTATTTAATTCTAGGCTGTTAGTCATGTTTGTGAAACATTATTCTTAATTATATCTGACAGTTTTCAAATATTTAACCAAACACAGCTTTATAAATTGCATATTATTTTGAAAATAAAATCACTTTGGTAGTTTATTGTGCAATACTTATTATTCTTTAACACTGTATTTGTGTTATTGTATTGAAAAATCATATAATGTAGATACACCATCGTCTGTTTTTCTGCACACATGATGAACTGTACACATGCAATAGTATACGTAGAGCTGACGTCACACGAACGATGACGTACTTCCGCGGAGAACATTTTCTCCGGAAGAAGAATTTTCGCTCAGAAGAATTCATGATCCCGAATTTTCACTTTACAATATCTTTTGATATAAGCCACTTCACAATATATAACCCTGATGTGATTGTGTTAGTTTTATCGCAAGCTTTCATTTGAGTGCTCATAAGTGAGAAACAAATCTCTTAATGCGTAGAAAACGGAATGTCACATCTCTAACAGGGCCTATGAGACGTATATAGGGTCTGGCTAGCGCCCGACGGCGGCGCACGTGCTGAACGTACCTTATATACATGCCATCGAGGCGCTATCGTGCCCCTTGATCATGGTATCCTTTCGACTGATGAGCTTGACAACTCATAGTCTTTTTACCTTCTGGATAGCAAAAGATATACTTGCCTTGAAAAAAGGCACGCTAATTTATGTTATCAAAGCTGGTTGTACTTCTTTCTCTCTAACAATTGAAAAGAACTCATTTCTTATTTAATAAATTAGTCATAGGGATTCCATAGCAACTTTCATGTTTATTGGTTGAACCAACTTGCAGTTTTTAAATTTTGAAAGCTTTAGTCTTTAATTATTTTAAGCACCTAATCTTAATAATTATCAAACTTTATCCTACAGGTACTACGAACATTTGCGATTGTAATTTTATTTAACTTTTAATTTTGTAATTTATTAATACGTAACCATAATGAATCTTACGTCAGAATCACTTTAAACATGAAATTTGATTACACTGGATAAAAGTTGTTAAAGTTCATATGTTTAGTGATCTATTATTAAATGGATACATTTTTTATTCTTGTTAATTGAGTTCTTCCGGCATTTCTTGTAAATAATTTATTAATGAAAGTCTATTCAAGCTTTCTTCAATCAAGTTTGATAATATGCTATAATTAATAAGATGCAATGCATCGTCCATCCATAACTGATAAATATTAATAGTAAGATCAATAGAAAGTATTGCTACAGACTTCCTCGACTCAAACTACTTCACTAATTTCACTTCGTCACTGGAACCTTCTTTTTGCTGGTTTAAACTTGATAAATGTTCCAGCTATGTCTAGTTTGTTATAAATATTTATGAAAACTACAGTGAGACAGATGAAAAATATTAAATTTTTTGTTTTTTAAAATTTAAACACGGGAACCTTTTTGTTTGCTTTTTCAATGTTCACCAATGATGTATGGCGTATAACCTCCTAATCCATGTCAAATGAGTTCTTCCGGCATTTCTTATAAACAATTTTTCTAACAAGGGTGTAGTATATAATAAATTATATATAATAAATTAGATTAAAATATTGAAGGATTTTAAATACTTAAAAAAGGATCTGAAATTAAACAGTAGTTCTCAAGGATTAGTTGTGCCAAATAATAAAAATACTGAGATACGTGTCTTCTGATTAAGAGCAAAGGAAGTGCTCAAATACATCTGAAATGTAGTATAAAAAGTTGGCTTTTCATTGTAAATGAAATGTGTAAAGGGTATTAAACCCGAGTCTTTGATTATTTTATTACGTCTTCAACTCATGAATGATAAGACCTTTAAAGAAAAATTTTGATACTATTTCATCGCTAATTATATGTAAAGTTATATAACTTAGTGACTTGATGACTTTAATTTATATTACGCATAAGCAAAAATATGCAAAGATATACATATTCGTCTTTTACGCATTACATTAATGACTCTAATTATTATAATCAGAAATTATGCAAAATCAAAATAAAAAATTCCGCTTGCTCTATTCCAATTGCTGGTTAAAACTAAATAGATTTGTCAGCTATTTCCTAGTTTATTAATGAATAGAATCAGTGAGTCCGATAAAATATTTCAATATTCACACACAGAAACCTTTTTATTTTTCCATATACTACGTTACCTAGGGCGTATAGTTTACCAAAAATACATAAGAAAGATATTCCTTTTAGACCAATTATGTCTACCATTAACAGTCCGTCACATGTACTAGCGAACATGTTAGATAGGGCGTTAAAAAAGTGTTTGAAAATACCATTTTTGCACATAAATAATAGTTTAGCTTTGAAAGAAAAATTATCTAATGTTGTGGTGCCTGAAGGTTATGTTTTGATTTCTCTTGATGTAGTTTCTTTATTTTCCAATATTCCGTTAGAATTAGTATTAAATAGTATAGATAAACGGTTTGATCATATTCATACAGCGTGTAAAATTCCTTTTACAATAATAGTTGATATAATTAAATTTTTATTTGATAATACATATTTTACCTTTGATGATGTGATTTATAAACAAATATTTGGTACTCCAATGGGTTCTCCAATTTCTCCTTTATTTGCGGATATTGTTATGGAAGATCTTGAAACTACAGTTTTAAAATCTTTAAGTGATAAGCATAATTGTAGTCCGTTGTTTTATTATCGGTATGTTGATGACACTATTTTATGTATTAAAAAAGAACATGTTAATTTAGTTTTAAATGAGTTTAATAATTATAATAAACATTTACAATTTACGCATGAACTTTATAATAATAATGAAATTCCTTTTTTAGATGTCATGTTATCTATTGATAACAATAGTATAGTTACGAATTGGTACCAAAAACCTACGAATAGTAACAGAATATTAAATTTTCATTCTAATCACCCAGTAAATTTTAAACGTAATATTATTTATAATTTAATAGATAGAGCTTGTTTATTGTCACATACAAAATTTCATCATAGTAATATATCTGTAGTTAAGAACATGCTAATTGAAAATGATTATCCGGTTGAATTTATTGATATTTGTGTTCGTCATCGTTTAAGATCATATATATATAAGAGGACTAATAATAATCGTGTCTCTAATAGGCATGTGAATAGTATTTCTATACCGTATAATGAAAGATTTTATTTTGCTTTTAAATCTGCTGTGAGAAAATATAACTTCAATGTGGTACCTGTACTTAATAATAAACTTCATAGTATAATTAAGTTTGGAAAAGATAAATTGAATAAGTGGGATGAAACAAATGTGGTGTACAAGTTGAATTGTAATGATTGTGATTGCTGTTATATTGGTCAAAACGAAAAGGAAATTAAAAACTAGAATTGAAGAACATAAAAAAACTCCTTTGGAAAAATTGTTACCCATTCCTACACACTTAAAAGAGAATATACTCACTCATTTTCATTTGATAATGTTGAAATTTTAGATCGAGAACAAAATAAATATAAACGGTTAGTTTCTGAGTCTTTTGATTAATATTAATAATAATAATATTAATAGACAAGAAGATTTTCATTTTATTAGTAGACAATATGGTCGTGTATATTGTTTATTGAATGAATAATTTTCTCTGTCTTTTGATATCTATTGTTAGTAATAATTTTTAATTTTGTAATTTGCAATTTTTAATTATAAGTTATAACGATTTTTGTTTAATAGATTTATTAGTAAGAAAAGGATAAAAATTTATTAAATTTTGGTTTTCAATGATTGGGTGCAATTTTTTGGTTTGGTCCATATGTCAGCATTCGCAGTGATCCGTTTCTGATTGTATTGATTGATACTATAGATGGATCACTGTAGACTGTATATATAGATATACCAATTGTACATGTATTTACAATCTATATACTAGACGATATGATGTGAGAAAGAAACATGGTTGACTAGTCTTTGTTGGCTTATTTTTTATAAGTATTCTACTGGTATTTAATATGGTATTATAACTATTGTGTTCATTTTTGTGAGATATTATTTTTAGTATTATGTAAATTGTAATAATCTGTGATTCTCTACTTTTTGTTTGAATAAAGGCTTGAGAAGGTCCTCAATACAGCACGAAAAGTCGCCAGTTGTTAGAAGATCTATTGGTGTTATTATTTATTTAATTAATAGTAATAACAAGGGTTTCCTCCCAAGATTGTTTGTTACCTATTTATGTCATAAGGGAGAGGATGTATAATTACAAAAATACCTTATACTTGCCATCGTGGCGCTACCACGCCCCTTGATTTATTATCAAAAATCGATGATTTTTCGAAAATTTGAAAAAAATTTTTTTTCAGTTTTTTGTCTGTATTTTCATGGCAAAATTTTTTCATGAAAAAGGACGTTTTAACTGAGGCATAACCCCTTAATTAATGTCGCAAGTTGCGTGAAATGATGTGCCGCGCGTTCTCTCTAAATACATGGGTAACAGCACCAATTTGTAACATCAATATTTTCTATTTGAAGTATAGTTTCACGAATATCAATGCGCGTAAAATGTTGCTTAATTCGAGAACAATATGAAACGCAAGAGACTCGATTCTGAATGTTTCTTTAAATATAGAAAACATCTTTACAAGTAAAAGTAAAATACGGCGTGTGTGCGAGCATAGCATTAGCGGCTCCGTCGATCTGCGTGACTTAGACAGAGGTGGAAGACTGGGGCACAATGGTACTATATTTTGACAGTTCGGCGCGTGGTCCGGAAATATTATACTTATATTTTAAGATTATACTTAAAATACTTTCATTGCAAGACGCAATGCCTGGTAAAAAACAATCGAGCTGAAAAAACAAAATTTATTTTTGATTTTAAATCCCTTTCCACCCGAGATCACACACTGGATCTTGAGGTATTCAGAAGACGAAATGCCATGTGTTTGCATCTCGCTAGAATTTATTTAATTTCTTTATTATTAATCTTATTTTTAAAAATCGCCTTTTCTCTCTTAGACCACGTATTGAGTCTAAGGGTAGTCCAGTGCATAGTAAAGGATAAGCAAGCAAGCATAGTAAAGGATAAGCAAGAAATTTTAGTTAGTTTAGCTTTTAGTTTAGATTAGTTAGTTATAACAATGAGTGATAACAAGGGCAGATTGCCTAACACTCATTTAGTTAGGAAATGCTCCTGTGGAAGAAGTAAAAGGTGACCAAGAACATTTACAGGAACTAGACCCAGTGACGCAGTATACTCAACTGCACAACCAAGACCTTCGACATCTTAAAGAAAACTTGAAACTCCAGCAGCAGAAGGCCTCTCCGGAGTTAAGAATAGAATTATTGACATCAATATTCTGTTTTCTGAACTCCAAAATGTGTTGTGTTGCAAACAGTGTCATAGTGAAGTGCAGTTTTCTGAATCAACAATGTTTGGATTAGGATTTAAAATTGAAGTGACATGTGTTCGATGCAGAGAAGTCTCCAGCATCAATTCTAGCAAAAAAGTGGGTGAAAGTAATCGTGCATGGGAAGTGAACCGAAGGGCTGTAGTTGCATCTCGTGCTCTTGGTGTTGGACATGTTGGACATGCTGGACATTCGACATTTTGTGGCATAATGGACTGCCCTAAGCCTATATTAATAGAGTGAATCTATAGCTCGGTCTGCTTATGATTTCTTCAATCAGCGGTTCAGTGAAGTGTGTGAAAGTGTTTCTAAAGAGTCTATGCGAGCTGTAGTCCAAGAAGAAAGAGACGCTACTGAAGATGGTGCTCTTGGACTAAACATTTCTGATGATGGCTCGTGGAGGAAAAAAGGATTTTTATCGCTATAAGGATTTGTCATTAAGGAGTCAAAAGAAAAGGCTTGGCAAGGACTACGAAAAAAGATGAGTATTCTTCTCTATATTGTTTTAGCTGATTTTTATGGTTTTTGAAATATTGATTTATTTCATTTTTTTCAGTGGATATGACGCTAAGTTGGAATTCTATTTTTCTTCCATCAAATCAAGTTGGAGACTTCAACAAAATAATTAGGTAAGAATAAACATGCATTTTTTAGAATTAAATACAATAAATTAATCTAATGTTAAAATTCACAATTTATCATTTTTGTTTACAGGTCCTCAGGGCGTACTCAACACATTGGTATACATTCAGTATACCATATAAATCCTGAAAGTGATGGTCTACCACCAAGGATCGATGAAAAAATAGTTCCAAGAGATTTGGTAAGCAATAAATTAACTTATATTACAATATGCATCAATGAACGTTAAAGTTAATTTTCTCCAACTTTGATTTTTCATGATTTCAGCTCACTGTGCGTAGGATTCCAGGTGACCATATGCTTCGATTGAGCTGAAATTTTTTGAGTATGCTCTATGTAAGTATAGTTTTCGTATGAACAGAGGGATTTTGATTTAAAAGCTTCAAATTTGTTTAATAAATAAAAATGTGGCAAAAAAAATATTAAAAATAAAAAAATTAACTTTTTTTTTAATTAAAATTTTTCTAAGTATTCAAATCAAAATCCCTCTGTTCATATGAAAACTACACATACATAGAACATACTCACAAAATTTGAGTTCAATCGAAGGATATGGTCACCTGGAATCTTACGCACAGTGAAAATCAGTCTGCGGAGTGCCACTCCGGATAGGTAGGTCCAAACTTGGACTTCAAGTGCTTAAATTGAAGGTAAGTGAACATACTATAAGTATGAAAACTTTGTCTAACATATTATTTAATTTTATACTAATTTTTTATAATTTTATGTTTCAGATTTTAAACGTGTTGGGTCCCCTTAATGTGTTTAGAAACAAAAATAAATTTGATAAATTTGATTTCACAGCCAATCACTCTTATATATATATATATATATATATATATATATATATATATGTGTGTGTGTGTGTATGTGCGTGCGTTTGTGCGCGTGCGTGCGTGCGTGCGTGTGTGTGTAACGTGGAATTGTCCCGCCCGCACGGGGATTCCAGTTAGTGTATAATTAATTTTTTTCTCGGCTCGTAGAACTCCTGAAAAGGCCGAAAGTGGGAATGTGGTAGCAACCGGGTCAACAAATATCAACACAAATAATTAATTGATATTCGAGAATATATTGTACTGAATTTTTAATACATAATAAAACAATAGGCAAACAAAAATTTATGCCTCGAAATAATCTCATGGGCCAACGACCATATCACTATTTCCAATTGGACATGTTGAACTCCCCGCTAAATAAAAGGGCCGCGAAAAATCCTCTACGCTTAATTTAAAAAGAAACACCCGAAAGGAAAAACAGCCAAGTTCCCTGAAACGCGAAAATGTCCAATGCGTATTCGATGACGAATCTCGACCTTTACCTTACATTCTCCCTCAAAAGAAACATGAATAATTGCGATCAAAATTTAGGACAAGTTCTTACCAACTACTTCCACAAAATACCAAAAGAAATCCTCCGACAAAATAACTCCAGCAATCAGGCTCGACGGCACCAATAGATTCCAATAAACCTCCATCAGAAAAACCTTCAAATGACCACTTGCAAAATTGCCAAGAAAAACTTATTAAAGCTGCTGCTGCTCACGAGGTTAGGAACAGAATGGCCGAGACCGACACTTTGCTCGAGGAAGGATGCCGCGTTTTCTCATCCAGCCCTCCTTCTTCACGGAAGCGTCGTATTTGCCGCCAAATTTCCTAATTGGTCCTTTATCTGAAATAAAACCTCTGTTGGACTATTGAAAAACCACCACTAATTTATTCCTCTATCCCTGATTTCCCCAAGCACCCTCTTTTCCAATCCTATATTTCCTCATAGGTTAAGAAATTATTTGCCGCCCTCGATATCCTCTAATTGAGATGCTAATTTGCGCCCCCTTTATCGATAATAATCAATCAATCAATGTCGATATCCATCCAGTGGCTCTACCTATGGATAATCGATCGAGCGCGCGATATTTGAAATCCTCTATACTAATGTGCAGATTACTGTAGATGAACCCTTTACGCCAACCAGTAACTTTCAGTTGGCAGCCGCCATACCTCTATAGCTGTAAGGAGAAGACTACTATATTAGTACTGTACAGTTCGCCTGTACAGTACTCTTCCAAATTATGCTCTCTCTCTCTCTCTCTCTCTCTCTCTCTCTCTCTCTCTCTCTCTCTCTCTCTCTCTCTCTCTCTCTCGCTCACACGCTTGACAAAGCGCTCATTCTCTCTCTTTCACACTCATGCGCTCAATACTCTTCCGCGCGCCTCTCTCTATTTCTCTCCCTCTCTCTCTCTCACTTTCTCGCGGCGCCGCGCGCCTGGCCAGCCCCCTCTCTCACTCACTCGTACATTCTCTAACACGTGGTCACGTGCATGTGACCGTGCGCGCGCTGCTATCTCGCTTCCTGCCGCGCTCTCTCTCCCTAGCGCCGGTAGGTGTGACTTGATACATCAGGTCCTGCGCTCCGCACGAAGTCAGTTTTTTTGTATGTGTGTTTCTATATATATATGGCTGGTTCTCTGACAAATCGAGCGGTCGATTTTTTGACCCTATCGAAAAAATTTTTTAAAATGTTCCTAAGAGACACATGAGTATCCCTGAAGTTTTTCAGATTTTTTGCATCAAGTATCTTCGAGTTACAGAGGATAAAAGTTGATGAAATCATGTTTTTTGCTTTTTCTGGCTACTTTCATGAGTTTATAGAGCCTCAGGGAAGCATTTTTCACTATAGAGATATACAACATTTTTTTCTGCAAATTTTCTAAACTATTCAAAAAAAATATTTTTGATGTCGTATATATATGTTTTAAGAAAGTTATAAGTCATTTAAGCTTTAAAATCAAGTTTTAGGAAAGTTCGATCATCCGGATCATAACCAAAAAATTTATGAAGATACCTTATTTAAATACAAAAAAGTCTGCGAAAGACCCAGAATGTCAGAGGCCTTGGTTTCTCTATAAAATATCATTATATCCGTTCATATATGAAAAAAATTTAGTTTTTTTGCTACATCGAAGAATTTAACCAATTTTATCAATTACGTAAATTTTTTTATAATAATTTCAATCATTAAAAAAATGATAAGGTTAGTGAAATGCTTCGATATAGCAATAAAACTAAATTTTTTTCATATATGAACGGATATAATGATTTTTTACAGAGAAACCAAGGCCTCTGACATTCTGGGTCTTTCGCAGACTTTTTTGAATTGAAATAACATATCTTCATGAATTTTTTGGTTATGATCCGGATGATCGAACTTTCCTAAAACTTGATTTTAAAGCTTAAATGACTTATAACTTTCTTAAAACATATATATACGACATCAAAAATATTTTTTTTGAATAGTTTAGAAAATTTGCAGAAAAAATGTTATATATCTCTATAGTGAAAAATGCTTCTCTGAGAATCTACAAATTAATGAAAGTAGCCAGAAAAAGCAAAAAAACATGATTTCATCAACTTTGACTCTCTGTAACTGGAAGATACTTGATGCAAAAAATCTGAAAAAATTCAGAGATACTCATATGTCTCTTAGGAACATTTTAAAAATTTTTTTCGATAGGGTCAAAAAATCGACCGCTCGATTTGTCAGAGAACCACCCATATATATTGAAACGGTCCCCAAAACACTGAAAGGGCGAACCGTTGTGTTTGAGACTCGAGGAAGGTCGGATGAGAGCGGTGCCGTTAATGTGGGTGCGTGGGGGCTCCGCGCCTCCTACAACGCTACAATCGACCGCTCGATTTGTCAGAGAACCACCCATATATATATATATATATATCTCAAATTTTTTCAGATTGATCTGGTACAATCTTTAATTTTTGGGTAAGTGAAAAAATCGAAATTTCAAAAACCGTCATGAAAAATCTAAATAATTTAAAGAGCATTCTTTGGTGAATGCCAAGTCAGTTTTATTCTTATGAAATTTTGCATTTTTCGATAGTTCGGTTAAATTAATTCGTCAAGGATGTGATAAACTTAAAATATAATTCGTATAATTAACATTTTTCAGATCCTTGAGTTCCAAATTTGATTCGAATACTCTAAAAATATCAAATTAAAATCAGTCTTTTTTGAGTTATCGTAGTCTTCGTAAGTAGCGACGATGCCTACATGTAATATGCAAGAGAATAAAATGCCCGGCGAAAATGCGCCGCGGGCCCGCAGGTCGATGCTCTGCAAGGAAAGCATATAGCTATATACACATATATCTGAAGTCGAGGGTGTGCGCGCACACGCACACACACGCATTTTAATTTGATATTTTTAGAGTATTCGAATCAAATTTGGAGTCAAGGATCTGAAAAATGTTAATTATACGAATTATATTTCAAGTTTATCACATCCTTGACAAATTAATTTAACCGAACTATCGAAAAATGCAAAATTTCATAAGAATAAAACTGACTTGGCATTCACCAAAGAATGCTCTTTAAATTATTTAGATTTTTCATGACGGTTTTTGAAATTTCGATTTTTTCACTTACCCAAAAATTAAAGATTGTACCAGATCAATCTGAAAAAATTTGAGAGTATTATCTGACTAATTATAGGGTAGTTGTATTCTTACGAAATTTATATAAATCAGTTTTTGAAAAAAAATCTGTGAACATAAAAACAAAAAATATTTATATAGACCATCATTTTATTAACAAAATTTTTTTTCGACAAAATCACGGTGCATTATTTTAATTTGAATCTCGATGCTACATTATGAATCGGGTTTAGGCATATAGAAAAATACAAAGAAGTCGAAAAATCGATTGTAAATTTCGAAAAATTGAATTTTTAAAATTGTTTTCAATTTTTGTACGATAAATTAAATTTAAAAAAACTTTAGTCCCTATTATTGAAAGAGCATCCTTTAGACATAGAAAACAGTGGTTCCTAAATTTTTCCCGTGTGAATTCATTACACGGCTACGATTCAAACTTAAGTGTCAAAATCTGTCGTTCTATGTATTAATGGTTAAAGTTTAGATTGTATTTTTATGTGCATTGCATTAATATATTAGTAACCGGTATTGTACTTTCTATGTTTTACATGAACTATTCAAATATTAGAAAAATATTAAAAGAAATATTTTGATATCATTAGGGTACATTTATATCCGTTTATATTATGATTAATTTTATTGATATAAATTAACCCACGCTTTGGCGGGTGTCAAAAGCCGCACCTCGGGTGATCGTGGTGGTTAAGCAGCGTTCGGCGCGGGTCATACTTGGATGGGAGACCGCGGCGAATGCGGGCGTGAACTCTGCGATCGCTTATATGTTGCTGCGCACTCTATAAAGTGAGCGGGAGGTGTGGAATGTTCAAATTCGATGTCTAAGCTTACGAAAGTGACCTAACCACCCTATGGGAACATATTCAATATACCGACCATCTCGGAACAGGTTTTCTTAATCAGCATTTATCCCATTGGGCTTGCCCCGCTATAGGTTTTCCCCACTCCACAGGCACAACCCTGGACGAATGCGAGATGGAGTATGAGGGTCATGGGGGGAATGAATGTGTTGAAAAAAATAATATGTGGCTTGAGAATAAAGGTATAAAAAGACACTCAGCTAGGCTTCTGAGGCCTTCGGTATATAAACCAACCACTTTTTTTATAAAAATTGACATAAATTACTAAACTCCTAAAAAGTTCTGAAATCTCTAAAAAAAACCTTTCTAAAAGGTAAAATCTAGGCATGTATAAGTTTCCATTTCTTTAGACAAAATTTTGTAAAAGATGTGTAGATTATGCGTGTATGAATGAATATATTGATAACTTATTATTGCTTTACTAAAAATACTAAACAAGAGATTACGTCAATTTCACAAATTTAAAGTATTGAAAGTTGTGAAATCAGAAAAGAATTTGTCAGATATTGGAAAAAAACAAGTGCGAAATAAATGCTAATGAAAGTTGACAAATCTATAAAATATGGTCCAGTATTAAAATTTAAAGTAGAATAAAGTACAATTTGTGCTAACTAATAGAAAGTCTTAAACTTAAGTTGCTTTTTTAAATTATTTTTTGAATGCATAATTGCCGTCCCGTCGCCTGATAGTAAAAAACAAAATACATTTTAATCATACATATTTTTACAACAGAGAAGTTGTTATTACGATTTTACATTTAATGCATGCACTATCAATGTAAACAAGTTTTGTAACTTGTAAAGAAAAATCATTGAAAGTTAAGTATCACGGGTATAACTATCTAGCAACTGCATGTTGTAATCATATTTTACAAACGTTATTTCGTTATAGTGTTTAAAATAGTTTGATGCAAATATTGTGAAATATTACGATACTAACGAATGCGAGATTGTGGCTGAGTTTTCGAAAAATTCGAACATAACTCAAATTATTACTTCCTACATTTGAATGCAGTGTGCAAGAATTAGAATTTTACGCAAGTCGAGAGGCAAGTTTTCCAAGTTTAAAACATTTTTTTAAATGACGATTATTTTTTATTGTACAATATACGAAAATTAAAATATTGAAACAACGGGACGGTGCGTATGTATTAAGAAAATAATTTAAAAATGCAACTTAAATTTTTAAGACTATCTATTACTTAGCACAAATTGTATCTTATTCTACTTTAAATTTTAATACTTGACCACATTTTATTGATTTCTCTACTTTCATTATCATTTATTTCGCACTTGTTCTTGTCCAATACTTGACAAATTCTTTTCTGATTTAACAACTTTCAATACGTTAAATTTGTGAAATGGCCATAATCTGTTTTCTAGTATTTTTAGTAACACAATATAATTTCTTTTATCTTTTATAACATTTTGTCTAAAAAATGGAAACTTATACTTGCCTAGATTTTACCTTTTAGAAATGGTTTTTTAGAGAGATTTCTTTTACTTGCAAGTTTATAGATTTGGCAGGCTTTGCATATTTTCTAATTGACCTATATTCTTCAAACAATTTTTCAAGCTTCGCTTTACAATGATATTCCTATCTCATCGAAATTTGAACATAATTTCAAAACAAAGCTACTTTTCTAATTACACTAATAATAGCACTTTCAGAGGTTTCCCTTTTAATTTTTACAAGATCAAAATAATGTTGGAGGATATCTCAATTTCTATGCGGTAAGTGCTCATACAATAGAAATCAGCATAAAAGTAATACCAGTATTTTTTCAAAATTCTAAATTAATATTTAGAGGTGTTGGAACTCTTTTTATTCTCGCATAAGTTTAACACGGAGCACAAGCGACGTATTTTCTAACAGATCTCAAAAAGTTTTAATAATGAGTAGTTTAGCTTGAGGCCATATTTTTATCAATTAGTTTGTATAATAACCTACTTCATAATTCTGGACGATTCCATTTAAAAAAAAAATGCAATTACGTGAGTTATTTAACGGTAAAGTCTCATGAATTCTTTACTTTCAACCATCGATTTGAAGCAAATCCAATAGTCCGTTTTAGTTCAAGTTTTGACATGGTTTAAGTTAACATGTGGAGAGCCGTTTTCATTGAACTAATTTACAGAGAATTTTGATTTTGACGTATAAAATGTTGTATAAAATAAAAAATTTTGGAGGCAAAGTTGGTCGAGACAAGTAAAAGTTTTTTACGTTTAGTTGTGAGTACAAAAACATGGAGGACATTTCGGCGACTCTTCGACGACCTTTGGGCGACCTTTCGACGTCTGAAACTTTCACCCGTTGTTCATCATCTTAATGACGGCCGTAGAGATTATATTTTCTTTCACTATGCATTCTAAATTGTTTATTAATAATATATTGTGACGGTCTACCGCACAACACATACTCGCTTGGACACCACCGGAGCCAATCCGAGAAAAAGTATAAAAACTAAGACCCGGTGGTGTTTAAAGGCACGAGCAAGAGACAGCAAACAGTCAGTGAGAGCGAGAGAGAAAGAGAGAGTGAGAACATCGAGCAGCGCCGCGCAAGAGCGAGCGAGAGGGAGAACACGAGCAGTGCCGCACAAGAGCAAGCGAGAGAGAGATAGCGGCAGCAGCTGAGAGCATAGCAAGCGAAGCCACGAGGCGTACGCGCGCGAGCGGCCGCCGCCATGTTGGCGAGCGCGGCAGGGTAATGCGTGCGAGAGAGAGAAGACGAATATAAGAGAGAGATAAAGCGAGCGTCGAGTGAATGAGTGGAGGCAAGCGACGTGCTTCGAGTGTTATTGGCGTAAAGTAGAGGGCTGCGGCTCCATCCACAGTGTGCGGGCGAGTGAGGCGAAAATTGTCATATAAAATGTACGGAGAAATGCAAAGAGAAATGTACAAATCAGCTGGACGCGAATACAGCCAGAGAGAAACGAATTAGCGAATTAGAATTTCGCGTGCGAGAGTGATAAATGTAGGAGGGCGCTTAGAAGATTCATGACATATATTGTATCAATGCGCGTCATCACGCGATTGGCCCGTACAGGCGGTACACAAGAAATGTAATGCGTGCGAGAGAAGTGTAATAAGAAGAGAGTGTAATGAGACAGAGAGAAAGACGCCGCGACCGCGAGAAGCAGCGAGCAACAACCAGTACTTATCGAGTCAGTGTCCAGTCAGCATCTAAGCAATAAGCAGTATCCAGTCAGCATTGAAGCAAAGAGTACCCCCAGCGACAGCGCAGAGTAAGCAGGAGTATTCAGCGATTCCCTCCGCTACCGTTTCTCGATTCTCTCTCCAGTTTCACCGTGTCCAGAGCTTACAACGCGAAAGTTTGCGCCGCGCGATTTACAGGGGACTCAAGACAACGCAGAACGAGAGGAAGAGCTGTAATCAGGAACAGCCAGGTAGTTCGTCTACATTAAAAATATTTGTGAGTGCGCGCTCTCGATATACGGACAGTTGTCAGTCCATCAGCCGGACAGTAGCACGTACCTGTTACCACTCCGTTACTCAATTTTTATTCAATAAATGCCGGGCAGTTAAAAGCTAATTCTGTGTAAGTTATTTCGATGGTGCAGGATATGATTGGAGGCTATAAATAGATACTACATGGCATAATTGGAGGTGATAGATCGATGGTAAAGATCATTGGTGGATGGTGGAGGTCATGATTGGAAGTGATAGATGAAGGCTTGAGGTCATGGTTTAAGGTGATATGTAGAATGTTTGGTTAGATCTTAGGTGGAGGATAAAGGTTATGATTGGAGGAAATAGGTGGAAGGTGGAGGTGATAGGTGGACGGTGGACGCATAAGAGAAGTGGTAAATCGTTATGATTAGAAATGATAGGTTAAGGATGTTAGAGCTAGGTAAAGATAATAGGTGTTAGTGAAGAGGTTACGATTGAAGGTAAAAGGTGCAGGCTGGAGACGATTGGTAGCGTTCAATGGCATTATTGAAAGCGATAAGTGGAGGCTAAAGGATATGATTGGAGACGATAGATAGAGGGTTGAAATGATAGGTGGAAGGTACAATTTAGTTCAGTTTAAATGATGCATTGATCAAAGAACGTACTGGCATTTTCTAGAACCTTGTTGGCAAATTTTAGAATTTTTCACAATTTTCAAATTACTAAAAATTTGAAAATGCTTCTACAGTTTCTGAAAAAATTCCAGTGTGAACTTTAATTAATTCTAATAACTTTTTCTTCAGTAAAATTTTTCTCTAAAGTCCATCTTGTTCGAACAAAAAATCCCAGAAAATTTTCATTATTTTTCTGCGTTTCAGTCGCCATTTTATGAGTTTCCAAATTTGTTTTCAAAACCTGAATTCAAGTTTAGGTCTCAAGGACACGTTTTCTGTACTTCAATCATTAAATCTTAAATGCATTCCATTTGAAAAAATAAAATAAAAATTTTTTTTCTTTTGAAAATCACGTTTTTTTGTCAAAAAAAACCATGCAGAGTGTTCAACAATTAAATTTTTTGAAAAACCTAATCAAAGATTCTGCAAGTTCATAAAATTTTACATCGAATACACTTATTTATATATTTTTGACAATTCATTTTTATATAAAATATAAGTGATGAATACTTCAGTGAAAATTTGTCCATTCAGAACTTAAGGGGTTATGCCTGAGTTAGAATCTTGAAAAAATCGATTTTTTTTTATTGACTTTTTTTATAGGAAATTGTCCGTAGAATACGATGCTGAAGTCCCTTCTGTCCAAAAAAAATTTGGCTCAAAGCTACGGACCAAAAACGGAAAGCATGCAAATAGCTTTTTTTTAAAAAAACTGTAATTTCCGCGTTTTCATTTTTTAGTGCTATATAAGTGAACATGATTTTTTCGCACTTTTAACGCTTCTAATATATGATATATATATGATATTTGTATGTAAAATACAATAAAAATATTTATTTTGCAATAAATAATGTTAAAAAGATATTGATAATAAAAAATTAAAAAATTAAAAAATTCTTGTATTTACTCTTTTTTGTTTATTTATATTGAACATTTATAAAAAAAACATGTGCTTATATATCATGCTTTGTAAAACATCAAAAAGGCACAAGTATTCACTAACAAATAAAGTTTTGAATATCGCGAACTTTGAATTTCGCGCTTACCGACCGGGCGGTATGATGCTTGTTCGAAAAGGTTATTCGTCTAGATATCTGTTTTACCATACAGTTCAGTAGCAATAACACTTGCTTTGAATGTATACTTTTTTCTGCTTTGCTCAATATTATTAAATAATTAATTTTATAATATTGATAGCAAAAAAGTACAGGTAAAAGTGTAAAGTGGTGTTCAAAATGAATCCAGACAAGAGAAACAGAGTACCAGGATCATCAGATAAAAAAGGAAGATTTGGAAGAAGAAAGAGAAGAGCTCATGTTTTTCAACGCAAACAACAAAAGGAAGTTTCAGGATCAGGATCAGGATCAGGACCAACATCTTTACAACCAGGACGAGCCACATCAACCACTTCAGGACCTACGCCTGATACGCATCCACCTTCAACATCCAGGGCACGGAGTCCAAGACCTGCTGCACAAGCTCTACCAGGTACTTCAGCACCATTTACACAGCCAGAAATTACTGTGTCTAGGTCTAGGCAAAAATTAAAATCTAAATATTTAGAACCTAGTGCGGTTCAAAATAGAATTTTCGACATTTCATTGCTTCTGCCAGGATTACAGCAATTTCTGGCCTGTAAAGCTTGTGGTGGATGCGTTAGATTTGCAGAACTTGATGTACGAGGTCTTGGTAGCAAACTATCCATCACCTGTACTTCATGTAATGCAGTTGCTTTCATCGACTCCTGCAGAAAAATAGGGAAACAGAGTAATGCTTACGAAGTGAACAGACGAGCAGTTCTAGCCATGAGAAGTCTTGGTCATGGACATGCTGGTTTGAGCACTTTATGTGGAGTAATGGATTTTTCTACTCCAATCTCCCATAGTAATTTTGATAAAATCAATCAAGACTTGAACGATGCAAGCAAAAGTATAGCTCAGAAGTCGATGCGAGCAGCTATGCAGGAAGATTGCAGTGGTATAGATCAAGAAGATGACCACGAAACAGTGTCAGGCGATGGTAGTTGGAGGAAACGAGGCCACTCTTCCCTACAAGGTGTTTCAACATTGATACGCCATGCCAATGGAAAGGTGATCGATGTTGCTCCAAAGCAATCGTTTTGCCTGGCTTGTGAAAAGCACCCAAAAGAGGATACAACAGAGTACGAGGAATGGTATGAAGCCCACCAAGGAAAATGTTCTGCCAATCACGAAGGAAGCTCTGGCAAGATGGAAGTGGATGGTGTAGTCGAGATGTTCAAGAGATCGGAGTCCATTCATGGGGTCAGATATAGAAATTACATTGGAGACGGAGATTCCAGGGTCTTCAAGGCACTTTCCGATGCCAAGCCCTATGAAGATTTTACCATCAACAAGAAAGAATGTGTGGGACACGTTCAGAAGAGGATGGGAACGAGACTCTGAAACTTGAAGAAAAGCTTGGCTGGACAGAAGCTCTCAGATGGCTTGGGCATCGGTGGAAGAAACCGTCTAACTGCTCAAAGGATTGATTAGTTGACGAAGTACTATGGCAATGCCATCAGAGGCCATAGTAATTCTGTTGAGGAAATGTCCAACGCTATCTGGGCAACATTTCATCATAAAAAGTCAACAGATGAACACCCTACTCACCACCTTTGTACACAGGGATCCAAATCTTGGTGTAAGTGGCAGAAAGCCAAGGCAAACAACAATTTGAAGAAATTTCATCATGGGTATAGCATTCCTGCTGCTGTCATGGATGCAATTGAACCCATTTATCAAGACTTGACGAAACTGGACTTGCTTGAGAGATGCATTGGAGGTTTCACGCAAAACTCCAATGAAAGTTTCAATCACTCGATTTGGAAACTCATCCCCAAGCACAGTTTCAGTGGTCTGATAGTCCTTGAAATTGGTGTTTATATTGCAGTCACCATCTTCAATGACGGCAAAGCAGGAATGCTTGAGGTCATGAAGAAATTTGGCCTTGCACCAGGATCCTCTGCAGTTAACTGGGCCAAGACTCAAGATGAGGAGAGGCTTCAATTGTCCAGCAAACGAGAGTTGGAGTCCACCCTAGAAGCACGTCAAGCCAGAAGGAGAAGAAGCCATCAGGATGAAGACTTCTACAGAGCTGGAGCATATTGAATGCATCTACACATTACACAAAAAAACTCACACACCATACACAACCTCACATATAAACATAAATGCATTTCACTCCAAAACACTCGAAACAAAATCACAATTTTTTCCTTTCTTCTCATTTTTTTTTCATGTTTTTTTTTCATCTTTTTTTATTGTTTTTTAAATTTTAAATTCAAATACTTTTGACATACACAAACAGCTTCAGCTTTGTAGCAGTCTGTAGCTGAATGGAATGTAGGTCACAGAATGCAAGCTAAACAGCTGATTAGAGCTGTCTGCTTGCTTTCTGCTTCCTTACCATCAGGCTCATCTGGATTTTTTCTAACCTGAATCTTGGTACACAATGGTAGTGCTGCTCTTTTTTTTATAAGATGTAAGTATATAAACTTATTTTTTAACAATAAAAACATTTTTATAGGTTAATTATAAAAATGTTTGAAAATGAGAAAAATTACTTTTTATTTTAATTTTTCATTTTGCCTTTTTCAGAGGACTGGACACGAGTACAATTTTTGGATCATGCCCAAACCGTACAAAGATGACCAGGACATCCCTATTATTCATTTAAAAAAGGTCCAGGTGTGGGAAAAAATTGTAAGTACATTTTATATAATTAAATGTTACGTAAAACTTTAAATGATTTTAGGTCAGTTACCGCAGGATTTCTCAGGATCCATAACTCCAATTAGGCTGAAATTTTTTATACAGCTCCAGGAAACCCTTCTTCACAGCCTAAGCGGAGCCAAATTGGCCAAGATAAGTTAAAAGTGAATGTTATGTATGTAAACATACGTAACATTCACTATAATTACTTATATTATAACTTATTTGTTACTAATTATTGAAAATTTGCATTTTTCAGAAAAGTCTTCCGCTCATGCTGAGGAGAGGCACATTTAGAAGAAATTCCATCCAGTTTGGCTTGGATTCATCACCCGGATGATGAGAAATCATGCGGTAAAGGAGAAAAAGTACTGAAGTTTAGTGCTTCACACATAGGATTGTTTAAACAGTAAGTATAGATATATCATATTCTAAAAATATGCAAAATTACTATAAATATGTATATTTGAACTACCAAAAAGATTTTTTATGATACTACTTATGTATAATTTTTTATTGCCTATTAACTGATTATTTATTTTTTTCAGGTTTAACTCAGGCATAACCCCTTAATGGATTAAGTCAACTGCAAAATTCAAATCCGAGCTGTTAACAGTATCTGAAAAGTTAAAATAAAATTATCATAAAGAATCATATTTTTTTTAGAACAAAATATAATAAAATAAATATAAAAAAATCTATCTGATTCAATGTAGGTAGCATTTTTGATGAACAGATGGAACTAAAAACGGCAAATTTCAACGATGACTCATAAAAAAATTGATCCAATGATGTGCTTATTTGACGCATAATTAAAAGACCGTATGATTCAATTTGATGGTCTTATATGAAAAATAAACAAACTTAGCAGAAAAAATTAAAGAATATTGCACATATCATGCCATTCCTTCCTATCCTATCCCGGAAGATCTGACTCCGCTGTTCTTGACCATTCCGTGTTAGAGGTTTATTGTTGAAAATGTTGAGAGATTATCTACATATATTGAACGGATCATAAAGGAATGGAATTTATTGCCATACCTGGTTGAGTCATTCTCGTGCATATATTGCAGTTCATAAATAAAGTCTACGTTATCAGGACGATTCCTATCTCAAAAGCTATAAATTTATAATATATTACATAAATGTTAACCATAACTTGTTTGTTAATTGTATTACATTCCTTTTAAAAGTAGTGAAATCTCCCCCTCCCCCCCACAAAAGATACCTTTTCAAGGTAAAAGGTTGGCAAGTATAAGGTTGTTTCATTATAAAAATGAAAGAATAATTTTCAAATTCTCTACAACCTTTATAAAGCCAAAATTCTAAGTGTTTATTCTATCATCTAAATCAAACGTTTCCAAACAATCCATAGCCCTTCTGACCCCTTGACAAGACTTTATGCTTATACACACCAATTTGGAAAATATAAAACTCTCATCAATAAAATATGTACGTACGTAAACAGCTTCGAAATAAGGGGTTTTGACAGGGTTAAAGTTATAAAAATAACGTTTTTTTATTCACTTTTTTCACAGTTCATTGTCCGTAGAATATAGTGCTGAAAGCCATTTTTTGCTCAAACAATTTGCCTTGAAGATGCAGACTAAAAATTGATAAATATTTTTCTAGCAAATTTTCGAGAAATTGAGAATTTCAAATATTATAATTAGAATAAACTTTTGGAATGGATTTTTCTACGACGCTTCATGTAGCATAGTTTCATGAGATACCTTAATGAAAATACGACATAAAAACCGTTTAATAAAGTTATCATCACAAGAGTTATTATTTTCTATGTGTGATTTTATGTTATTATTAAATTGAATGTGTTGCAGTTAATGCATTCAACAAATTTGAATTTGCCACCCGAATATATTGCGCCCTCTTGACCAGCACCGGGTCGGTAATAAAGGTTCCTATGTGATCGGTATAGTAGAATTTTCTATGAAGCAGCCAAACAGCTGTTTTCCATCCAAGCTTCAAGTTACCAGATCAGTGCAGTTTGTCTGCTAGCTGCTGTAACCATGGTGTAACAACTAAGTGCTTATAACCTCAATGGTGTTGATAAAGTGGAAGAGCTTCTACAGAGTACAACAAATATTTAGATAAGTATTGTGAATATTAAGTAATAATTGTATCACTAAAGACCTTTTTCTTTGTTGGCTTATTTTTTGCTTTTAGGTATACCTATCGAAGGCAGCAAGATGCGACTCTTCTATTGAGTGTTTCGAGTATCATTTTGCATGCTTTCAAACAACTCAAAGTGTGTTTAATAATGGTAAGTAGTGCAAATAACTGTAATCATCAATAAACCTTGACTATCAATTGGTAACGATAATTTTCATTTTATTTTCAGCGTCTAAATGCTATTATCAAAGAGTATGATGTGCGTGTACCATTAAATATACCTTATTACATGTATATTTGAATACTAAAATCAAATCAAGATATGCCGGGTAGTTTCTGTAAGTATCGCTAAGTTTATCGATATCATTTATTCGCTCTACTCACGTTCGTTCGGAACGTGAGTAGAGCGAGAGCTGCGCATACTTCAGTGGATAGGCGTCTCAGCACAGTATTAAAGACTGCGTAGGCCCTGTCTGTGCAACGACCAAGGGTCGTTGTAGCCACATTTTTTCTTGTATGAGTGCAACGTCCGCGGGAACGTTGCAGCTTCGCTTATTAAAAATGGCACATTTTCCTCCCCATCGGCTGACTGTAGCCGCTAATAGGAGTTAGACACGGGACAAAGAGAAAGCCATGAATTCTCTTCGTGGACGCTTGGCCACGAGACGTGCGGTCCTGATGGCTCGCTATGGTAACACGGGGGCAAATGTGGCAGACTCCGCTCTGGTTTACGTGCTCGAGAATATTTTTTAATAGTTTCAGGATATTGGTTGACGACAAGTTATAGGCAATAAATATAATAAATATAATACTTAGTTTGTATAAGCACCGTTCTTGACGTGGGTTTTCTCCTCAAGAGGTTTTCCCCACGCCGCGGATGGAAATCCGAGTGAATGCGAGAACAGTGTAGGATTCTTTGTGTAAAGACTGTTACGACTGTGAAGTCCATTCGCGGCTGCAACATCTGAATCGGCTCAGCGACGAGCGCGCGGCGGCAACTACAGCGTTTGGGTCGGATTTTTACGACGTCGCGACATAGCAAATGTATGGAATATACGGAAAATTCATATTCGACGAAAAGACAAAGACTCGAGAAGGAACTTTTTCCGGGCTCCAATGCGGTGAGCAGCATCGCCTCGTGGACTTCACGGGGCAGTCTCGAAGCAGACACGGTACCGAACACATCGTATGCGAATGCCTAGAGAACTTTCAGAATATATTTTCATTTTTGACCTCGAAATTAACATTCACTATAATTACTAATATTGCCAATATAAGTATAATTAATTATTTGAATTTGATATTTTTCAGGAATCTGTACCATTTAGTTTGTGGCCACACTAATAAGTAACATTTCCACTCCGCTTCGCGCTCTCTGACATAGACAACATGCGTCTCGAGTGTTTGGCTGGTGGGCCGGAGCGGCACATCCCAGTGGGAGGGCGGGGAGTCCGAGTTACTAGGCGACGCTTCGGCCATGCTATATCGTCTTAGATATAGTGATGGACGAAGCGTTTGAACTTGCTGCGCGGGCTCTCGGCCCTACCGCTTGGTAATGAGTGAGTGTCACTTCTTAGATTCGATGTGTGCCGGATATTGTCGATCAGCGTACTGAGCTCCATTGGCTCTTCAGGTAATTTTATTATACTTTGCGCTTTTGTTAGTGGTTTTCTAGGTATAAAGAGCGGCGTGCGCAGGGATGAAAAGTTAGTTGATTGGAAATCTCTCACGGTGTCGCATTAACATCTGGCGGCACCGGGAACTGTTGTTGCGGTCGGTCTTGTCAATGGTACGGGTACTAGAGTTTTATTGTAAAAAAAATTGCGAATTATTTTAAGTAGCTAACGTCAATTTTGTTTTATTTATTTTAGTTATGTAGCCGATGCTTCAGTCTGTGTGAGTTCGGCATAAGTTTCGTTCTATGCGTATATTTATATTTAATTTTATGGTAATTTCTTCTGAATTATTTTATTGTTTTGTAAATTATTGTTTTCATATTTGAAAATTTTTTTGGCTTTAGCCCCGAAGAGGAACCACAACGGTTCCAAACGTTGGCAATTACAAATAAATACCGTTCCTGACCGTTCCGTGTTAGAGGGTTATTGCTGAAAATGTTGAGAGTATTATCTACATACATTGAACAGATCATAACGGAATTTAATCTTTTGCCATGCCTAGTTAGGTCATGCTATTGCATATATTGCTGTTCACAAATAAATTATACGTTAGCAGCTGAAACGCTTTAAATACATCCTACCTTAAAAGCTATAAATTTATAATATAAATAGAAGATATTAACTATTATAACTTATTTGTGAAATGCATTGCATTGCATTCCTTTAAAAAGTAGTGAAATCTCCCCCCTTCCCCAAAAAAACCTTTTCAAGGTAAAAGGTAGGCAAGTATAAGGTGGTATATTCATTTAAATTCTAGAATAATTTTCAAACTCTCCACAACCCATAGCCAAAATTCTAAGTGCTTATTTTATCATCCAAATTAATAGGTTTCAAACTCTTCATAGCCCTTATAATCCCTTGACAAGACTTTATATGCTTATACTTATCAACTTGGAAAATCTGAAAACCTCTTCAATAAAATGTGTACGTATGTTAACAGCTTCTTATTAAGGGTCCATTGTACTGACAACCATTTTTTTTTAGTGTCACTTCACTACCTTCGATTCTACCAAAATTGCAAATTTTAATTTTCAGAAAGGAAAATTGTGATATCAGTAAATAAATTTATCTTTCTTTCTTAAATAAATTTCTTAAATAAGTTTCTTTTATAAAAAATCAATCGTATTGAAGTAAATAAAAAAATGAGCGTTTAAATACGAAAATAATATATAGAATAAAAATTAATTCATATACTATACCGATAGCTTTTTGCAGGAAGAAGTTGATAGGACTTCGATGTGCAGTCTTTTGAATAAATTGTTATTTTTATCTCTACAAGCCGATTATATTGAAGAATCAACATACAATAATAGTAATTTACTTTATATTATTAAATGCAGTCACCATCAAATGGACCTTTCTGTTAGGATTGCCTTCCATTTCGTGGATAAGTAAATCGCAAAAGATTAAATAAAAGATTAAATAACGTGATGCAGTGAGACCGTGTTGAGATTTTTTTATGGAAAAACTTGCCCTCCCGTCCTATTATAGATAATCGCTAAATTACTAAATATCATTGTATTTAACAAAATACTTCAATAATATATTTTTCTATATTTGAATTCAGAAATTGGTTACTTACTTTGATTAAGCAGAGGCGTCATTTGAAGATGTATCCATCGTTGTATACAATAGGACGGGACGGTAAGTTTTTTCATAAAAAATCTCAACACGATCTCACTGCATCACCTTATTTAATCTTTTGCGATTTACTTATCCACGAAGTGCTAGAGCATCAATTTATAGAAATAAATTTGAAAAATTAATTTTCAACTAAAATTTCTGTTAGAATATCGGACGGGAGATTTACTACCAACTAGACCAAGAGCAGCGCGCTCCGCGCAGTCTAATTTTTATCACGATTTTTTTACAATTTAATAGTATTCGAAAATACTACTAATTAATCGATATTTGTTTAAACATTTCGAATAATTATTATGCTTTTCAAATTTAAAGATCTTGATTGCAAAATTATTTTAACTATTCTAGAAAAAATTAATTATAAATAATAAAAAAAAATAAGTTTAGAATTATTTAAATAGAAAAAAGGCTATCGTTCTCCTCGAGCCACAAAATTAATTTTCGATTACAGGCCCTACACTGCATATTCTCACAAAGGTGAGATCTGTATGCAGCGAGACCTTACAAAAATTTTTTCGGCATTTCGTCCCAGCTGTCAGATTGGACTCCTCAGTAAGGTTCTGACAGCCTCCTTAGACTCCCGCCACTTCCTAAGGAAGCGCTATTTATATAATCTACAAAAATTTAAAAAAAAGACCTTAAAAAAAAGCCTTACTGAGGAGTCCACTCTGACAGCTGGGACGAAACGCCGACAAAATTTTTGTAAGGTCTCGCTGCATACAGATCTCACCGTGTGAGAATATGCAGTCTAGGGCCCGTAATCGAAAATTAATTTTGTGGCTCAAGGAGAACGATAGAGTCTTTTTTCTATTAAACCCTGCTTTCGAGCGATGGAGTCAAGGAAAGTAAGTTTATCTTTATATCTAAAAAACTTATCCAACTACACTCAGGTATTGGTAACTACCTGTACATGAAGAGCTCAAGAATGAATTGTCGATTCTGCTGTGCACAACATTTTTTAAAAATAAAATAAAATTGATAAAAAAATTTTATTTCTCGATTTGTTACAAAACTCGTTAACTCGACCGCATGCTATTATATTAGGTTCTGCATGAGCAAAGATAGAATCATTTGGTCAAAGTGTATGCGTGACGTCTTGTGATAGTCACCTAACTAAAAAATTGTATTCATCCTTTTTTTCACTTTTCTCCTGAAAATATAAAATTCTTACACTTAAAGGGATCCGATAGTAGTTAATGACCCGTCACTAACCGTACGATAGAAAAGTGTTTAGATCCAATAAAGATAATGACATTACGCCAATTCAAGAGAAAGTTGCCTTGCGTCTCGGCATGATCTATTAATATGCAAAGTTTGAAATCGAAATATTCAGGTGTTGAAAAGAACGACTGGAACGAAGATCAGTAGATGTAGCTTGTCTAACCAGAGTCTGCTGAGGGGCTACTGATTTTCGTTACACTCATTCTTTTCAATACCTGAAAAGTTTAATTTCATACTTTGCATATTGATAGATGATGCCGAGACGCAGGACAAATATCTCTTGGATTTGCGTAATTTATTATATCTATTATACCTAAACACTTGTATATCATACTGTTAGTGACCGGTCATTAGTGGCTATTGGACCCCCTTAATTTTTTCACAAAAAGTGAAACGTGAAACCAGAATTAGATTATAGATATAATCTTGGAAGCATATAAAAATTTGACGTATTTGAAATCGGATGTCTATGATTTTCGTATAGCTTTAATGTATGCACGCAATACGAGACAATCGCATGACGTCTATCTCGGCTTGACTTCCGACTTCACAACATCCGGTCATAACTTTTTAATGAACCCATGATTGGTGCATTCATAGGGACTTGAAAGCCATATAAGGTGTTTATATTGCAGAGACCATAATGGATCGTGGGTATACATAACCTGCTTAGTGCAGGCGAGGGGAGATTTATGGATGATTCGAACACCGATCAGGAAGTAGGAGCGCGAACGTGGAGTAAATGGGGTATTGAGGAATTAGTATGCAATCTGGGCTCATACACAATCGTTCTTCAGGCGGAAATTTGGGTTATAAGGAAATGTTCGAAATGGATGAGGCTAAGAGTGTCAACCATAAGTTGATTACCATTTGCTCAGATAGCAAGGCTGCGCTACTGGTTCTGGATGCAACTCACATCGACTCAAATGAACTGATAAGTGGGCAGATGGTCACTGAAGGCGCTGACAGAAGGTAACAAAGTTAGGTTGGTTTGGGCTTCAGGACTCTGGCAAAAGCGGCAACAAAAGGGTGGATCGATTAGCAGGCAAGCTCCTATTGTATGAGAGCTAAATATTGCAGGATGACGAGACCTACTACCGAGAAGGAAAGGGCGGTAAAGTTTAAGAATTTCATATTAAATATAATATATTTCATTTAATACACATAATATTACTGATATAATATTACTTTAAATAAATAAACCAATTGTCTTTCAAAAAAATAGTATTTGTCTTTACCCCCCCTCCTACGTAAGATACCGTCAGATTGAGACTAACCCAACCCCTTCCACCCTAAATCGTCTTATGTCATATCGATGGTCCCTAAACAAAGAGAGAAATAAATTTCTCTGATACTAATAAAATAATTTCTTACCCAGAAGATTTTCGGCTGGATCCATTCTCATTATTAAATTTCTCCTTAATGTGTTCTTGATCCTGAAACATAAATATTGAATATAGTTACAGCACTGAATTTTGTTGAAAATAATAATGATTACATTATCCAATTTGTAAAAATCTGACTGTCTTCTCGAGGCAGTAAATTAAATATAAATAAAAAATTGTTTACATCTTGTTCATGGCGACGTTTCGACAATCAATATCGTCCTTATCGGGAAAACTGTCAGACTTATTTAGTTTTTATAATCAATAAAATATTACATCAAAATATAATTAAAAATTATTCGGAACTTAAAATTTTTGAGCAGCGTTTTTCTTATGTATAAACATCAAAACTCGATAATTCCCCTTGTAGGGAAGGGAAACATAACGTTGATAAACACCGCAAATCCAAAAATACTGTCATTTCAAATCATGCGAAAGATTACAAACGTATTTTAAATTTGATAAATTTAAAATAATAGATAGGATAAAAATTTTCGAAATTAATTTTCGAAATGATACATTTTAAGAAAATTGTATAAATAAAGATTAAGACACAAAATCTTAAGGGCGTATGTGTACAAATCCACGAAATAGTGGAAACAACTTATCCGGCAAAATTGCAAAAATTTTTGATGACCTCCCATACCTATTTTTTCTCGTTCCTTAGATCATTCTAAAGGCCTATCTTAGGATATACTTTTTTCCGGAGCAAGAACGTACAGACGTACAACGTTTAATCCGTTAGTACCTAGAAGGACCAATTTCGACACTAAAGTTTGAGCCGTCACCATCTAATGAATTCGCACAGGAAAAAATTCGGAAACGACTGTTTCGAATGAATTGAAGGCTGCTCTTTTCGATGGTATAAACTAAAATATTCTAAAATTTAATTTTATCCAACAAAAATAGAAAATAACAAAAGAAGAGTGCAATGTTTTGAAAATTTTCGTTTTGAAATCGATTTTTCGACTTTTTTTTTATTTTGCTATGAACAAAAGATCGATTCTAAAAGTGACGTATATGAACACGGAAATTCCGATGAATTTCCATGGTTTATGTGTTCCTCAGGGAGAAAAATGTGTTTTGAAAAAATGTATGTATGAATGCATGTATGTGTGTACATACGTACCTTAGTAAGGAACGAATTCATAGGACAAACTCAAATTTTGTGTACAGACTGATTCAGTCCCAATTTAGATCTCATTTGAATTTCAATACAATCAGCTTCCACATTTACTATTAGCTATTTACCACGTTTTTAAAGCTATTTATTTCAAAAAACTACTTTTTTCATCCACTATACCATAGATGTAAAAAATCTAATCTCATATTCCGAAGGATCATTAAATTTCGTTGCAAAATATGTCTACTTATTACCACTTTATCATTACTATTGGCTTTAACTCATTAACGGTCACGCGGACATTTCATAGTCGATTGATATTTTGATCTGTACAAAACGTAAAAGTAGTAAATATTGTAAAGAGTAACATATTCTGATGTAAAAATACGTGATTTTTCCAAATCTGAGGTGAGATTTGAATAATTTGGCACCAGAAATTAAATATAGCCGCCATGACATGCCTAAAGTTCAAGCATCGACTGTGCACTTTTTAATTCAATTTTGCCTGCATGAATTTTTTCAAAAAATTTCTTTGAGAAAACATACTGATTCTCAGCAACGGTTTTTCTTGAAAACTATGGACTTTTATAAAAATTTTATAAGAAGAAAAATATATGGAAATAAATATGTATCAATTACTTTTTTTATTAATTTTTTCTCGTTTTTGCTCCGCAAAAAAGTATACCCTACGATTTGCCGTGTATGCGAGTACTTTCTCTTTTAGAATGATCTAAGGAACGAGAAAAAAACAGATCGGATAGGTGTGCTTTTTAAAAAAAATTTTCAAGACGAATTGGATTATCGCATACACATAGTTAATATACTAGCTGAAAGAAAGTAAGGAATGATTTTCGTACAATAATGTACACTTATCAAAATGTGAAATTGAGTGACGTCACTTGTAATCAAACCGCTGAAAATCTGCGACATATTAATAGTATGTAAGCGTGCGGACATTCAAAAGCCACTGAGGGATAAAATCAAGAATAGATGCAATGTTTATCACGTATGTATATACTCAAATAAAGATTTCAAAATGCACCTTGAAATGGGACAAAATTGTGTCTCATTAAAGGGAGAAAGTAAAATAAGTACCACGTATAACGAAACCGAGTTCTGGCTTCATTCAAAGCGTTGGAGGAGAGAGTGGCGCTAAAGGTACTTTTGTCACGTAATATTACGGAATGATGAATCAGTTGTGCCCACAGCGGATAATGGGCCTAGAAAAAAAGTTTTGGTCATAGCTGTCTTCAGTCGAAGGATCCATCTAAAAAAAAATTAGGCAAATAGTCGTCATGACGTCTAGTTTTCTAAATCCATTCCCCCACATACAGCTATTGTAGGTAGAAAAATCGTTGAAGCTTGGATTTTAGTAAGAATGTTTCTATATGGGTAGCTCTCTGATAAAATAAAATATATCGATTTTTTTTCAACCCTCAATTTTTCTTTAAAGTGAACTATTAACATCTCTGAATTTTATTTTAATTTGTTTAAACAAATTATTTCAAAATTAAGTTTTGCTCAAAATATAACAGCAGAATTAGATTCCAAGGCAAAAAATACGCATGATAAAATAGTTTGAATTTTAAAAATACAAATTTGTGGTATAAATAAGTCCTTTAACGACCATAAAAATGTGAATAATGTAGTATGTGTTAACTAAGGAGTTTTTAGATACCTAGGATTTAAATTTCTAATTATTTTTACAATTTTTAATTGTTTAAATAATATGTTTAAACAAATTATTGCATAATTGAATTTTTTTTAAATAAATACCATCGGATTTAGCGGGAAGAAATTATGTTGAGAATCAAGGCAAGTATAATGGTAAGTATAAGTTGACGCAGCTAAGGAAGAGTATTACCATTGAGACAGGTGTGGACTTCGGTATATTTCGTGCTAACCAAGATAAGCCATACGGAAAACGACTTTGTATCGAAAAAAATGTACTACTGAAGTGAAGTTGAAAACCCCTACTGAAAACTGCATATAGAAAAAATTGAGGGACTTTCTCTCAACTTTACTTCCTATAGAGAGAGGCCGGCTAATTTGTAGAAAATAAAGGTCAAAGGTGCGATGTTCGGTAGAAAGTAATTATATTAAAATCGCAGAAAGTAAAAAAATTACAAATTACTAAATGAATTTGAATTGCCTTCTTTGAATCCTATTTGTACATGCTGTTACGTATGAAACGTATGAATGTTGGACGGGATAGGAAAGCGTAAGAAAAAGGTAGACGACGGGACTCGAACTCGCGGACCCGAGAGCCAGAGGCCTGTGCTCTAAACACCTAACGTCTATGTAGGGGATCGGTCCGCCGACAGGCGGCAGCACCGAACAAGAGTAGAGCAGCGAGAGCTCTGAGTGTAGCGAAGCGCAGCGAGCGCACCAGTCCATCGCCGAGAGCCGACCACACTAGTCGCCTGGAGAGAGGCCCGCCAAGCACAGAGGGAATAAACCAATACCACGCATACACCATACTTTGCGTACATCATTCCCCTGGCCACCTCCAACAACCCCGCACCCCGATATTGGTGAACCCGGAAAACCACACAGGAGGTAAGAAGAAACATCTTCTTAGTGGCCCCGGCGGCACGCCAACTACGCCGCCGCTCCAGAGTCCTTGTGTGTGCAGGCACGCCGGCACACAAGTGACTTAGCGACTTCGCTCTCGGCACCCACCACGACAGCTTCGGCGGGAAGAGGAAGGCACTAGAGGAAGGACTCTCCTCTCCGCCTCCTCGTGCACGCATCCAACAGCGGCACACCTCTAGCTCAGCAGTGCGTGCAGGCACGCCGGCGCACCTGCGAGCACAAGCCGCCAACTCGTCGGAGAGAGACGCCACGACGCCACGACGCAGAGTCGTAGCAGCAGCTTCACCGCGGCACCCGTAACAGCAACAGCTTCATCGCGGCATCCGCAGCAGCAGCAGCAACGACGCAACGAGCAGAGCAGCAGCAACCCGTGAAGCAGCGCACCACGAAACAGTCAGCGTCAGCAGCAGCTCGTCAGCGGCGACACCGGCGAGGCGGCACGACAACCACGACGAACATCGTCACCGTCGCGGCATCAACGCAGCCAGCTCACCGGTTTCAAAACCTAAGAAGGTACAATTTTATATCCCGCGGGCGCGCACGCCCACGCCACACGAAAAGCTATAAAACATCAAAATTTCCGCCAAATCGCGCGCGCGGCTTTCGACTTTATTTCCTTTGTTCCCGCGCAGTGCGCTTGTCGAGCCATACACAAGTGCGTATATACGCGGTGCGATAACGCGACGTTAAGTCCTCAACGCTTCCATTGTGCGTTGCCGCGTCGTTTTCGACCTTCCCCGAATTCAAGGGGGAAGTGTAAACAGACGAATCTCCTTCGCGCGGGAAGCGAGGGACGCCATAGGCGCACTCGACTACAGCGCGACACAAAGGGGGGAGTCTTACGCGCATAAGCCACCATCTTCTGGCGCGCGAGTTTCTCTTTCTCTCTCCCACCCGCGCGGCAGACGCCTTCAGCGCGCGCTCTCTCTCTCCATCAAGTCGCGGCCACCAACGGCCAACTTCGCGGCGCGCGCGACCGCCCGCTCGCTCTCGCATAAGCAGCAGCACCCATCACCTGCGCGCTGCGCAGCGACCGTAGCCATCTTGGGCCGACGCACACACTCGTTGCCCCCTCTCTCCTCACCTACGCGGAGCGGTCTAACAGGCTCACCGCGCGCGAACGCCAGAGCGCGCCTTTCCCGCGCGCAACGGCACCAACGTTGCTGGCGCGTATAGCAACAGCTCACGCTCGCCCCGGCCCCTTCGCTTTCAAAACAGAGCACGGGTTTCGCCCGCCATCAAGGGCACGGAGCAGCAGCCCGAGAACGATTCAAACTTCAGCACAGGCGAATATTTACATCGCCACGCGCGCGACTCTCTCTGCCGCGCGCGCTAACCTTGCCGAATACGAACAAATCTACTGTACCCGTGCGCGCCCAACGCAAGTAGACGACAACAACAACAACGACGACCTTCAAGTTCATCAACTGTACATTCGCTCAAGGCCGAGCGACCGAGGATCGCGTGATTTTGTAAATGTAAACAAGCTTGCAAATGTAATTGCGGTTAGACATCTAAACGTCGATTTATTGTAAGCGCTCGACTTCCGACAGCGCAATTATTGTTTTTGATTCTGTACGTTACGATTCAAGCTCTAGACTCAGTCTGTTAGTTAGCTGGCCAGTGATTGGCAGATTAGAGGATTTTTGCGGGCTTCGTGATTGCCATTTTCGAATTGCTTTATGAGCGTAGTTGGCTTTCGAGCTTCATTTATTTAATTATTCGCGCACAGGTCCAGCTCGCGAGGCTACGTGGCGACCGTGTCGCACCTCGCGCGCACACGTATTAAACATTTACTAATTTCCTCCGACTTTCTCCAGATTGGCTATCCTCGAGGATCTACAACTCCGAATTCCAAGGACTCCAACCTGCAGACAGCTACAGGCTACAACCTCGCACCGCAGACGTCACGTTCGAGGCCCAACTTTCACCAGGGATCGGCTCACACGGTCCCCTAGCTTGTTAGCTGCACAGGAGGTGTGGCCGGCCTGGGGAAGTCGCGAAGCCGCGACGTTCGAGTCTCGCGCCTCCGACACGTCGAGCGAGCGCAACAGCACCAACTAGGGCACCACTACAGCCCTCTAGCTTGTTAGCTGCAAAGGGTGTGGTACAGGGCCCTATTGGCCGCCACAGCCCACTCGCTCGACTCGGAGCGCCAGCGGCTCCCTTCCCACATATCACTTTTCCAAAACTTCCAGGTACAATCTCAGTTCATCTCACGCTCTCTCACGCCCTTGCCTTCGCGACCCTCAGCACGCCGGTCGCGCTAAAATTCGCAAATCTTGTACTTACAACGAGTTGTCCAAGCTCACCAACCGCTGCCAGGGTAGTCTCGCATCGCCCACTAGCTTGATAGCTTCAACGGGGGTGCACACGGACGAACCAGGTGACGGCTGCTGGCACAACAGCCCGACGCAGGCATACGCCTCACTCTCGCGAAAGTCAAATCTCGCGTCCGGCCCGCCTCGAGTCACACGTCATCCAGCTGCAACAGGTGTAGTCACGCATCGCCCACTAGCTTGTTAGCTTCAACGGGGGTGCACCGTACAAAGCAGGTTGCAGCTGCAAGGTCACTACGACTCGACGCCGGCAGTGTCTCGTCCCACTCGGCATTGACCTGACTAGCCGCACTATCTGCCGCGGAGCACACGCTATGCAACGCTATGCACAGTATTAAAGGGGCTATTTTGTTTTTTTCATTTATTTTATGTTATTTGCAATATTTAATACTTTTATTTAGCATAAACTATTAAGACTGGTATTATTACTGCTATTACAACCGTTTTCAGTGGTATTCTATCGCCTGTAAGTCTGAAATGAAATTATTTAGTATGCTGTACGGGCGAAACTTCGCGGAATATTTATAATTATAATTTAAGTAGAAAACAAATTTTTGTTGTAGTAACTTTTCTTTTCTTAATGTTTAAGTAATTATCCTACATTCACTTTTTATTTTTAAACACTTTTTTTCATCTAACATTATACGTTCAAACGTTCGCGCGGATTTGGGGGCTACTTTTGAGACCACTGATTGAAACTCAAATACCATAGGTATTATACGCTCAGCCAATAAATTAAACAGATAACAATTTCATGTAGAACGCTATACCCCAAAAATTTTACACATCCGAAGATATACTATCCCTCCGTGTAACTTTTATTTACACTGAAAATGTTAATATAACCAACATGTTAAAAAATAGAAAAATAATAAAATTCATTCTGAAAAATTTTATATACTTTTTAGAACTGCAAAGATTTTGTAAATTTGATATAAAATGTAAGTGTAAAATGACAAAACTACATTTTTTATATATCTTTTGTAAAAAATACAATGAACAATAAGCTTTTCAAATTCAGATGTTGAAAATATCACCGTAAAAGTACATAAGTACAACTTACTTAAACACATGAATTCACTGATTAATCATTTTTCAAACTAACTGAAGAATACAAATGTTAGTAAGATGATCACTAAAAGTTTAAACTCATTCTATTGAAAGGAATATTTATCCTTTTCAAGGAAGAGCGCAGATTTTTATATTACATCAAACAAATTTCAAGTGAAAATGAAATTTTACCAAAACAAAGAAATTGTCCAGTCAAAATACAAATCACCACTATTTGATGAGCATTAAACAATCGTTACTTTTTCGAAGATCTCATACAGTATGTTATCTGCAACTGATCTTTCAAAATAGTGAAAGTCAATGAGATATTAAATAATGTCTATTATGAATGCAGTAAAACACACTTAAAAGTAGGGATTGATGATAATAATCTAACGCATTTAAAGGTTCTGAAATTTTCCAAAAGAAAACTTTGGCAATTATAAGTTTTGATCTCCGATAAGTTTTTAACGGTCTATTTATTAATAAAATAAAACTTATTAAAAAAAGCAACGGAAAGAGCGAAAAAAAAAGTTCCGATTAAAACTTATAAAATATTTTAAATTTCATGAATGAAATTATTGAATAAATTATGGAAAATCTAAATCTCTCATTAATAAAATATATGTATGTACGTAAACCGCTTCGTATTAAGGGTCCATTGAACAGACAACCATTCTTTTAGTATCACTTCACTACCTTTGATTTTACGAAAATTCTAATTTGAATTTTCAGAGAAGAAAGTTGTGATATCAATAAATAAATTTATCTTTCTTTCTTAAATAAATTTCTTAAATAAGTTTCTTTTATAAAAAATCAATCGCATTGAAGTAAATAAAAAAATGAAGTTGTAAGGACTTCGATGTGTAGGCTTTTGAATAAATTGTTATTTTTATCCCTGTAAAGCGAATACATTGAAGAATCAACACACAATAATGCTAATGTAGTTTATAACATTAAATGCAGTCACCATCAAATAGACCTTTCTTTTAGGGTTGCCTTCCACTTCGTTGATAAGTAAATCGTAAAAGATTAAATAACATGATGCAGTGAGACCATGTTGAAATTTTTTTATGGAAAAACTTGCCGTCCCGTCCTATTGTATGTAACGTTGTATACATTTTCAGATGACACCTCTGCTTAATCAAAGTAAGTAAGCAATTTCTGAATTCAAAAATATAACAACTTTACAAAATAAATTTTGTGATAATTGTAAGCTTAATTTTTGAGAAATTAATGACGTTGAAAAATAGTCAGAGTTCACATGTTTAGTTTTAGTTCTAGAGTTACTTAAAAAAATTCCTATTATCATTTGAGGCCACTAGTCTCACAGTTTAACATGTATTTAAAGTTGTACATTTATACAGGAAAATAGAAAGGTCAGTTGACTTAAATTTTGATATTTTATAGTATAGTGTTGATTACAATGACATTTAGTAATTCATCGATTATCTATGATAAGACGGGACGGCAAGTTTTTCCATAAAAAAATTTCAACATGGTCTCACTGCATCATGTTGTTTAATCTTTTACGATTTACTTATCAACGAAGTGGAAGGCAACCCTAAAAGAAAGGTCTATTTGATGGTGACTGCATTTAATGTTATAAACTACATTAGCATTATTGTATGTTGATTCTTCAATGTATTCGCTTTACAGGGATAAAAATAACAATTTATTTAAAAGCCTACACATCGAAGTCCTTACAACTTCTTGCTGCAAAATGCTATCGGTATAGTATATTAAATAATTTTTATTCTGCATATTATTTTGTGTATTTATACGCTCATTTATTTATTTATTTCAACATGATTGGTTTTTTATAAAAGGAACTTGCCAATTTATTTATTGATATCACAACTTTCTTTTCTGAAAATTAAAATTAGAATCTTCGTAAAATCAAAGGTAGTGAAGTAATACTAAAAGAATGATTGTCTATTCAATGGGCCCTTAGTACGAAGCGTTTTACGTACATACATATATTTTATTGATGAGAGATTTAGATTTTCCAAGTTGATGTGTATAAACATATAAAGTCTTGTCAAGGGGTTAGAAGAGCTATGGCGAGTTTGAAAATCTTTAATTTGGATGATAGAACAAACACTTTGAATTTTGGCTACATAAGGGTTTTGGAAGGTTTGAAAATTATTCTATAATTTAAATGAAGAAACAACCTTATACTTGCCAACCTTTTACCTTGAAAAGGTTTTTTTGGGGGAGAGGGGAGATTTCACTACTTTTTACAGGAATGCAATACATTTAACAAATAAGTTATTGTTTATTAAATATATTCTAAATTAGAGCGGTGTTGACTGTGTAGTTAGCATGATAGGTACGCAATCAACACGGTTCTAGGGGTCGAGGTTCGATTCCCGGTGAAAGAAAAAACTTGGATTTTTTTCTGTGTTTGGTTTTTCAGCGGTAAAAGAACCGGAACCCCGGCTGTCTCGGGGCGGGTTTCTCCTGGAATTTTCCTTCATTGTAATTTGCAGGTTTTCCCTTGCTCCACAGGCGTAAGCCTGGACGGAATTGGGGGTAATGTAGAAATCCGGGTTAGCCGATTCCGATGCGCTAGGCAGGCAACGTTGGCTTTACCGACGGCCTTTGAAAAAAGGCCTTCTCCGGTAAGCTACGCTGGGAGGGCAGACTCGATGGCCCACGGGGTCAGAGAGTACTGGCTTAACCAGTAAGGTGTAAGTCTGAAAGATGTCCTCACTGGAAATGCCTTCCCAGTCATTAGACTAAGAGGGATAAGAATGAAGAGGAAAGGAAATGAGGGTAAAATAAGGGAAAAAAATGAAAAAGTGGTATATTAAAAATAAAGGTTATATACAACACTTGCTAGACCTCGGAGGCCGCAGGTGTATTAACCCCAAAAAAAATATATTCTAAATTTATAGTTTTTAAGGTAAAATGTATTTAAAGCGATTCAGCTGCTAACGTAGAATTTATTTATGAACTGCAATATATGCACTAGAGTGAGCTAACCAGGCACGGCAAAAAAAAATCCATTCCGTTATGATCTGTTCAATGTATATAGATAACATAAGTGATCAAGCCAGTCACTTAGAGGAATAATATAAAAATTTTCAAGTTGATACGGCTCATCAGTTTTGAATTATTGAATTTTGAAATTTCTAATTTCTGATTATCTTAATACTTGCCAACTATACTATCTTCAAAATTCTTATACTATTCTTCTAAGCAGTGGGCCTGAAAACTTGTATGATCTTTTTACTTTTTAGAAAGCAGAACATACATTTCCATTGGGAAAAGAGAAGCTCAACCCACATTCTGGAAACTTCACTCTGGGCCTGTACTCTGTACCCTGAGCCCTCTGAAAATTGAAAATAACTATTTTTTAGATATCATGAGAAATTTCAAGTTAATCGTCTAGACCAATTTTGAGCTGTTCAATTTTGAATGCCTTATAGGATAATTATTTTGAAATTGGACTATATATATAATGTTCCGAGTATTCTGGAGCAATTTCGATTGTTCTCGAATATTCGAAACATAGTGTATTGCACTGCAAGCTGACAGTGTACTTCCTTAATGTCGCCACTCGGCCTAAGGAATGTGCAACATGAGCTTACGGTGCGATATACTTAAAGTATATAGTGTATAGAGAGAGGGCAAGGGACGCGCGGGCGGAGGTTGCAATCTCTGCCGTCAGCGTTAATTGTCGGCCGAAGAGAGCGATCGGCGACAATGAGCTGAGCAATTAGTCAGTCCCTCTTGAGCCCTGGCCCAGTACAGATCAGAGTAGAATTTTAGAGTTGGCCCAAGAGTTTGTTATAAATCATTAGTAGAATTCCAGTAGAATATCACAGTTACACAGTGAAAATAACACAATTACAGCAGTGAGCATAAATAAATCATTGGACCATTGTTGTATCTCTTTGCTCATCAGCGTGAATAAATATTTAAACTAGCAGGATTGTTAGTAATCAGCATAACTCCAAGGATTAAATTAATTCACACACCTGGCCCATAATCATCAATTAAACACAAATATAGTAAATAAGAAAATTGTTATTCTACAAGAACATCAAGGTAAGAAGTTTGATTAAATATAATACATATAATAAAAATTGAAAACAGAAAGAAATTGGCCTACGAGTCAGGAATGACGCCTAATGGCTGCGGAGCAGGTATTACAGCAAAGGCTCAACAAACAATAAAAACATTTAAAGTGAGATATAGATAATAGAGTGCATTTAAGCACTCTAGCTGAAAATATATATATTGTGACGTGGCTCCTGCCTGGCTTCTCGAGGGCTGCACCTAGCTGCAACCCGCGCTGGAAAGGAGGCGCATCGACAAAAGATTAAGTTACTTGATCTCCGGACCCTGCTCGGCTGCTCTGCGTCTTCGGTGAGCTGGGAGATGGATTCTCCAGGTGCTAGGAAGGGGGGAGTACTTGGAATAATGCACGCGGTCTTATGATGAGGGCGAATGAGCAGAATGCGCTCATTCGTACGTATATTCAAGTACTGGAGATACAATAAACACTCGCTTTCGTTGGCGAGATAGCCGCGCTCGGTCGTCGCGCTGAACACCGCGAGGATCAAGGCCGGCGCGGCCAGCGCGGGCTCGCTCTCGTCATCGGACTCTAACCTAAGCTACGATCGCGCCCTCGGGATCTGAAGCCCCTCGTTTCGTTGCGAGAGAGAGAGACAGGGGCGCTCGGCCGCCACTTACATGCTGGTCGGTGCGGTCGGTTGGGCTGATGGCGTCGCCTCGTCGTCGGTCCTCTCCGGGGCTAGTTTCGTCGTGGCTGGTGACCGGGCTGTGGCCGGCGCGGTCGGGTAGCAGCTGGCCCTGGATCCTCTCGGTGGATCAAACGTGGCTTCGCTGGGAGGCAAGGCTGGCGGGGCGATGGTTGGGCCGTGCAGCAGCTTGGGCCTTTCAGCCGGCGGGATATCCGCGTCGCTCGATTAATGAGAGCGATCGATAGTGCGTGTGCTTGGGTCGAAGGCCAAGGTGTAATCTGACGGTGTGGTCGCTTCGTCTCGCCTTCGGCGATCTCGGAGTCCTCACTCCTAATTGCGTCTTCGTCCATTGGTATCAATGTATATAGTATATTTACATGTGTGCATGAGATAGACGCAATCGGTCATTTAGTTTCGGAATAATTAAAGTTTTAATTATATTGTAAACTGTCTAAACACGTGTGTATTGGGCCTATTTCGATTTTCGGATGGATTTCAACAGTAGAACTATATCATATGAAAACGTATATTTTTCAAGAAATTGGTGGAAAACGGAAACCATATTGAAAGAAAATCTAGTCAAGAAAGTGTAGGCGTTATCATCGGCTGTAGCTTTTACTGTTCATGCGTTGTAAAAAAATAGCGAGCGTGATGGTTAACATCACCCTCGAACTTTCTCTGTGCAAAAAAAAAAAAAAAAAAATTGGACGGAAGGTTGGGTTGACCCTCTAGTCTCTGATTTTTTTTCCTATATGATTATCTATCTCGAATTTTCTCTTCTTATACTCGGAGTTAGGTGGTGATGGTTAGACACCGTGGCGAGTTAGATGGTAACACGTGCTATCCTCAGGATGCACTCGCAGGGCCCCAGTGGTCGAGTTAGGTAGTGATGGTAGACACGTGCTATCCTCCAGGCTCCCGTGGACCAGGCGGCAAATGGGCGTCAACGGGCTCCCAAAAGGCTGTCACGTCGTGAGGCGCCTTTTTCTCCTTGCCAACTCGCGAACCTGCTTTCGTCCGAGAGAGAGTGGCACATGCACGCGCGCGATTCAGGAAGATAAGCGCGAGCCGAGGCATTCTGTTCATCTCCTCCTCTCTCTCTCTGTGCGAGTCTATCTCTCTCTCTCTCTCTCTCTCTCTCCTCTCTCTCTCTCTCTCTCTCTCTCTCTCTCTCCTCTCTCTCTGACCACTTTGGGTCATACTAATCCTCCGGGGAGGACTATTCGCCTAATCTTAACTATCACAGTCTGGTTCATTGAAGGTTGCCTCCCGTACCGGGAATAAGCTCTCCGGCCGTAACAGCCAAGGCCCCTGGTGCCAGCTCCGATGGAGAAAGGGCGGTGTCCTTTTCCGGGCGACGGATTTCGGCGGCCCGAGGGACAGACTGCGATTACTCCTTGGAGGGAGCCCAAATCAAGGAACTCCGAGGAGTCTCACGCAGCAAATTCTGCTCCTTCTCCCAACACACGCAACACTGAAAGTTGCTCTCCTCCGGGGGCTCGTCGAGGGGGTTGTCCAGGTCGACCTTAGTGTTTTTTTTGCTAGAACTTGCCCGATGGGTTCGGGGCGAGTGGTGGGAACCTGATCTGCCGCAAAGGAGGTCTCAGCGGCTTCGACAGCTGGCTCTTGGTGTTGCGTGGCTCAGCGGGCAGTCGTCTCCCTGAGGAACTCGTCTATCAGACGTTACTCCTTCTTTAGGGCTCCATCGCAGTTGACACTGTGTGGTATATTGTCACTGATACTGAAATCATTTCTTATTAGTACAAATTCTCTTGTATTTCTAGGACGAGACAATTTTTCCACCATTTTTCTACTTACATGCATTACGTTAGACAATTTTGGAACACACGGCACCGATTATTACTACTTTTCAGGGGAGTCGCTTAAATTTGTATCCGGGGTGGGAGTGCAGCCAGGGTGCGGTGGGATGTACTTTCGTAGGTCGCAAACGTGAACCTTGGGTATCTTCCATCCTTTCCCTCCCTCCGTTTCCAATTTACTCAAAGTGAGAAATTTCGTTTGTTATGCTAAATGGCCCATAGTATTTCGCCGCAAGCTTGACCATGAAGTGTGCGGCATTTCGCAGCCAAGTTCCCTTAGTGTACGCGACACTCTGTCTATCCCTTTCTCGGTCAATGAATTTAGCTACTAAATCGCGTCAAGCCTTTTCATCTGGTCCCAGCACTCCTCTGGGTTCCCCTTTTCTACACTCGGGTTGTCCTCGATTTCAATTTTTCGACGTAGGCTTCCCACAGGAGTTGGGTGATGGCCAAAATAGAGAAAGGCAGGTGAAGTATTAATGTAGACGTTTATCCCATGTAGACTCAACTCATGTAGACGTTTATCCCAGCCTTAGTGATTTTCGACATACATCGCGATGGTTTTCGAAAGTTATTTATCCTCTCTACTGGGCTCCTCCATCGCGAGTTATTTATCCTCTCTACTGGGTTCGCTTGGGACTGTTATGGGGAAGTCGTTAAATGCACTACTTCATACCCGGCTAAAACAGTACCATTGTCAGTTCGCAGAAATTTGAAGGTCTGCCACCGGAAAAGTATAAGCTCTTCGAACGCCTGCAGTACGGCTTTCCCAGCCGCCTTTCTCAGTGGCTTAATTTCCATCCATCGGGGGAAGAGATCTTCAAACAGATATTTGTTCTGGCTTTTGCTCTGAGGGAATTCTATCATGTCTGCTGCGACTAGTGTCCAAGGCTGATCTAGTATCCGCTTTCAATGTTCCATGAAGGTTCTATCAAACCTTGCAGACCTTGTTGGCTGACTTTGTACTGCTGGCACGATAGCCATGAGGTTTATGTACCGGTATGTGTCCCGATAGATACCTGGCCAAAAGTACTCTCGGGCAAAGCGATCATATCTTTGTCGATTCCCAGATGTCCCACGATAGCACCATCGTGGGCAGCAGAAACCACGCTTTCTCTCTCGTCCTCAGGAATTACAAATTTCCAACCATCTTCCACTAAAGTAACTGGCTCCAATATCGGATCTATCTTATACCGGTACAGTTTCCCTTTTTGTAACTCTCCATTCGAGAAATCACTTAGGATTTTCGAGGAGATCGACACGGCGGTGCAGATACCAGTTGGCGACGGTTTCTCCCGATACGAATATTTCGGCTTCGAACATGCGTTTGTTGTAAATCGCATTATTGTATTTCCGCGATCCAAGTAGCTAATCTTCCCTTCAGCTCTTTTAGTTTATACAGTCATTTCAGCACGCTATGATTGGTGACTTATGTGAAGCGATACCCCTCGACATGCGTTCTTAGTTTCGTAATAGCCTACATCAGGCTTAGACACTCCCTCCCTGTCGTGATATAATTTCTTTCAGCTTTAGTCAGCATCCGGGTGCTGAATACAACTGGGTGCTCTCCATCATTGAATTTCTGAGTAAGACGGCTCCAATTGCAATATTACTCGCTTCGTGCTATATATAGAAAGGATAATACCCGGCTTGGCTAATACCGGGGCTAAGACTAAGACAATTTTAATGTTCTGAAAGGATTCTTGTTGGACTTCATCCCACATCCAGATCTGTTTCTTGTGAAGCAAGGCTGTGATGGGTGCTTGCAGGTCAGATGCGTCTTTTACGAACTTGTTGCTCCAGCCAAATAAGCCCAGGAATCGCCGGACTTGGATTCTAGGCACGGGATATTGCAATATGAAAGTTATATTTTCGAGATCAGGGCACAGTCCTTCTTTGTCGAGAATGTACCCTAAATACTTAATTTCTCCTACACTGAAGTAGCATGTCTTCGGGTTGATTGTTAATCCGGCTTCTAGAAGCACTTTCAACACACGTTTGATCCAATATTTGTGTTCTTTGAAGGATTCTGTGGTTATGACGGCATAATCAAAATAACAAAACACGTGTGGGGCTATGTCAAGGCCAAAAAGTGCGGCCATAAGGCGTTGCAGAGTCATTGCAAAGTCCAAAAGACATTCTGGTGAATTGGAACAACCTCATTCCTGGTACGGCAAAGGTAATGTATATCTTGCTGCTCTCTTCCATTTTGACTTGGAAATATGCCTGTCGTAGGTCGATTTTGCTAAGATATTTTGCATTACGTAGCCGGTCGAGAATCATTGTCATCAGTGGTAGAGGATAACTGTCCTTCTTGATGACGGCGTTTACCGCAATATAATTCACAGAATCTCTCCGAATCATCCGGCTTCGGCACTAATGCTGGTAAGCTGTAGAAATCGCTGACCGAGTTTTCGATGACTCCGAGTTACCAGAGCTCTTCCACTGCTGCTTGGATGGCAGCCAGTTTCTTGGGTGATTTCCTTACCCATTTCTGGCAAATCGGTGATTCATTCATGATTTGGATCTGGTGCTCTGTCATGGTAATATTTCCTTTGCGATTTTCTTGATCTCTTGGCGGTCATCCTCGTTAAGCTCTAGTATTCCGGCACATTCAGCGTATATCGCGTTGGTCATCTCGTCGGTCCAGAATTAGCTCTCCACCAGCCGTGGTAATCCGTGTCTACCTTGAATAAATCATTGAAATCTTTGCCTAACAATATAAGGTGTTGGAATTCTTATACGGCATGGACGGATATGATGTCTGAGATTCCCTCGAAGTCGAATTGAATATAGATATCCTAGGATTGGTGTCAGGGCTCCTGTAACCATGCTGTTGCATAACGAAGTCGGTTGGCCAGGCGCTGTGCACTGTCCGGACTAACCAGGGGAATGAGTTTTTTTTGAAATCAGGAAAATTTAACCTTTTTAATTTCTTTAGCTTGAGGTGACAGATAACTTCTTAGTTTAATAAAGGTATAACTATACCACAAAGATATAAGCAAGTAAGCAGTAAAAGTAGTTAAAAGAACTGTAGTTAATAAATAATGAATTAGAAGTATAAATTAGAGCAAATGCATTTACATGCATATATTAATCCTAAGTTTATATATAAAAATAGCGCAAATATGAGAATCAGCAACTTTGCAAAATTCTAATATTGCATGATTTTGCTCATTTTATTAATATTTTTTAACAAATTTTTAATGCATAATAGATATTTTTATTGTATTTTACATACAAATATCATAAATATATCATGTATAAGAAGCGACAAAAGCGCGAAAAATAATCATGTTCAGTTACGTAGCACTGACAAATAATAACGCGGAAATTACGGTTTTTTTAAATAAGCTATTCGCATGCCTTCCGTTTTTAGTCTGCAGCTTTCTAAAAAATTTTTTTTTGCAAAAGGGACTTCAGCATCGTATTCTACAGATAATTTCCTATGAACCCGTTTGACAGTTATGGCATACATTTTATAAATTCTTCGGAAATTTACGGAAACCTGTGTTGTTCTGTATATGATTGTATAATATTAAATTAATTTGAACTTATGAAAGGACTTGTGTCTTACCCCTTTCCTATAAGGTGCTTCCAGCATTTCCTCCACATCTAAATCTTCTGCCATTTTTAATTTCAACCTGAAATGATGAGTGAATCGATTATTACAAGTTCATTTGAACGCTATTTGACTACTAAAAATGAAATTTTTTAGCTGTATCAAAATTTGAATAGCAAGGAAAAAAGGTTTTTATAATAACTTTATTCACTGGTAGAAAATATTAACTGATTTCATGGAAAGTAAGCAATTCTACGAAGGCAGAGAATTTTTGAAAAGAAGAAAAAATACAGAAGATTTATTCGTATTCGACTATCAATATTTCGAAGATTAAATTCTATTCTATATTCTATATTATTCTATATATCATATTATATTATATTATATACTACCGAGGGATAAAATCAAATCAGATAGTGTATGCACTCTTATCTAAATACATTTATTTCGAAGATTAGTTTCGCACTTAACGAAACTGTTAAAAAAATGCTATAAAAAGTTGATCGGTAATGTTTATAATATGCAATACATTATTATGTTGGTGACAGATTTTATCAGTCTTCTGAAAATATCGTAAAAACAATATTTACGGTTAATAAATAGGGATAAGCAGGTAATAAATAATAATAATTGTACTTGGGAAGTATCTTGATTCAAATGTGGGAGACAACTTTTGAAAATTACTTAACGTTTCGTCCCTGGTTTAGGACCTTTTCAAGTCGATTTTTTTTTCACAAAAGTATACAAGTTAAAAAAACAAAATTATACACAATAATAAAACAATTAACCAAAAAATATTTACCAATTTTTAAACTTATTAACTAAAATTAAAACTATGAAGCGAATCATCACGTGTCATCGTATTTGAAGCTAATCAGTTGTTTGTCGTCAAATAGCGACTCTCTAGAAATAATTTCTATAGATATATAAGTTATGTAAATTTTCTGATTTGTACTATCTATGTATTCATTCTAATAATAGCTGGGAATTTAGATTCAAGTACTTCATATTATTTCCGCACATTTTGGCAACGTTGTTTCGCTACATCTAAATTACATCTTAACAATAAATTCTACACCCACATACTCGCTGTATATCTGCCGTGCAGATACACAATTTGAGAAAAATGTTATGATCGTATATTGAGATAGTTAGCTGATACCGAGCGATACCTGGGATTGCACTAAAACCTCTCTAATTTCCCCGAGCTGCATAATACGCAGCTTATGTTTCTACTACCTACTGTTCTACCTCCTGTTCTCCTATTGTTATACCTACTGTTCTCATTTTTATAACCGTCTTTCGTTGCCTTACTGACGTACCGTTACTGACCAACCACCCTTTCGGTTCCCTCTACATCAACTTTCATAAAATTTCCACCAATATAAAATCATATAGCCTTCCTGAGTCACCTCCTACACCTCCCTCTCAAAATTTCCGAAGCCTATGTGTTGAGAACCGAACCGACAGGCCGATAGATTCGACTAGATCGCCTAACATCTACCTCGGAAATTTCACTCAAGCAAAACTGTTAATCTATGGCCTCGATATTGCTCAAGGACTCGCTAACTGGTGGAGCCAAGACATGTTACAGACAGATACAAAGTAGTTGTTAAGATCTTCGCAAGAGAAACTCAAAGAGGTGTTCTGTCACTTCGCGGTGACAATGTTTCTCAGTTCCTTGCAGATCTTATTAGGATAGGTTAAAGAAGCTATCCGAGAGTTGTGATTCTCCTTTCTAGCCTCTTCCACCCTCCTGTTGGCAAAATTGCGAAAAATTCTGTAAGTGCTAAAGTGTACAGGGTGCCTTGACCTGCAGAATCGTGCGTACAGCCTGTCCTTGTCAGCAACCAGCCCGAAGTTTCCTTTTGAGTGTTAATTCGTCTAGTGTGCAATGTATGAAAGAGACTAAATTAACTTCGTCAAGAGCTTCTATGAGTGCATCCTAAGAAATGCCTTTATAGTCCCAGTAAATAAAAATTGAGTTTAAGTTTGACAGAAATGAAATCATGACCATTATAAATGGCCAATACAAAAGTTTTGCCAGTTGTCCGAGACCCGACTCTCACCAGAGCAATGATGTGTTGCACCGCATAACATCGATTTAAGAGAGTAATCTCTAATCAGCGAGTGCACAAACTCTGATCTGCATTAAAATTTCAAAGTATAACTTTCGTAGAATAATTATGTATAGGAGTTGTGAGCTGCTCAATAAGGTCATTATTATGCCCACACAAAAATGGGGCATGGGGCAGCCTTCCGAAGAAGAGATGATATGTGATTTTGGGCATTATGAATGTAAAGGGCCACACCTCCACTATGATTGTTTCTGACCTGTCTCAGCAGAGTGTATCCAAAGATGTTAGGGATATCACTCGCTCTTTCATCAAGTCAGGTTTCAATTACAGCTATTACATGAAAGAAGAGAGGAGTAGATAAAAAACAATGTAACCTTTACCGGGATGCGATAGCCACTAAAGACCCGTCACTAACGGTACCAAAATATTCAGGCATAGGAGAGAAAAATTTGGACAAAAATTAATAGCCGTAACCTGAATTGACAGCTGAGCATGACTGCCTGGCGTAACTGCTTCTGCTGACTGCCACTGAATATTTCAATTTCTGTGTACGCCGATAGAAGATACCGAGACAAACGGCAAGTTTCTCTTGGATTTGCGTAATTCCTTATATTTATTGAATCTCAGCAACTTTTTTATCGCACCGTTAGTGGCGGGTAATTAGTGGTTATCGGAACCTCTTAAAAGAGCTTCAAGTGCCTTAGCCTTAAAGTGACAGACATTTAGACGCCTAATAAGATCGGCAAAGAATGATTTGATTCCACATGAGCTTAGACGTAGCCCTCGAGATTTTATTTACAAGCTGGTTAGATGTAAGGGTAATAACGATAGGTGGTGGCTTGCTATCCTTTACGGATTCCACTTTACCTGCATGAACTGAGGAAGATGATGTTTCAAAAGTTGTTACGGGTGCAGATTTAGATATGGATGAAATTGTTGGGCTCATGATCCTTGCAGCCTTGATGTTAGCTAACTGTATCTCAGGGCAAAGATATTTCAGAACCCACACAACCAGGAAATTTGATATCCTGATCGGTTGTTATGCCCAAAAGAACCAACTGGAGAGATGAGTCATCCCGCTGAGCAATTCTAGTAGCAATGCGAACTATCTGGCTTTTCAGTTTCCGTATCTTGGCCTCACTGTTCCTGAGCTTTAATGATGATACCGATGGAGTCCCAGGACGATGATGCTGAAGTATGATGTTGGAACTGCGTTCTGAGCTTTTGAACTTCCTTCCTAAAAGCAGCAGCATCCTCTTCACAGTACTCCTAAGGTCTCAATTATCCTCTTCAACAGTTGCCAGCCTCTGCGTCAACACAGGAATTAAATCGAGAATCTGCAATCTCTCATCCAGATTATTCAGCCTTGTACGAATTAATGATTCCAGACCAGGTGTTACAGGTGGTTTTGGTTGCAGCTGAGATGACTGAAGGATAGATGTGGGTGGTCGAGTGCCAGCAAAAGAAGATGGAGCCAATAACTCCAGTTACTGGCTCCATCCATACGACTGGAGTCGTAACATAGTGTTCGAACAGGGTTGTGGAGAGGAACCTCCATAGTCCATGATACAACGCTACTCGTACTGATAGCTGTTGATGTTGTAGCTGAGATGTTGTGGTAGACGATCCTCTCCTCTCCTTAATGAAAAATGCACATGCATTAACTATGTTGTCATCATCCCCGCAAAAGTAATGATGATGCAAAAGATATTGTGATAATATCCCTCACATAATTCGCACTGCTTTGGCTTCGTACTCTGGATGGTTTTCATAAATTTCTTACAAACAGCATAGAAGCCGAACTGTTTGCCACCAGATGCCATGATATCATGCACTAATAGTTGTTAACTTACAAAAATAAACTACAAAACTAGAGTAGACCACATTAGAATTTGAATTTTGGAGATAAATTGCTGATAAATTACCGACCAATGATACGTCAATCAAGCAGATGATAACTTATCGATTGAGTGTCGCAGGTGCATTATCGTGCAGCAAAGTATTACTTCTAAATCTAAAAGCAAAGCACTAGACAAGGCAATAGATGGCAGCAGTTGTATCACAGCAGGAGCAAAAAAATCCAAGTAAAGTCCAAACCAAAGCGCGGCAACAAAAGTAAGGTTAGGAACAACCGTAGAAATAAACAGAAAAATATCCAAGTAAGAAAATACAACTTCGTAGGTAGTTTTGAGGCAGAGTTAAATCAGAGATAAGACAGAACGATAGAAGTATAAACAGCTGCTTTACTCACGTAATCCAAGAGATTGACCCAAGAGACAAAAGCTCAAGATAAAATGCTCTATGAATTGACGGCTTGACGCGCGGATCGAGAATTTCGCATTTCACACGCAATATACTTATAAATAACAATATAAAATGGATATAAATTTGTAATGCATTTGATCGTCAGGCCTTACGCTACGTTGTATTGTTTATTTATTAATACTCATTCATTTTTATAGAAAAGACAATAAACAGTAAACAGTAATTTTCTATAAATTAAACGTTAACAAACATTCATATATAAAACTTACTCAGGTGAGATCTCAGATGATATCTCTGATAACATCACACCTGGTATCTTACTCCAAAATCTCATCTAATCGATTTTTACCGATTTTTCGTTTATTATATATTTAAGACCATCCTTAGCCAATTGATGACTAATTCCGAAAAATTCGAACTTAAAAAATTTTTAAGAAATTGTACCATAATTATCTAAGTCCGAAATTAGAGAAAATTTTAAGTTCAAAATTTGAAAATATTTTAAATACAAATTTATCAAAAATAGTCCGACCGCCAAATTTCCTAATTGGTTCTTTTCATTGAAATATAATCCTCTATGGGTATATTAATAGACCACCACTAACTCATTTGCATATCCGTGATTTTACCCAGCGTCCGCTTTTCCATTTCGAAATTTCTTATTAATCGAGAAAACAACCACAGACATTTACATTCTCGAATTAATATGCTAATCCACGCCCTCGTTATCGATTAAGATCAATCAATCAATATCTATGTCCATCTGGTGGCTCCACCTATAGACAAGATATCGAGCGTGCGATATTCGATGATCCTCTATTCCTCTATCCCGTCCACTATACCAATTAACATGACTGTACCGTAATACCGACGGAGACGATATCGAGAGCCATTCATAACAAATAGCACATAGACGATTAGCCAGATTGCTTTGAAATGTCGAAGGCGCCGGACACATTTTGTACTACGATTCTATGTCCTGTTCAATATTTAATAAACTATTCTTATTCAATTATTTGGTGTGACCGTTTACTATTTCGACTATTCGACATTGCACTTGGCGATGAGATAAAAGGAAAAATCAGTTCAGTGTTGAAAGACAATAAAAGATAGACGAGTTTAATAATTTTGGAAAAAGATTTTGTAAAGAAGAAGAGTAAGCATGTCCACACAAAACACGTTGAGGATATTAGCAGATGCAGTTACAGAAGCTGAGAAGACAGAGGTACTCACGACGTTAACTGAGAGTGTGTGTATATATAACTTGCGACGTAGCAATAATTATTGTTGCATCGTGAGTATTATTGCAGGATCAGCTTACTCACTCTCGGCGAGTTGACAGCTCCTGGAGCGGAGCCAGCGCTCCACGGCGCTCGCAGGAGGTGCCTCTGACCGACCGCGTGCGGAGCGCAGGACGTGACGTACCAAGTTACGCCTGCGCGACCTGCTGGCGTTTGGGAGAGAGTGCGGTACGAAGCAAGTCAATAGCGCGCGCACGCGGTCACATGCACGAAGTATGTATGAAGAGGGAGCGAGAAAGAGAGTATAAGTGAGTGAGAGAGGGGATCGGCGAGGTGAGCCGCGAGAGAGAGAGAGAGCCTTGAATGCGTGAGAGCGAGAGAGAGAGAGGGAACGATCGCTTGACCGAGCGTATGGGTGAGGGAGAGAGAGAGAGAGAGAGAGAGAGAGAGAGAGAGGAGAGAGAGAGAGAGAGAGAGAGAGAGAGAGAGAGAGAGCGCTCGTGAGTGGGAGAGAGAAAGGTACAGTGGAGATAAATTTGATCGCGTTGGGGACGCGTGATGGAATTTAAGAACGCATGACTGTACTGTGTTACGGCACAGTCAACTTTATGTTGTCTCTTGGGAGTTGTAGGAATCCATAGGGAAATGAACTGGCTACAGTTTTCTAGTAGTTCGATAGTTTCACTGACTGGAATCCCCGTGCGGGCGGAAAAATTCCACGTTACAAACTATAAAAGGACAAAGAAGAGTTCGAGAGGCAAAAGCGAAGCGGGAACACAGGACAGGAAAGAGCAAAGGTTAATAAATATGACAACTGATAATTTACCAGAGTATTCAATAAGTCAAGATTGGGATATCTGGTATGAGAGATTCGAACAATATGTGATTACCAAAAACATACAAACGGAAAAGTATACGCCTTTGTTATTGACGCTCATAGGGAGTGATGCGCATGGTCATCTGAGAAACCTGTGAACACCAACCAAACCAGCGAATAAGACGGTAGAGGAGTAGAGTAGACGGTAGAGGAGCATCTATTTTGACTAACTATTTGAAGCCAAAGCCGAGTGTAATCGCTGAGAGATACAAATTGAAGGAATGTCGTCAAGATCAATAAGACGCGATAAGCACATATGTGTCAAGACTCATAAAACTGTCAGAAAACCGAGATTTTGAAAATCAGCTCATCGATCATTTAAAAGACTAATTTGGTTGGCATCCAGCGGCATCAAGAATCGACTGATCCGGGAAAAAGAAATGACATGTAAGAAGACGGTAGAAATGGCTCTTTATATGGAACTGGCAGATCGGGAGGTAGCAGCTACGGTACAATTTTAGCATTAGTACTATTGATATAAATCTGTAACTTTTTAAACTATAGGCAAAAAACAAAAAAAGAGCATTTTTTCAACGTTTTCCCCATATAGGATCCAATACTACGGGAATATTACTTGAAGGTTATTCTGGTAGGTAAGTAGGGTAAATTATGTTGCTGGATGGTTACGTAACCAGCAGCACACGATCAGGCAACATTGCTGCGAAGTGGAATGTCTGTTCCCACTTGTGAAGACTAATATTACAGTGTTTATTGAAGTAAGCTTATTAAACCTTTCCAGAACCATAATATATTAAACTTTTTTTTGGTTTTGATGATAAAAAATATCGGTACATTGTAATAATACAGTAACATTGCAGTAGTATTGCAAAATGCTACCACAACATTGTCGGAATATTTTAAAGTTGGCCGATTTGAAACATCTTACCACTGATTACATTGTAGTAATACTGTGGTAAGGTTGCATATCCTCTAAGAATATTAATATATTCTGGAAATTTTTTTTCAGTTTTCATAGAATTTCTTCTGCAAGCAACATTACAGTAATAATGCAGTAGTATTGCAAAATGCTACCACAATATTGCCGAAATATTTAAAAGTTAGCCAATCCGAAACATCTGGCTACTCATTACATTATAATAATATTTTAGTAAGGATGCATCATCCCCCCAGAATATTATAATATTTTTGAAATTTTTTATCGGTTTTCCTAGAAAAATCTCTTCCATAAGTATATTACAGTAATATTGTTTCCTGAATAAATTTTTCTATGAAAACCGAAAAAAAATTCCCAGAACTTATTAACATTCTCGGGGAATTATGCAACCTTACCACAATATTACTATAATGCAATGAGTAACCAGATGTTTCGAATCGGCCAGCTTTAAAATATTCCGGCAATGTTGTGGTAGCATTTTGCATACTGCAATGTGACTGTATCATTACAATGCACTGATATTTTTTACCAAAAAAATCGAAAAAAAGCAAGATATTATGGTTCTGGGAAGGTTTAATAAGCCTACTACAATATTACTGTAATATTACTTTCTACGGGTGGGAACAGAATACCGATCGAATCGGTGTAATATTAAAACGGACATTCCAATCCGCAGCAATGTTGCCTGACGTGCCCTGCAGGTTACGTAACCTTCCAGCAATATAATTTATCCTACTTTACCTACCAAATTAACCTTCTAGCAATATTCCCGAAGTATTCCGTCAAATGGGTTGTTATAAAACAAAGTTAGCTTTGTAAAATTTTTCTCAAAATCTGGTTTTTTATTATCTACTTCATAACCTATCGATGGATATGTTTCCCTAACTAAGTTTTCATGCACAAAAATAATCTCTATTACTTGGCCTATGTTCGCTTAATACTTCGTATCGATACGTCGTACATTGCACCATGCTCCTCAGGTCAGTCAGTTCGTCCGTATCCATCAGCTGTTCCTTAGGAACGTCTGCTTTGCTTATTATACTTTTAAGCCAGTCAAATTTAATACCACATCTTTTAGTTATATGATGAATAAACTTTTCATGAAATCAATTTTTTGAAAATTGTGTTGGATTTCTTTTTAGTTATCTTTATAGTTTGCAGTTTTCAGATATATTAGTTGTGATTTGTTTTGTTGTAAAAAGCATAATACTTTGTGTGAATTTTGCTTTGTTTTCAGATACTGTCATGGGAGATTCTTTCAGCATGTGCGTTACTCGTGTCCACCCAGGTCAAACTAATGAAGAATATAAGATAAAGAGAAAAGGAAGGGTCGCGGCATTCCATACATTGGCCCGTACCAGAGCACCCATGGTGGTGACTCGAACGACCGTTGCTCACTTAAACTCTATCAAAGTGTAGAATTAATTTTATAGGAATTATGACAGCGCGCAGGAGACCAATGTCAGCGGGAAAGGGAGAGCGGGAAGCAGCCGGGAGAATAAATAACTTACATATAGAAAAATTTGTAAAGAGATATGTGTACACTATATTGAAATGTATAAGTGGGCTGGGCGTACAGGAGTCCGATTAATCGATGTTTGACAAAGTGTGAGGATCGCTAGACCCGTACTAATAATAACGATACTACTTACAACGATGCACAAGACCGCCGTACGGGACTGAGAGAATCGGTTCTAGTGTAACTGCTAGATCCGGCTCCCTGCTTTGAGGACAAACCCTACTCGCAGTTTTTATCTGGGCCCTCGTCCCGATCGTGTCGATTAACCGCTGTTTTGCGGGCCACTAGTAGCCCCAGGATTCAGCAGTCACCGGACGCAGAATGCAGTACTGCGGGATCCCTCGAGTAATTCTAAAACTTATATAGAACGCGGGCTGAAATAGAGAGGTGCTCAGCAAACGGGAGGATGTCTACTGGGTAGCGGCTGAGCCTTAACTGTCTCGAGAATTGACACCTCGCCCCGTTCCCAGCAACATAGACTGAGGCCCCTTCTCCAGCTCTCGATCTCTATCGGGAGATGTCGGACAAATACGAAGCCCGAGGAAGGAAACGAAAAGAGGGAGCGGCAGCTCGGTGCTCCTCACAACTTCCCATCATACTGTGCTCTTGCAGTCACCAGCTAGAATATGAGGTACTCAGATTTTGGAAGTACTCATTAATAATCCAGTTGGACTTAGCAGTGATACAATTATATTAATCATTAACCTATTTGTACATAAATCTCTAATTAAGTAAAATAAAATACACAATTCAAACACTGAGTCTTCAGAGTGTAGTTTGTTATGCCTATATTTGTATGTCTGTCAAAATACATATAGATATTTAGTTGAATTGAATTCGGAAATCATACAAATCTAAATGGTTGAATAAATCAAGAAATAAACTGTAAGGGGCTATGCCTGAGTTAAAATGATGAATATGTCGATTTTTTTTATTCACTTTTTTCCCTAGCTAATAATCCGTAGAATATGGCGGGGAAAGTCCTTTTTCATGAAAAAATTTTGCCACAAAAATGCTGAAAAAAACTGAAAAATTTTTTTTTCTAATTTTAGAAAAATCATCGATTTTCAATATCAAAATTTGATTACACCTCAATTATTGAACAGATTATTTGTAATACCTCTAGTACAAGATTTTTATAATTAATTTCACCGAAACTACAATATCAATCTGTTTTGCAAAATAGTTCTTGCTCAAAAAGTTGCTAACCTAGTACAAACCGCCAAATAACCAATTTTCGCAAAATCACAATTTTTTTCTTAGTTTATTTTTCTTAAACAACATAAGACTACAATCTCATAAAATAAAGTAAATTCAAATTTGAAAACAGTAAAAAATCGATTTGAAATTGACACCAAATATTTTGCGCTGTACAGCAACGATAAAGAAGTTTCAGTTCTGTTTTATCGATACAACAGTTCCCTAGCCTAGGAAACAGCTGTTTGAATTTTGATCCAGTCTTCAAGTCACCATGAGGTGATGCATTTGTCTTCTGCTATTTATAACCTATTACTAGTGTGGATAGGAAGTTCAAAAACTTCTACCACAAGAATTCAGATAGGTATTGTAAACTAGTAAATAGCAGTTACATTTATTAAGATTTAGTTCTCTGTGATTCTTTTTTGTTCATAGGTAAATATGGATTGGTTGGCTTTTATATTGAATTTGAAGAGTCTCATTTGATATGTTTACAAGAACCTTTATAGCTCTTTCACAGTAATAAATGTCTTAGACAATTTAATATATAGCTACCGAACAATACACGAGGATGCATTATAGCGTTATTCATTAGCAAACCACGTTCGACCATGTACTATAGACTACAGAACTACCGCAGAACAGGAGAAGCTGGAACTAGGGTCTTGAAATGCAATACCTACATTTGTGGGCGCTTCGATAAAGTATCGCAAATCGAATGTAATCATTTCTCGTAGGCCCGTATGTACGCTTTTACTTGGGGAAGAAATGCTGTTCTCATGCGTAAGAATCGTTATAGCTCTCTAGTGTTGATTCACAGTATAGTGACACAGTTACGTGCGTTTACACGCAGAAAAGTACGTATACAAATGTGAATAGATAACTGTCGGACTTGCAATACTGACCGTGGCGACTCGAAACTGCCGATTTTGATGTCACAAGTCGCCAGTATTCCAGGTGCGACAGATGGGTATTCACACTTAAATGCTTACTTTTCCGCCTTTCCGCGTAGAAGCGCACGTATACGCACTTACGTCGCCAGGAGCAGGAGCTTAATTTCAGATTTGAATCTACGCGCGCTTAACTGAAGATACCCCCACATCGTGTGCATTAGCCTCGCATACACTAGCGATGACAGCGCCGCCTACGGCTAGCTATATATATCCGCACATACGTTCGCGCACGCATGGCTACGTGCGGGTACCTAGGGGTACCCTCGGCTATCCGAGGGGGCAGACTGCCCACGCGTGGGCTGGCCGAGCAAGCGGCCCGCACGGAGGCCGGCGAGGCGTTGCGGTGTGAACACTGCAACGAAAGTCTCCAAGGGTAAGCTAACCTAAACGTACTGCGCTAAAGGATGAATAAAATGCAGTACTCAATTTGAGGACAAAGTTTTTATATTGCACCTTGTTAACTTGTTTAAACAGTTGACTGGCTGCCTGAGGAGACAGTATACAGTTGGAGGCTACGTTCGCGTAGCAACTTCCCTACAACGCGACGGAATTGTCTCAGTCCTCGATATACTTAGCCTTTGACACGATCGGAAACGACAAATTTGCTGGATAAAAAATGTAAAATTATAAGAAAAACTTAATCATAATGACTCGTTCATCTAGAACAATCGGTGAACTAAGCGAAATCAGCGCGCGCGGCCGCGCAGCTACTCCGGCCGGACGGCGCGGTGGTGGGGGGAGCGCCGCTGCGGAGCCGCACAGGTTTTTCGGAACCTCAATAGTAAATTGATTTACTCCGCAACCAAAGCAGCTATTTTAATAATTTTTTTTTCATTTAGCACGATTTTTTCTCAGCTTTTATGCTATGTCTATGAAATTACTGTAAAGTCAATGCAAATACCAAAAATTTTCATTTCTTTGACAAATTTTTCAATTTTTCGTATGCAGCGCATAATATACATAAATATTGATATGAAAATATTATTATCGTCATGCCCGCACACCATATGTATGTGAATAATATACAAAAGAAACATAATAGGGTACTCCACTCAATATGCATATTTATCTTTGTCATTATGGAGATATAGATGTGTATATACATGGAAATAGTGTATGTATATATAATATTAATATGGTACTAAATGTGTATGTATATATAGAATATTTTGCATGAAAATACATTGAAAATCTATGTTTTCACAATACATGTACACTTTTGCAGTTTTGGAAATGGATGTGTGTAACTACGAATGTGTATAATATAATAGTACAGAGCATTAGGTACCAATTTTAGATTTTTCGTACGCAACGCATGATATACATAAATATCGAATAAATTGATTTTTTCCGAAACCAAAGCAGCTATTTAAATCTTTTTTTTCAATTAATATGTCTTTTTCTGAGCTTTTATGCTATGTTCATAAAGTTAAGTTAAGTTAGTTCGCTTAGTTCACCGGTTGTTCTAGATGAACGAGGTCATCTAGAGGTGTCGGGAAAACTGCTATCATTTACAGTAATATTTGAACAAGCAGTGTGTTAAATTTAAATTATAAATATCAAGTAGCTTCGGCGTAATCGCCAATTGAAAAAAAAAATTATCTCGGCTCCTACTGATCCGATCTTAACGAAATTTATATGAAAATTCATGGTTTTTTAGGTACTTTAAGGCGCATTTTACCGCGATTCTCTAACTTCAAAATTGGCCAAAATACATCCCTAGCAACGGACATTTGTTGATAAAAATGTTGTTAAAAATGAATTTGAAGAAAATAATTTTGCAATAAGTCGCCATTTTGAGATAGCGAGGTCGGACTGAAAATTTTATATTGTATGAACTACAAAGACATGTTTGATCGGAAGTCTGACCAAAAAACGTAATTTTTTATATAAACTATTGCAATACGAAAATTTACAAAATTTTTTTTTGTTTTAAGTAATTTAACAATGAAGAAAGTCAATTTTGCAATTTTGAATACACGTACCTTTTAGGAAATTCAATTCTAAACAATTTCCATACTCAACTTTTTGACGTAAAGTTAATAATAAAAAAGCTACAGAGGATAAACCAAAAAAATGCATTTTTGCACATTATTTTGCAATAATAACAATGTTCCAGGGTAGTTACAATGTACAGACTTTATGGTAGTTATCAATACACTAACTATTACCACTTCCAATAATAAAACTGCTAGTGGCACGAACTTCCAAAAATTATCCTATACAGTTCCCTGGGGCCCCGACTAAAATAGAATGCATTGCAACTGCGAACAGTGCAGCAACTACTTGAACAAAGTTTTTGAAAAACCTAAGTTTTTGAAATTATGATTAAGTTTTTCTTATAATTTTACATTTTTTATCCAGCACATGTGTCGTTTCCGATCGTGTCAAAGGCTGAGTAAATCGAGGACTGAGACAATTCCGTCGCGTTGTAGGGAAATTGCTACGCGAACGTAGCCTCCAATTGTATACTGTCTCCTCAGGCAGCCAGTCAACTGTTTAAACAAGTTAACAAGGTGCAGTATAAAAATTCTGTCCTCAAATTGAGTGCTGCATTTTATTCATCCTTTAGCGCAGTACGTTTAGGTTAGCTTACCCTTGGAGACTTTCGTTGCAGTGTTCACACCGCAACGCCTCGCCGGCCTCCGTGCGGGCCGCTTGCTCGGCCAGCCCACGCGTGGGCAGTCTGCCCCCTCGGATAGCCGACGGTACTCCTGGGTACCCGCACGTAGCCATGCGTGCGCGAACGTATGTGCAGATATATACAGCTAGCCGTAGGCGGCGCTGTCGTCGCTAGTGTATGCGAGGCTAATGCACACGATGTGGGGGTACCTTCAGTTAAGCGCGCGTGGATTCAAATCTGAAATTAAGCCCCTGCTCCTGGCGACGTAAGTGCGTATACGTGCGCTTCTACGCGGAAAGGCGGAGAAGTAAGCATTCAAGTGTGAATACCCATCTGTCGCACCTGGAATACTGGCGACTTGTGACATCAAAATCGGCAGTTTCGAGTCGCCACGGTCAGTATTGCAAGTCCGACAGTTATCTATTCACATTTGTATACGTACTTTTCTGCGTGTAAACGCACGTAACTGTGTCACTATACTATGAATCAACACTAGAGAGCTATAGCGATCCTTACGCATGAGAACAGCATTTCTTCCCCAAGTAAAAGCGTACATACGGGCCTACGAGAAATGATTACATTCGATTTGCGATACTTTATCGAAGCGCCCACAAATTTAGGTATTGCATTTTAAGACCCTAGTGCCAGCTTCTCCTGTTCTGCGGTAGTACTATAGTCTACAGTACATGGTCGAACGTGGTTTGCTAACGAATAACGCTATAATGCATCCTCGTGTATTGTTCGGTAGCTATACCACAATTTTAAATTGTTTAAGACATTTGCTACTGTGAAAGCGCTATTACAGAATATATTAATGGTAAGTAGCACAAATAATTTTAAGCATTATAATATTTTGATTATAAATTGGTATTGACAATTTTATTTTATTTTCAGGATCGAGATACCATTACAGACTAATATCCAGCACCCGGGTCACCTAATATACTTCAGTGTATATGTGTTTAAGTCCAAAAATATAATTAAAATATGCTAGATAGTACGAGTAAGTATTACTTAGTTTATTTTCGTGATTTAGATATGTATAATTTCATTATTGCCGCATTAATTTCATAGTTTCCGCAGGTTTTCTCAGTATCTATTAGACCAATCAAGCTAAAATTTCTTGAAGAACTCCAGGAAACCTTCCTTCACAGACTGAATGGAGCAGAATCGACTATCGTAAGTTAAAAGTAATGTTACGTATGTGGAAATATATAACATTCTCTATAATTACCAATATAATCAACTTATATGTTATTAAATAATTAAAATTAATATTTTTCAGCAAAGTATTCGGTTCAAGCTGTGAAGAAAGATATTCAGAAGATTTTCCATCAAGTTTGACCTTTATTCATCACCCGGATGCTGAGATTACTTGCGGCAAAGCAAAAAAAGTGCTGAAATTTGGTGAACGTTACATGGGATTGTTTATACAGTAAGTATAGATATATAATTTTTTAAAAGCATGTAAAATTCCATTTAATATGTCGTCGCCTTTATATAACATCTTGCTAAGAATAAAAATAGCACAGAAAACTTTTTTCATGAAAAAATGATTATGGCCCTTTTCAGAATAAAAGTACATTTTCACTGTTAAATCTTTAAATAATAATTATTTGTTAAAGCTAAATGGTAATCTATAGTAATCTATGGGTAATTCTCTGCGAAATCAACCGGCTAAAATTTTATTAAGCTTTTGAAACGTCTATATATCACATTGGAAGTATTTTTCGTAGAAACTAGAGAAAATTTCCTTACAATAGAATTCTATGCATTTTTCCTGAAAAACGCTTCTCTCAGGAGCCATGAATTTTTAAAAATTTGCAAAAAATTTAAAAAATGCAGATTTCACCAATTTTGACCATCTGTAGCATGAAGGAGCTTGATGGAAAAAACATACAAAAAACTTACATACAATATACAATATACAAACTAAAGTCAGTGAAACTGAAATTTTGTTCACGAGTTAGACAACCAAAAAATTCATGAAAGAACCGTTTTATAATTCCAAATTACCTGCAAACTTTCGGAGTGGGTCTCGAAGATTAATACCACTTAAAAAACCGCTGCCAAGTCCCTGGCACTTAGCTTCCTCCTAAACAGTTTTTTTTTTCACATGCATAAATATATATCAAACTCTACATTGAAATGTTAATAAAATAAAAACTAATTAATCTTGACATAATTACGAATCAATTAAACCGCTGATCATCGATAAATACTGGTTAATTGCTGAGTTACAAATTTTTAAACATTTATTCAAACAAAGGAATGAACCTCAACATCTTGTATCCTAATAAGTTTCATAAGTTGCGTAAACAGACAGTTCAAGGTGCATAGTGTAATCGTTGGAGATCCGAAAAACGTGTTTTTCAATTTTCTAATAAACTAATAGGAAAATTAACGTAAAATTTTATCATCATATGTCTTTCAACATTCTACATAAACATGCATTTGTTTCAAATAATTGAATGATTAGTTTTCGAGTTGAAAGCGCTTTTACATAAAACATGTTTTTATTCATAATCTAGAAACTATAGCAGCTATCGGAAAACTTTATTGGTTAAAACGTAGATATTTCCATTCTCTTAAGGGAAATTTTGGTTTCATTTAAAAATATTCGATTTTACTTTTAAAATACGAAAGATAAAAATTTTATTAAAACTAAAAATTACCATAATTTAAAGAAGAACCGTAGAAATGAAAAACGCTATCTTTGCCGCTTTCGGACAAGAAATACGTCCAAAAAACTTACTTGCAATGAAATCTGATGAGCAGAAGCTGAGATCTAGCGATATACATACGTTCATACATCCATCCGGAATTTTCTAAAAATGTTCGATTTCACTTCCAAACATCTTAGAATCATGATTTGAATGTTTTAAAATAAACTTGTAAAAATCACTATCACAAAGCTTCCTCTTGGAGGACGCAAAAATTTTACTGATATAAACCTATGCATTAAACTATTGACAAAATAAAAACTAATAAATGTTTTCGAATAATTCTTTGTGATTTTTACAAGTTAATAGGATTACGAAGAAATTGACCTGCTGATCATCGCTAAAGATCGATTATTCGCTGAGGTGTGAATATTTGAAAATTTATTCAAAAATGTCAGAAAATGTAAATATTTCAGATCCTGACAAGTTGTATAAGTTGCGCAAACATACACTTCAAGACATGTGGAGAATGCACTATCTTTCAAAATTTCAAGTGCATCAAAACCATTTTACTCGTGTAATCGTTGGAGAACCGAAAACCATGTTTTTCAATATTCTAAATAACCATTCTAGAAAATGGCGTCAAATTTTCCAACAATATGTTTCTAAACATACCACATTAATATTATTTTCCGAATTAGAAGAGCTTTTGCGAAAAACACATTTTCATGAATAACGGAAAATCTATAGCAGCTATCTGAAAAACTTTTGTAGTTAAAATGCTGATATTTTAATTCTCTTAAAAATGGTTTTTGTACCATTTAAAAATTCGCATAATTACTTTTAAAATACATGAGATAAAAATTTTACGAAAACATAAAATCGACTGTGGCTCAAAAAAGGATCAGTAAAATGAAAAATGCTTTCTTTTGTCACTATCGAACAAGCAAGACAAATGAAACACACCTCGTTGTAATGCAATCCAACAACCACAAGCTGAGATGTAGCGGTATATATACGTTCATACACACATACATCCAGACGGACATTTTCTAAAATTCCTCGATTCCACTTCCAAACATCTTAGAATCATATTTTACGTGATTTTAAGCAAACTTGTCAAAATCACAATCACAAAGCTTCATTTTGGAGGAAGCAAAATCAAAATATGAATTTTGAAAAGAAACACACACACACACACACATGACTTTAAAAGAATTTTTTTGTAAAATAGACAAAATTTACTCTGCACCCTTGTTGAAAAAAAGCCAAAATTGGCAAAATATGGAAAAAATTAAATTAAAAAAATTTCATTCGAAGAAGTTTGAAGTTGTAGAAAATTGAAGTTGTGAAGATTTTACAATATTGCGGCTTCTATTACACTTAGAATGATCAAATTTTTTAAGCTTAGCGTGCCGACAAGAAAGAAAAATAATGGCGGCATCGGTTTTTTTTCTACAGCACTTGGAATGATATTTATTTATTTTTATATTTTTATCATTTATTTTTGAGTAAGCGACATTTTTTTTAAAGTATAATCGTAATATTTGTTTTATAGGATCCGACTAGTCGAACTTTATTCTTTACAATGAAAATGTCAGTGATTTATTAGAAGCCCTGCCCTTTGAGAACGAAGACGAGAACGACTTTGATTTTGAATATTACGTGCGTTCTCCAGCGAAAAAACGAAGTTGATCTCAGTCGATATTGTTGCAGAATTATACCGCACTAAGCGTCATTGCAGCGGTTGTATAACGATGCGATATTTCAGCCGATGATATAGTTCTGAGCGCGGAGACTATATTTCGGCATTCTGAGGCTGCTAATGTATATATTGTGACACGATGGTTCCTAAGGGTGGTCGAATCTTCTCGTCCTCCTCGTGAGCCCTTCTGCAATACCGTGGGTTAAAGTATCTGAAATGGGCGCCTTGCCGCGGCAACGGACGCGCAAATACTCTCGCTTACATGCTGACTCATCGAGCTCGCACGACACTCTGGATATCCAAAATAACTTAACTTTATTGGAGTAATCGTACTCGAGATTGCCGTCTCGAACGGCTCCGGCTGTCAGCTGTACGCGCGCAATCTACATCGCAGCACTCGGCGGCATTCGACGGTTTTCACGGCTAATTTGTGCAATTCAGCACTGACTTACTCTCTAACATGGCTGGCTGATTGTCCTCAAGTACGTATGGTGGCTCGTGCTCTGAAATTTGACGGTACGCGAAAATAACTAACGACGCGGTTGTTTGTGGGTTGTACAATTTGCGTAATAATCTCGGTTCAATGTTGCTCTGTCAAAGGTCTAGGCTACTGTGTCGAGCGGCGCTCGCTCGCCTCGCCGTTCGGCGCTCATGTACACATGTATATGTCTCACGTATACAGGTGGACCCACGTGACACATCAGTGGCATTTACAAAGTTAAGGAGGTCGGACAGCCACTAATGGCCCGTCACTAACCGTACAATAGATAATTGCTCAGATCCAATCAATATAAGGAATATAATGAATCGAAATATTCAGGTATCGAAAAGATCGATTGAAACAAAAATCAGTAGACTTAACCTGACTAACCAGCGTTTGCTGACGGACTACTATTTTTTGTTCCAATCGTTCTTTTCGATACCTCAATATTTTTATTTCAAACTCTGCATATTGGTAGATGATGCCGAGATGCAGGGTAACTATCTCTTGAATTTGCATATTTCATTGTATCGATTGAGATTTAAGTACTTTTCTATCATACGGTTAGTGACGGGTCATTAGTGGCTATCGGACCCCCTTAATTAAATAATGTAAGATACCAAAAATTAGTGTTGAAATGACCGGAAGCAAATAAAATATTCGAAATGAATTATAAAATTGTAACGGAGGAGAACAGCCAAAAATTACAATTAATCTCTATTCTTGATCTATTCAATGCTTACTTGCTTCATGCAATCGCACGCGTAATACAAGTTTCATGAGTGCCCAGCTCTTCTACAATGACCCCAATATCGCTCGGATATACGGCTGTGAGACTTGGTAACCTCCACTCATTCGTTTCTGTATCGTGTCGTCTTTCTCACTCTTGTATCGTCGCCGCGTGCACACATATTTCTCGCCGCTCTCACATACACGCGGGAGCTCGTCACTCGCCGCGCTGCTCGCTGTTGTGCACCCTGTGCTCGCTTCGCTCTCCGCCGTGGTGTCACGGCAGCCGTTGCTTCCCGTAGCCGGTGCCTGGTTTGGCTCGTCTCTCTCTCTCTCTCTCTCTCTCTCTCTCTCTCTCTCTCTCTCTCTCTCTCTCTCTCTCTCTCTTTCTTTCTCTCTCTCTCTCTCTCTCTCTCTTATTATTATAAAAATATTGTTTACGCCATACAGTCTTGTCGACCAAGGTGTCAATAATCAAATCAAATCAAATCAAATCTTTATCAAATCAAATCTCTATCTCTCTGCTGCAAGGACCGGCAGCATTAGTGCGAGTTATTACACGGACCAGCTATAGGTGCCTGCGGGAACCGTCACTAACTATATATTGTAACGTGGCAAAATGTCGCCACGTCACATCGGGACTCGAGTTATCGGGGTAGAGCGTTTCAAGGTCGAATGAGGACGTCTATCTCCGGCGGCGCAATGGATATCCAGATTCACCCAGGGCGTTCAACCGTTCATCATCGTAAACCGTTGGAACGTTGATGATGAATATCGACGGAGTTTCCTACGTGAGCGTCTGATGCGCAGGACCAGCGTGACGGTTGCTCTCTCACGAACGTCAGAAGTAAAACAGCAGCTTCGGCGCCCTTGATAACAGCCAGAACCAAAGGCCTAGGCAGACGGATATGCCGAGAGTTATCTTGTACTTCGTAATTTGCGTTTTACCTCGATTGCGTGTGAAGTATCTGTGTGTTGGCTGGCTACCTATTGTAACGAGCATTCGAATCTCGCAGCTACCTGCTCCAGCGCCGTTGATAATCGAAGTGGCTAGCGCGCCTGCGCGGCGGTCGACGACGCGTGAGGCGAACGAGCCTATTGCGGCGCGAGAACGCGGGGCTATCGTCCCAGGCGATCCGACGAATGGCAGCGCGCGCGGAGCGGCGGCACGGGAGAGCGAGAGCGCGAGGCAAGCGACGAGCGCGCGAGCCGGCACTCTCCTGCCCCGGCCGCTCCAGCTCGGACAACTCGCAGTCTCTCCTGAGGGACTTTCTTTCTTTGTGCTTTTACTTGTGATATCTTTGCTACCTGTGAGGATCCTGTTGGCGTGGACAACTGGACAGGGAGGGATAAAGGTCGGTGAGTCGTTTTGAAGTAACAAACTAAGTTTCCCTCGCGGGCATTCGCGCAGTTCCACGCGCGACCTTTCTATGCGTCGTTCTTTGTCCAACTTGAACGCGAACATCGGCGGAGGCTAACTCGGCTAACTACGTCGTCTCGTCTTAGTTAAGATTACTATTACGAGTGTATATCTGCGAGTGCGTGCTACCTCGGGGCTACCTGGTCGAATATCGGGAGTGATAGCGACATTAGCTTCGGGGCTACCTGTTTTGTGTCAGTGGAGCGTATCGTGAGTGCGGTGGAAAACTACGTCGGCGAGTACCAGGGGACTCGTCCGACGTTCGCGGGTAGCGTAGAGGAGCGAGAGATGCCGTAAGTCCTTGGAAAGCGGGCAGGCTCTCGGCCTAACGTAGGTTACGCGGTAGCACTCGGGCGAGGAGTGCTCGAGAGCTATCATAGGTTAAGCTTGAGTGAACGGTCGCGGTGAGACCAAGAGCGAATGTAGGATTTTGTCCTCGGGCAAAGCGTGTCTGTGCGTCGCGGTGACGAGTGTGAATGTGTGCCTTCAGACGTGCGAGAGTCAGTCCGTCTGACTTAGGGCTACCTGCGATTTAGATAACTAAGTGCGCGGATACCTTGACGAAATAATTAGCAGATAGTACAGAGTGCGGAGATCCAGTAGTATACAATTGCGGATAACATTTGTGGCTACGTTACGCGAGTTAAATTGTCAACACGTGAAATAATTTGTTAATGCTACCTACAGGCTCCCTTTTTATCTGTTGAAATTCATGTCAATCAAGTGTCATGTAATAAATGAGAGCTCTTCGTTAGACGGGCGTAATTCTGTCATCCCGAACCACCCTCTCTCCTTACCGAATGTGTCGGGCTGAGCTAGCCTACTTGACTAGCGTACCCGACTTGGTGCCGGCAACACCACCCACGCCTCTATTTCCGGCTTGTTCCCGCTCGAGTCTCGAGTAAAGGAGCCGCGAGGCTCTGACGCTGAGGGTCAGTGTCTGACGCCAACCGAGATCACCAGGAGGGATTCCTCGGGAACAAGGCCGACACGTAACGGCTTGGGGCTAGCGAAACCAAACGTTACAATATATATATATATATATATATATATATATATATATATCCTCCTATATTATATGTCTATTTAGGTCAAAGACCCCCCCACAACCCCCCACAGCCCCCCACATCGAGCCCCCCCACAAAATAACCAAAAATTCGATCATTTTCATGTTATTTTGAATTATTGATTGTCCCCCCACAGCCCCCCCACAGCCCCCCCACAGCCTCTCCACAGTGCCTCCCCCCACAACCCCCCCACCACCCCCCACAGCCCCCCACAAAATTAAATGTGATACCTAAAAGAAATAAAACGTTTTGAGTTTTAGCACTTTATTTTCAATTATTTATTCTCTATATTATAATTTTTTATTCTTAAAAGTTGTATTATTTTTACAAGTACTAATTTGGTCAAATCATAATTTAACTGTACCCCCCTGCTCGCTACGCTTGCCAACATTTACAATTTTAAACACTACAATTGGAAGATTAAATGTGGTTTCACCGAAAGATCACGAAAGATTTCATTTAAAATTAATATTAAATAAAGAAAAGGGTGCAAAATCATTCGAAGATTTGAAAACTTATAATGGAATAATTTATGATACATTTAAAGACACTGCTATTGCTATGGGTTTAATTGAACGTGACTCGCAAATTGATATTATTTTTCAAGAAGCTTGTACTGTCATGCTTCCATTTCAGTTAAGACAATTTTTTGCATGGTTTTTACTGTCAGAAAATGTTCAAGGTGATCGAATATGGCATAAGTTTAAGAATAGTTTCATGGAAGACTTTGCTAATGACAAAGAAAATTCTGCACTTTTACATATTAATCAAATATTTCAGTCAGAAGACAAATCATGTGAATCATTTAATTTACCTATGCCATACAAAATAGATAAACAAAGCAGCAATAATAATGAAGAAATTAACTATAGTAAATTAATGTTTGAAACAATGTTCACTCAACTAAATACTGACCAAAGAAGTATTTTTAAAATTATATGTGAAGAACCTTATAAAATGTATTTTATAGATGGTCCTGGAGGTTCTGGAAAAACATTTTTATATAAAACATTAATTTACTATTTTATTTCTCAAAACAAACAAATTTTGTCTATGGCATGGACCGGTATAGCGTCAGTATTACTTCCAAAAGGAATGACCAGTCACAGGACATTTTGTTTACCTTTAGACTTAAACTCTATTGAAATTCCATTTTTACAATTAAAATCTGATAAAACAAAATTGAAGGAAGCTGATTTAATCATTTGGGACGAAGCTTCTATGATCCCTAAAAAAGCTTTAGAAATAGTTGATAAAACTTTACGAGATATTTGTAACACTGACATTCTTTTTGGTAATAAATTAATAGTTTTAGGAGGCGATTTCCGTCAAATTCTCCCAGTTTTAAAAAATAGTAGTAGAAGTATGATTATAGAAGAAACTATCAAATCATCCTACCTTTGGTCAAATTTCCGTATTTTAAAGTTAACTAAAAACATGCGTTCACTGAACAAATCATTGTCAAAATTATTACTAAAAATTGGAGAAGGAAAAGTAAAATCATTTCAAGTACCCGAAATATGGAAAACAAATGATGTATGTTCAAAAATTTATGATGAAAAAATTAATTTCTCATTGAATAAAGTAATACTAACGACTCACAATTAATACACATATTATTTAAATAATAAAGTTTTAAAACAAATAAAGGGAAATATAATGACGTATTATAGTATAGATACGGCAACATACAAGGTGTTGATAAATCCGATGAGGAGTATGTTATATTGACTTTCCAATTGAATGTTAAATAATATTCGTGAAGGATTGCCACCCACATGGAACTTAACTAACGTCGGAGCTATTTTAGATGGTATGCGACTCTATCACGCAGAAAGTATAGTACATATGAATAAAATGACTCTATCTATAGGAGAAATTTCTCTCTTTTCTATTTTTTTTTGAGGCCTGCCTGCATACAGATCTCCAATGTGAGAATATGCAGTGCAGAGCCTGTATTCTAAAATCATTTTACTCGAGTAGAAGCGATAGAGTCATTTTATTCTATGTACTATACTTCGAGTGATAGAGTCGCATACCATCTAAACTTGACACTGGCTCTATAAGTGTCCGCTAGGTGGCGACCTGCCTTTTTCTCTATGCTAGAGTTCTCTCTTGCAAGAGAAAAACGCAGGCCGAGACCACATAAATGCCGCTTCTCTTCGAAGTGGCGGGCGTCTAAGGAAGCTGTCAGAGCCTTACTGAGGAGTCCACTCTGACAGCTGGACGAAACGCCAACAGAGAGAAATTTACATTTCTCTCTTTTCTATTTTTTTGAGGCCTGCCTGCATACAGATCTCCAATGTGAGAATATGCAGTGCAGAGCCTGTATTCTAAAATCAATTTTACTCGAGTAGAGCGATAGAGTCATTTTATTCTATGTCGGAGCTATTGTTATGTTAATACGAAATTTAAGTATAACAAGCGGTTTATGTAATGGCACGCGATTAAAAGTTACTAAATTATATAAGTATAATATTGAAGCAGAAATTATTACCGGAGAAAAGACCGGAAATAAAGTATTTATACCAAAAATTACATTAAATACAGGAACCGTATCTTCATTGCCCTTTATTTTGTATAGAAAACAATTTCCTTTAGTTTTAGCATTTGCTATGACTATTAATAAATCTCAAGGTCAAAGTTTCGATAAAGTTGGGATATACTTAAAAAAACCATTATTTTCTCACGGTCAATTGTACGTATGTTTGTCAAGATGCAAAGATCCAAATAATATCTTTATTCAACTTGAAAGGGAAAACAACTCAGAAATAGAAAATATAGTTTGGAATGAAATTTTTATGTAAGTTCATATACAATTTCCATCTGTTTGTTGTTGACTACATGTGCACAAGAATATATACACTCACTTTAACGTTGGACAGTTTCTTTGCAATTATATAAGATCACTCACATTTTCATTATGTTTTATAGAACATGGAGCCACATTTCAATTTAACATTTCAATTCGATATGGAAAATGAAAATAATTTGGATCAAAATACATTTGAATATTTGGACGACATTACATTTGAAGAGAAATATTTCAAACACATGCACTCTTCAATGTTAGAAACGATACAATGGCAACAAATATCAAAATTAAATGATCAAATTAATTCATATCACCAAAATAACAATCCACTTTTGAAACATTTTAGATCAATTGACCAAATTAGTAGTGATATACTTGTAAAAATAATACAACTTTTAAGATTTAGACTAAAAATTGGAAAAAGAGTCCCAGATGTTATTCTCAATAACGATAACAATTTGATACGGTCTTTACTATCTTTAGCAAATGTAATTAAAAATTTATAAGTATAGAATTAAAATTGTAAATGTTGTTTACGCGTGAATTATATAGACATAGATATGTAAAATAAACTATGTATGTAAATTAAGTGTTGTTTGTGAATGCAACAAATACTGTACAAACAATATGTAAACTGTGATGACTTAAACTATGATAACTATAAACTATAATGTATTTTTCTCTTTTTTGACTTCATCAAAAATAAAAATTTTTTTAAATCGGGGGTTGGCGAGCGGAGCGAGCAGGGGGGTACCCCCCTAGTATATATATATATATATTGCGAAGTAGCAATAAATATTGCTCCGTCGTTGAAATTGTTATACAGCTGATGAGCTCCGAGGTCGAGTTGACAGGTCCTGTAGCGGATTCAGTGCCGGCGGAGCTCTCGAAAAGTGCCTCTGCTCGATCTCGTGCGGAGCACGAGATGTGACGCAGCTAATCACACCTGCGCGACCTGCCGGCGTTCGAAAGAGGGATAGCAGCAGAAGTAGCGAGCGCAGCGCGCGTGGTCACATTCACGTGATATAGTATGAGTGTGAGAGAGAGTGAGAAAGAGGGAATAAGAGTGTAAGCGCGAGAGAGATATAGAGAGCATCGAGTGTACGACAGTGAGAGAGAGGGAATGAGCGTATGAGAGCGAGAGAGAGGGAGCGAGCGCTTGGTAGAGCGTGTGAGTGCGAGAGAGAGAGAGAGAGAGAGAGAGAGAGTGACTGGAGAGTACTGTACAGGCAAACTGTACAGTACTGACATAGAGGATTCTTTCTTATAGGTATAGAGGCATGGCGCTGCCAACTAGAGGATACTGTTGGTATTAAAGGTTCGTCTACAGTGATTTGTATATTCGGACCTTTTCTCCTTCCACACCTTTACACTTTCTCCTTCTTCCTTCCTCCTTCCTTCCTCCTTCTCCTTTTCTCCTTCTTCCTTCCTCCTTCACTTTTTCTCCTTCCACATCTTTACACTTTCTCCTTCTTCCTTCTTCCTTCCTCCTTCCTCCTTCTCCTTTTCTCCTTCCACATCTTTACACTTTCTCCTTCCTCCTTCTCCTTTTCTCCTTCCACATCTGTACAATTTCTCCTTCCTCCTTCCTCCTTCTCCTTTTTTGCTTTCTCAAATTCCTACCAGCTCTTACTCCTCGTCTAACTATTAACTTATTTTTTCTTTTTTTAATCATTACATATCATTTTATTTAATTTTAATGCACACTTTAAAGAAATAGGTAAATTACTGAAGGACGATAAGAAACGTGTTAATAATGCAGTGATTAAAAAGATATTTATGATCATTTAACAAATAATTATGTTAGGAAAAATTCTTCTTCAATTTTGAAAAGGTCTTCTTTTACCTCGTAAATGAGTGAATCACATTAAGATGAATAATCCGAAACTCTCATCTAGGATAATATGTACGCGTAAGCATCTTCGCGTTAAGGGTCTGTTGGACATACTGTTATTTCTTTAGCATCATTTCTGTATACCTTCCTTTTACAAAAATTCCAATTTTAATTTTAACACAAGAAAGTTATGATATCATTAAATAAATTGGCAAGTTTTTTTATAAAAAACAACCGCTTTGAAATAAATAAATAACTCGTTTAAATATAAATTTTCGAACTCTCGATTTCGAACCCTTATTGGTGAAAATTCAAATCTATCTATCTATGAAAATATGAACGCGTAAACATCTTCACGTTAAGGGCCTGTTAGATAGACTACCATTTCTTTAGTGTTACTTCTCCTATACCTTCGATTTAATAAAAATTTCAATTTTAATTTCAACAAAAGAAAGTTATGATATCAATAAATAAATTGGCAAGTTCTTTTATAAAAAGCAATGAATTTGAAATAAGTAAATAAGCATTTAAAAGGGAGAGGATTATAAATATACATGTATTTAAATAAACACATGAAATTGTAGCATGTGAAAAGGTGGATAGCCTGTGAAAATGCACAGTCGGGTACAATTAAAACTTTGAGTAAATGCGACTGCTGCCACGTTCTGCGCATTCTATCTGACGTTTGGTGACCGATCACGATGACGCCGCATTTACCGTGGGAGATTAGGCCACCATATTTCCGGTAAATTGAGCGTTGCGTAATCGGTCACAAACATGCGCAGAACGTAGTGCCAATATGGTATTATTCAAAGTTTCAATTGCACCCAACTGTACATGTAATAGAATCGCACGATGTTCTTACATGATATTATCACATGACAAATGTGCCCATAATATGTAGTAATATCATGTTTGTCTAATATGATTATGTAATTTAACAACATTGTTTCCCATCATGAAAACTTTTTCTTTTATTTATGGAAGCAACGAGCGGATATACAATCTACTCTACTTAGTAATTCAGTAAATGTGTTGCTATCCTTATTTCATTAAAAATCTATGTCTAGGACGATTATATGCAATTATATATGAGATTTAAATTCTGTTGATACAATATATCGATCCTACATTTAAAAAAAAACAGGAACAAATTCTATCATGTAGTACGCAATTTTTTTTACGAAAAAACTTGCCGTCCCGTCCTATCATAGATAATCGATGAACTACTAAATGTCAGTGTGAAATTAACAATAGCATAACATTTTTAATATAGTTAAATTATCGTCCTATTATCCTGCAATGGGAACTACTCAAAGCATTATATTAAACTGTGAGAACGACGGCCTCAAATAATAATAATAATTAGAATTCCATTTTTAATTAAGTAAAGATTTAAAACTAAAAGCTGTAAACTATATCAAGTAAATATTAATTTAACATTTTTAAGCTTGATTTATTTTCCAACTTGTGTCATAGAAATTTATTTTATAACATTTTTTTAATACGTAATAATAGTTAGAATTATCTTTAATCAACTTACTGTAATCTTCCGATAATAATTACAGTTTTGTAAAACATACATACATACAAATAATCAAAAATAGAGCTTAGAATGAGTGCAAGATTGAGTTAGAATACTTCAAAAATTGGTTAAAGACAGTAATAAATAAATATTGAATAAAAAATTGATTCAGAGATTTTCTAACGGTGTTTTATGAACAAGTTACTTTGGTTAACCTTGCATAATTTAAAGATCGTATCCATCGTTATCTATGATAGGACGGGACGGCAAGTTTTTTCGTAAAAAAAATTGCGTACTACATGATAGAATTTGTTCCTGTTTTTTTTTAAATGTAGGATCGATATATTGTATCAACAGAATTTAAATCTCATATATAATTGCATATAATCGTCCTAGACATAGATTTTTAATGAAATAAGGATAGCAACACATTTACTGAATTACTAAGTAGAGTAGATTGTATATCCGCTCGTTGCTTCCATAAATAAAAGAAAAAGTTTTCATGATGGGAAACAATGTTGTTAAATTACATAATCATATTAGACAAACATGATATTACTACATATTATGGGCACATTTGTCATGTGATAATATCATGTAAGAACATCGTGCGATTCTATTACATGTACAGTTGGGTGCAATTGAAACTTTGAATAATACCATATTGGCACTACGTTCTGCGCATGTTTGTGACCGATTACGCAACGCTCAATTTACCGGAAATATGGTGGCCTAATCTCCCACGGTAAATGCGGCGTCATCGTGATCGGTCACCAAACGTCAGATAGAATGCGCAGAACGTGGCAGCAGTCGCATTTACTCAAAGTTTTAATTGTACCCGACTGTGCATTTTCACAGGCTATCCACCTTTTCACATGCTACAATTTCATGTGTTTATTTAAATACATGTATATTTATAATCCTCTCCCTTTTAAATGCTTATTTACTTATTTCAAATTCATTGCTTTTTATAAAAGAACTTGCCAATTTATTTATTGATATCATAACTTTCTTTTGTTGAAATTAAAATTGAAATTTTTATTAAATCGAAGGTATAGGAGAAGTAACACTAAAGAAATGGTAGTCTATCTAACAGGCCCTTAACGTGAAGATGTTTACGCGTTCATATTTTCATAGATAGATAGATTTGAATTTTCACCAATAAGGGTTCGAAATCGAGAGTTCGAAAATTTATATTTAAACGAGTTATTTATTTATTTCAAAGCGGTTGTTTTTTATAAAAAAACTTGCCAATTTATTTAATGATATCATAACTTTCTTGTGTTAAAATTAAAATTGGAATTTTTGTAAAAGGAAGGTATACAGAAATGATGCTAAAGAAATAACAGTATGTCCAACAGACCCTTAACGCGAAGATGCTTACGCGTACATATTATCCTAGATGAGAGTTTCGGATTATTCATCTTAATGTGATTCACTCATTTACGAGGTAAAGAAGACCTTTTCAAAATTGAAGAAGAATTTTTCCTAACATAATTATTTGTTAAATGATCATAAATATCTTTTTAATCACTGCATTATTAACACGTTTTCTTATCGTCCTTCAGTAATTTACCTATTTCTTTAAAGTGTGCATTAAAATTAAATAAAATGATATGTAATGATTAAAAAAAGAAAAAATAAGTTAATAGTTAGACGAGGAGTAAGAGCTGGTAGGAATTTGAGAGAGCAAAAAAAGGAGAAGGAGGAAGGAGGGAAGGAGAAATTGTACAGATGTGGAAGGAGAAAAGGAGAAGGAGGAAGGAGAAAGTGTAAAGATGTGGAAGGAGAAAAGGAGAAGGAGGAAGGAGGAAGGAGGAAGGAAGAAGGAAGAAGGAGAAGTGTAAAGATGTGGAAGGAGAAAAAGTGAAGGAGGAAGGAAGAGGAGAAAAGGAGAAGGAGGAAGGAAGGAGGAAGGAAGAAGGAGAAAGTGTAAAGGTGTGGAAGGAGAAAAGGTGAAGGAGGAAGGAGGAAGGAGAAAAGGAGAAGGAGGAAGGAGGAAGGAGAAAAGGAGAAGGAGGAAGGAGGAAGGAGAAAAGGAGATGGATAAATCTTATAGAAAAAACGACCTTATACTTGCCAGCCTTTTACCTTTAAAAGGTTTATTTGGGGGGGGGGGGTGGGAAGATTTCACTACTTTTAAATGGTATATAATACCTAAATTATAATGAACGATTAACATCAACTGAAGAAGTTATAAATTTAAAAAAATCGACCTTTAGTAAAGAAGAAATGAATAAACATACGCAATAAACCCCCTAGATATTCTTTACATTGTTATTGAAAATTTGACTTTAATTTACATAATCAAATAACGGTAAATAATAAAGCACTTGGAATGGAATTTTGGCTACATAAAGGTTATATATATATAACTGTAAATTAAAATATAGTACAAAAATCATACTAGAAAAGAGTTCTGCAGAAAAATAGTTTTTTTTAATACACGTTTATATAAAGACATAATATGCGATACTAACATTGTAGACCAGAATAAAGTTTCAAGTTTTATCGTTAAAAAAACAAACCGTTGTTTGAATGATATTCGAAGAAGTGTCACTACCGATATGATAGTCCAAATTCAATTTTCAAGAACTCAAATTAAAGGTAAAATTATAATATACTTTTAGCACAAAAATTATCAATTATCTCTTTACAATAATTTTAATTTAATTTGTAATTTTAGTTTTTAAGGGATGGGTATATTTAAATGACCTAACCGGACATGGGAAATGAAACTGTGCAGGGCTCGACATCGATTTTAAAAACATTTGTGTAACTTTTCAGAAGACGTCAGAAATTTGAAGCATTAATTTACTAATGTTTTTATATTATGCTTAAACTGACTTATTTACTTTTCATGGGAAGCAATATATTATTTTATATTATTCATATGTATGTGTCTTTAGAGACAATATTATAAATAAAAATCTTATGGAAAATTTACTTGACTGAAAAGGACACTAAGCTATTTTTTTAGAAATTTGTCATATTTACAATTGCATGTATCTGAACTTTAACGGAGGTTAATTTGGATTTTCAACTCTCAAAATCAATATATCGACAACAGTTTTCATCAAGCAAAAGCTATTTATGGGACAAGTTTTCTGTCTATTTCTCAAGATATAAATGCATTTTTTTAATAATTATTCATATTGTAACAGCTAATTATTCTATTTTACAATAATCGTAGATTTCTTTTCTGGAAATCACTATATAATTGCACTGTTCAGTGGGCAGAATATCTGACAGATTCTGCGCAGAAAACACGGCTGTGAAGAGATATATTGGACCACAGAATCTGTCCAGATAATAAGCTTATTGCAACTGTATGTGGTCCATAACCTGCAAGTCAATTTGTTATTATGGTGCCACATAAATTGAATTTGTGTAAGTTACATTATTTTGTTAACAAATACAGAAAAATGAATTGCATTGGTGATTCTAATTTAATTATCTATATTGAACTTGTCACTGTGAACTTCATGGCTTTAGCATCTAATTTTATTCAGGTAAGTATATCAAATATGAAAATCAACATTATAAGTTTTTGCGTAATGATAATTGCATGTATAGATTTAACATGTTAAAACAAATTCATATGTCCAATTTCAGCTCTCTTGCTGCGATAGATTTTAAAAGAGTGCGAAGAATATAATTGAAATAAGTAACCACCCTTCGGTTACGAAATTGCATTATTGGAATATTCTATTCTTCGGACTCATTCAAAATCTATAATAGCTAGAGAGCTGAAATTTAGTATACAAATTTGTTTTAACATCTTAAAACAATAAATGTAAACAACTTTATCTAATAACTTATAGTTTTAATTTTCATATTGACACTTTATGGCTTCAGCGTCTAAATTTTCAGCTATGTATCAATATGAAAATTAAAACTATAAGTTATTAGATAAAGTTGTTTACATTTATTGTTTTAAGATGTTAAAACAAATTTGTATACCAAATTTCAGCCCTCTAGCTATTATAGATTTTGAATGAGTCCGAAGAATAGAATATTCCAATAATGCAATTTCGTAACCGAAGGATGGTTACTTATTTCAATTATATTCTTCGCACTCTTTTAAAATCTATCACAGCTAGAGAGCTAAAATTGGACATATGAATTTGTTTTAACATGTTAAATCTATACATGCAATTATCATTACGCAAAAACTTATAATGTTGATTTTCATTTTTGATACTTACTTGAATAAAATTAGACGCTAAAGCCATGAAGTTCACAGTGACAAGTTCAATATAGATAGTTAAATTAGAATCACCAATGCAATTCATTTTTCTGTATTTGAACAGGTATTTGTTGACAAAATAATATAACATAGTTGGTTAACGCAAAGCTTATTTGTCTCTACACATAGTAGGTTATGAGAGCATTCATGACCTCAAGCAGACAACAGAATCTGCGCAGATTATGCCAAGAGGTCATAATAGATTCTGCCCGAAAATTCTGGGCAGGAGTTATTCTCGAGGACAGATCTTATGGTTAATTTTCCGGCAGGGTGGGGAATATATAAATTAGGATAGTAGATTATCAAAGATTATAATTCAAAAATGTATGACCTGAAGCAATATATTACCAGTACTATTATTATTACACGTATAATTTCATTAATGGTTTGACTTACAACGAGAAGCCAACTCATAGGCAAATTTTGATTGTAACGTCTTAATATCTCTGTATCCATAATAGCTTTCACCAAGCAAAAGCTGGTAATGGAATGACTTTTCTGACTGTATATTCAGAAATAAATACATTTTTTTGAGAATTTAATCATATTTTGCATTAGATCATATATTTTTTAACTAAAACTTATATACATTCTCCTATTATATATAAGTATACCAGAAAAAATTCTGTGCTTATTGTAAAATAGAATAATTAGCTGTTTCTATATGAATTAATTATTTAAATATGCATTAATATCTGTAGAAATAGACAAAAAACTTATCCCATAACCAGCTTTTGCTTGATGAAAGATCTTACCAATACAAAGATTTTGATAATCTTAAAATCCAAATCTACCTTCGCCGAAGTCCAGATATATGCAATTGTTTGTAAACTGCTAGTTATTAATAAGCAAGTGATATGTAGTATGTATAATTTTGAATGCTAAAAGGCGCATAAAAAAGCTACCTAATTGAATTTGTTCAAAAAGCTTCTATATGAAAATGAAAAATCATTTTTAACTATTATTTGTGCATAATCAAAAAAACCATAATTATTTAAATTATTTATAACTACCTACCATATTAATTTAAAAATCTGAAAATTTTTTGTTCTTTACATTAAATAAGGAGATCATAAAAAAAATTTTGTCCAAAATCAAAAAATTTTTACACGACTGGTAAACTTATCTTTGTTGATAAACACCGTATTTTTTTTACGCGAAAGCGCGTTTTACGAATAAGTAAAAACATTGTGTTATTTAAATAATATTAAATGAAATCTGTTCTAGTAAAACTTTTCCTACTACTATTATTTTTCAAAAAAGAACTATTTTAAAATTCAAAATATTTTAACTGCAGTATAATTTAATTATCTATTCCAAAATTTTAAATCATGATAAAATTTAATTCTTTTATATCGAGTAATTAAATTAAATATGTATACTTACCTTTGCCGTTGATAGCAGGCGACTAGGTTTTTAGTTTTTAAAATGTAACGTTTAAAACTAAATTTAAACTTTGCTTGTATTAAAGCACAATCAAAATAATTATATATAAAAATCAATTTATTATTCAACACGTGAAAAATTATTTGTATCTATTAAAATATATTTCAAGCAAGTCAATCAATCTTCCTTGAGAAAAACGTGACAAACAAGTGTTCGAGCTATTGTCCTTTCGTACCAAAACAAAAGCGGTCACATATAAACGGGGTAAGCGCACTACTACTATAATATCAATTACTTATACAGGTAATCATGTATTCACTTACTCTGTAAGCTTCTAGGAAAAACAGACGTGTTATTCTTTTGTGCTATTCTCTTTCAAAGAGGAAAATCAACGTAAGTTAATTTAAATAAATAAAGTAAACAATAAGTAACTTTATATTAATAAAGTGAAATAGTGTGTAATAGTGAATATATTATTTTTTTATTTATTATTATCTATGTCATTGTAATTATGATTTCTATGAAAATAAATGCATTTTTAAATAATTAATTAATTTTATACCAACTAATTTTTATATTATACCATAATATTTATATTCATAATAAACGCATAATTTTTGTCTGTTTACATTAATAGGCAGAACATATATATTAGCATAGTAGATTATCAAAGATTTGAATGAAAAAAATTATGATCTAATGCAAAATATGGACTAGTATTAATCGTACATTTATATTCATATAATGGATTTGACTTACAACGAGAAGCCAACTCTTTATATTATACACAACATATAAGGAATACATTTATTGTAGTAACAGATTATGAAAGATTTTAATTAAATTTTTTTAACTAATTAAAATCCTCTAATATTTTATATTTTAATCTAATTTATTACTTGAGCATCACCCAATTAATCATATATTTATGTTAATGTATTTTGACTTACGACGAGAAGCCAACTCTCCATACTATACACAACATAATAGGGGAATACATTATTGCAGTAACAGATTATGAAAGACTTTAAATAAACTTTTTTAACTAATTAAAATCCTCTAATATTTATATTTTAATCTAATTTATTACTCGAGCATCACCTAATTAATCACACATTTATGTTAATGGATTTGACTTACGACGAGAAGCCAACTCTCCATACTATACACAACATAATAGGGGAATACAATATATTGCAGTAACAGATTATGAAAGACTTTAAATAAACTTTATTAACTAATTAAAATCCTCTAATATTTTATATTTTAATCTAATTATTACTCAAGCATCACCTAATTAATCACACTTTATTTTAATGGATTTGACTTACGACGAGAAGCCACTATCCATACTATATACAACATAATAGAGGAATACATATACTGCAGTACAGATTATGAAACTTTTTATTTTATTAATCAGTGAATCAATCCCTTTATCAGATTCAAAAATTGTACTTACAATAATAAACAAGGCTGGTTCATGAAAGTCTGATGCTGTTATGCATCGTTTTTTAATGCTAATTTCATTGGATCACCTGTAACAGAAAGAATAATGTATTTTCAAACAAAGAATCAAGTTCTATTATTGTAAACTTAATTAATTAAAGATGATTGAAATATACTTATCTGACAAAGTGAGAGATTGATAGTATATTTTTTTATTTTGATCCTCATGCCATCTTTTTTATAAGTACATTTTTACACATGAAACTTTTTGCAGGTTCTACATTAAACACTATTTTGCACACGCATAGTATAACTTTTAGG